>JAWPHD010000268.1:0-530623 GCA_037043455.1 Cyrtodaria siliqua | reverse complement strand
CCATCAAGGTGAAGCTAAAGGTCAAATTTACACGTCAAAGGTTATTTGCTATAATTTGGTGTCCGGGCTATAGATGCTTAATCTACCATTGGATTATAATAATGTTATACAAGTATGTTTACACCATGAGACAATTTGTCGCAACCAACAAAATATACCTACCCTCAAGTTCAAGGTCACACATAAACTTTTAAAGTTTTTAAAATTAACTGTAACCGTCAGGCCCAAACCTGTAGAGAACATTGCCTTGTTGCTTTGGCTTAATCTATGCTTATGAGTTTGTTATAATAAATTATATCTATTTGTAATGCTTAATTTATAGTATTAAATAATTTACAACTATGTATAAGGTAAAAGTTAGGGAGTGATAAATGTTGAACATTATGTATGTTGCTGCATGGTACGGTACGGGAAATGTTTTGTAATGTTTACACCATAGAAACATTGTTTATGCAATTTATAACATCATATATTTATTTGTAGATTTAATATAATTAAATCTGTTTGATCAAAAACTATATACAAAATATTATACATATCATTGATCACTTTCATAGACACTATCAGCCATTATATTCTCCATGGCAGAGCACCTGCCGTTTCCGATAGTTTTCGTTATAATACGGACTGTACGGTACGGATTTCACCCCCTACCAGATACGGGTAGATAAGAAACTATCATGGTGGCAGAAGTGGGCATTATCGCGGCATTTAACATCATAAATTAATGACATTTAGATAATTGTGTCTAACAAATGTTATAAGATTTTCGTGAAAACTCATTATTATCTCGAAATATTCATGCTTCTATCTCGAAATAATCGTGATAATTATCTAGCAATCTAATGGCAGAAATATACAGATTAGTTTTTTGCATTTTACATTAAATTAAGCTGTGTAGCTTATGCATCGAGTATAAAACAGTGGGTAGTAGATTGTCGTGAGAACATCGGTATTGTATATACTGTGTGTGGAATCAAGGACACCTATGTAAACGTCTATGAAACACCGCTGTATTATCGAATAGCAAACGTCTACTGCATTGGTGCTCTGCTGACAGCGCTTACCCATTATACCGATGTAAAACTAAACTCCATCGATACCAGGTCATAAATCTCCAAATAGTGCGTTAATGCATGCTATTCTATCTTTGTTACAATCCTGGAGACGGTTATGATGGAGAAGCAGCCGAAATAATTTTGAAACAAAAGACAATATGCCTCTATTACGTAAAGATATTCGCCTGGTATGTTTTATTTGTAGACAGACGAACAGTAGGGTAGCGAACTATTATAATAGTGTTAAATCCTGGTAATGGTGTTATTGAAATGGATGTGGTTTATGATGGAAACTGGTTAAATGTAAGAAATGCTTTCACAATTGTCACGCATACTATCCATACCTATATGTTTATTACTTGAGTTATAACATAAAACAGCTAGTGGGAGATGAACTAATTATGTATCATTTGTAAGCCATATTACTGTTATTCACTTCAGAATCAGTGCGTATTCATACATTCACATGTGCCCCAACAATAAGTGTAAACAGGGTTACTCAATCGATTCAAGCTGTATATTCAAATCAAACTTATACAAGTACATCTGCTGCTGCAATATGCATTGAAAGATTGTGTTCTGCAAAACCAAGAGGGCTGACGCTAACCAGCAAGCTATATTGCGTACAGACCGTTCCAAGTCAGTAACCTGTCTTAACTATAGACTCGAAATTTGCTAAAGATCACTTTTGTGCTGTCTAAATTTCTTGCTGAAATAAGTAGCATTATTTCTATCTTACATGAAATTATTTAGGGCAGTGTATGGTCATGTGATTTCATCACTTGATTCAAATTGTGGAATTGTTGAAGTATCAATGAAATTTATATCGTTATGTTGAATTAATTTCTAATAAAATTATATGGAAGAATAAAAGTGATCCTTAGCAAATTTTGGATAGTTATAAATTGACTGTTTAATTCGCTAACTGGATTGAGTCTGAGGTAAATACCAATATAATCGTAGTATCAATGTTTGGATGAGGTTTTGATTACGTTCCACTGAGATTAAGAAACGTTATCCCTCATTTGCGCTTCTAAAGTTTCGGAATTAATGCTTAAACATTAGTGGCTCAATCAGTACGTACATGTATTTATAAACTAAAATAGTATAACGATTAGATATAATATATGTTTTCAATTGAGGCAAAAAGAAGGATATGGTTTCGATAACCACATATAAACAGCCACGCAGCATATTGTTTCACGAAGATCTTCAGGATGTAGAATGGATATCCCTACAGAAAGCCAAATGACGCCGATTGCACTTTCAACTCAGGTCCTCTCTGATTTTAAATAAGAACTGCCTTAACAGAGATATGAGAGCTCAGCATAACATGTTACTGACACAGAAACACAGTATACTTATACATTCAAATGTCTTCGATAAAACAGTAACTATACTCAGTTGCAAAAGAAACTGGACACTTTGAACATTTTACTTTACACCCTATGCTCTTTATCAAGCAACAGATCCTTAGTTATTCGTCCTATTGAACAAAACAAATGACAACATGATATTGGCAATGGAATGATAAACACTTCGGTACATGCACCAAACATGGCAGATTCATTTTGGAATTTGTCAATTTAATTCTGATTTTTTTTTATAAAATTAAATCTAAACAAAACTCAGTGTCCACTTTCTTTTGCAACTGAGTATATTTTTATTTCCTCTAAAGCTTAGAAACATCTGACGCTGATCTTAAAGTTACTAATGGTACGCATATTATGTAAGGCAATGTCAAGCAAGACACATACCATCTGTCATATTCTTAAAGGTTATGGTAAAAATCGTCGATAACGATTCCAATGCTAACAAAGGAGAACTTTTCAATTATACAATCCCGGAAAATAAAACGAACCTATCAATCATTTGAACAGAACCAATAAAATCACAACACTCGCAAATTCCAAGAAATTTAATAATAATAGCCGGGGTACACTACTGACCGAATGTTAATGTTATTAAGAAACGATAGTTACGAATTTTATGTGTGAAATACATCAGGCGTTGATTTGCATATTCATTTGCGGTAAAGTGCCGAACTTCGGTGTTATTGGTATTGGGTGCTTTGATTTCGATAGGACAAGTGTTCTCCATTTTCTAGGAAACGTTTTAAGTAGACATACACATATTTATATATGAGGCAACGTCATGACAGATACATTTACTCCTTTTGAATTCAAATAATACTTGTAAGCCGGACTTTCCTTGGTAATACAAACCATCGTAATACATTGAATGGAAACAAGGTAAATACATAGCTCGTTTAATTCCTAGATATCTACCATATAAAGCCATATCAACTCACCTGTGAAACAAACTCACCTTCATTGTATTGTTTATATAATTTTACAACATATACGTGTATCGTTTGCTAATTTCTCTAGATTGGGACGTTATTGTTAGAGCTTTTCTTTTGATGTAATTTACCTAATTCTTGTCAACATGGGCCCTGAAGACAGGAAAATAGCGAGGTTGTGTACACATAAAATCGATGTTAACCAACCAGTAGGCAATATTACCTATTGACTGTCCCTCTCTTCACCAGTCTTTGTATTGTGTATTGTCCTTTCATTCAATATTTAATTTTCTCTTTGATTGTTTTACAGTGCGGACCTACGATGCCATTGCGGTTGGGTGTTGTGTTCCTATAGGAACTTTTTTGTTGTATTGTTCATTTTACAATGTACATACTTTACATTTTAGTCTGGGCAGTTGTGTTTGTTTTTTATTATTCGATCTCGTTAATAAAATTATCAAACTCATTTGCCAAATAATCTCTGAATATTTAACAAGACGTTTTTGTTGAGCATAATAGAAATAAGTACGCATTTTAGCAAATTATGAAACACATATAGATTTTTGTTTAAGGTTTTTAAATGTTTTTTGTTTATAAGTTAATGTTAACCGTTTTGTAGTAAAATACTCAGAACTGACTTAAGGGAGCGTTATGCCCCGTTTTGGATAACGTAATACATTTTAATGTTAAAAATTAAACACCACTAAATCACAAAATAACAAGGATATTTCCGAGCAGAAAACAGAGACATAAATATGTCACAGATACAGCAGTGAAATAATTTGCTTCAGGAATTTATTTTTTATAAAACAAAATCCATTGAAGAGATCTTAATGAACGTGGTGTGTTCATTACAGCAGCAGCAGTCGATAATGGGAAGTATGAGCGTGAGACACATTACAAGGAATGTGATATTTTGGGATTTAAAGACACGTTATACACCAGATGTAAATCCTCGGTTTCCGTTTCGTAAAGTGCACTATTTCAGTTGTGTTATTATCGTGCAGAATGTATTCGATATAGTATGCTTTTGTTTGTAAACTAATTTTAATATGTGTAAGGCCACTATTAAAAACAATAATGTTAGTCCTTTCCCGACTGACCCGAAAAAAAAGGGCCCGATCCAAATATGTTTTTCTCAATTTTAGATCCTTTTTTAAAAATTGTCTGTAGCATCGATATGCCTCTGATAAAAATGATAACACAGAGAGGATCTTACATACGTGACTGTGTATTATTGGTTTTAATAAACGAGTTAGATAACATGATAGGATACGAGACTCTGCCGAGTATCCTATCTTTTTATCCAACCAGTTTATTAAAGTCAAAACTACACAGTCACGAATGTAAGATTCTATTTATCACATAACACACGTCGTAACACACGTACGACGTGATAGTTTCGCTTGAATGTTGTCAATGTACCATATTTGTAAGAGAAATCATGACATCGTTGTAAATGCGTTCGCCCTACAAATAATGCGACATCTTAAACCAAAATTAACGTTACTAACATGGATTTTTAGAAGTAAAATTTCAAATAATGATATATAGTTAAGGTGTCTGAGCGTATCGTATGATATAGCATGCAAACAAGTGGGATTAAATGTTCTACTGTATGCAAACACAGTGATTCGGCCCCCATTTGCATCTGTAATATATTAGTGTATTACGAGAAATAAGTTATGACTTTATTACACTCCCAGAAGCCATGTTATCTGATAAAAATATGTTCGCCGAGTCTTCAGCACTTTTTAAAATCGTGTTAAAGTGAGTGCTTGAATGTCGATATTTAATGTCACCCTATTACCAGACGTGATCGCAATACATACCAGGGTTTTTTGTTGTATGTTGATGCAAGGAAAAACTCTGGGTAGAAAGTGATTGGATCTTCGGGAAAATAATATTCACACACGTGGTTGATGTAGAGTTTAAAGTCTCTGTCGATTGTTACAATAAAACTCAGTTTTAAATTAAATTTAACTACTTGGAACGAGGTACTCAATGAAGTTATCACCGAGTAATGTGGAGAACATGACAAGTTCATAGTTTCTGAAAGGTGAATATCTATTACATTTTAAAGACAAAATCTATTTTCGTATCTACTTCAAACATGTTGAATGTTTTATTCCCCAAAACCAGTCACCTGTTTTCAGGGTTTGTCACAAAACGTTTAGATCGTTATTGTCTTAAAAAGGAACTATGACTTTGAAACACACACAGCATGTATACCTAGCATACATATATGTACCATCTCATTCGAGTTATTTGTTAATAGTGTTATCAGATTAGAGATGCTTTCCATGGACCTATACTAAAGGAAGAAATAAACGTAACTATATATCATATGTATAATATGCTGCTGCTGTCATGGCTGCACTGAAGCTCTCCTTTCAGAAAAAATAGACTTAAACAACACTTACATGTAGCACACCAAATGTTGTCCTGTCAAGTGTCATTATTGATTGAATACACGTTTGACTCAAGCAGGGGAGCTAACCTAGAAGCACACGTTTGCAATATCTCCACATTAAGTAAACTTCTGAAAGTACTCAAATTTTCACAACGGAGATTCAACATTTCTGAAGTTCGTGTTACCAAGTGAACAGTGATTAAAAACTCTACAACAACACAGTTGTATCCTTTCCTTAACTAGCTGCAACCTTTTTTGTTTTACATTTTCGGATTTCTAGGTAATATTACGCAGATTTGAGTGTGCACTATAAACATTATATAGCAGCAATTCTTGAGTTGCGTTTCTTTTTTCGTTTAGTATATATATATATATGAAAAACGTAAACATAATCGTCCTTTCTGAAACACAAGGTATGGAGCTCTCATAGATTTCATGTATCATTTGCTTATGGCCCTGGAGTTATACAGCACATATAGCACACTCTTTAAACAATCTTCTTCTCGGAAACTGCAAGTCAGAGCTAGTGTTCTAATATTTAAGCGTGTAGTTAAAGCTTAACATGTCTTCTCTGAACCCACAAGGCGTATGGCTGTCATATATTACATGCGGCATAAGCTTATGTCCTCTAACAAGCTTATTCAATGGTGAATCTGTGGAATTAAAATATTTAACACATCTTCTTTTCTGAAACTACAAGAGATAGAGGTTTAATAGTATGCATATACCACAACTTATGGTCCACTACCAATGGTGACCATGTTTAATTTGCCATGCACTGGTGGTCACAGTTTTATCTAGTCCTATAAGGGAATTGAATGTTGTTTAACGGCTCATCAACACAATATAGGTTATTTAGAGCCGCCCCAGAGAGAGGGGAAGGATACATAGGAATCCGGACACCTGCCCTACTCTTATTATCGAATAGATTCCTATGGTTCTTTAACGTGCTCGGAAGATAGACCGATACACGGGACCGCCCGGTTTACGTCCCCATCCGACGGACGAGGCTAAGGTAAAGTGTCTTGCCCAAGAACACACCGACGGAACTCAGTGGCACCACGGAGGATTGAACCCGGGGCCTCCGATTACAAATCCGCCGCGCTACCGACTGCGCCACGCCTGACCCACTTGAACTGTTACTGTTACAAGTGTCTACAATGGACACGGTTATCAGGTGAGAGAATTACGGCCATTTTGGCCTATTTGTTTTTAAAACTTTGTATTGATTTTCATATATAAATGCATGCCCGTTCAGTCTAATAAATAAAAAATAAATAGCATTTCTTTTGTAAAAATATCAAAACGAATATGTGCTTACTAATCGACACAAATTCCAAAATTAGTGTCAGGAAAGGGCAAACATAACTAATTTAAGGGTGGTATAATGTGACAACTGTCTGGAATGAGATTAAACAACACGACATTATTATAACACATGGGTTACTCTAGAACGTGTTTTAAACTCCCAGCGGCCTTTTTTTGCCACTGACGGTTCCAATGTGATAGCCCTATTGTCAACAATTGTATGTTTGTGATGTTATATCTGGCCTTTTATTAATGTTTGTAGTTGGTTTGTTTTCGTTGCGTGTTTGTGGTTGACTGTGTTTCTTGAATGCTGCATTTCATGTTTGACTTTCATATCCACGTTTACTGCATTGGAACATTACAGATAGTGATACGACGTCAATCGTGTGCGTTTACAATGGACGCAAAGGCTATTATAGTCGTTATACCTTTAACACCTCTTTCAACTTAGTTTCCCAGTAAATAGACAAGGCATAGATCGTCAAGTGCGCTGTCCTCTGATGTTATATCTAATGTTTTGTTATACAATATTTTAAAACACTGTTTCATTTGATAAGATTTACTCTGAGGAATGTTTTGCTCTGTATTAATGTCTAGCCAGTTTTTTGCTAAATCTATCCAACATTTAATAAAATATGCGATAGTCTTTGGTGGAATAAATATGTAAATGATAATTCCTGTTCTTTACTTTCTGCCGACATTCATAATGGCCAATGTAGAAACATAGCAGTGGAGCTTGGCCTTCAAGCACCTACAACGACTAGAACAGGATATTTTACACTGAATAAGTTTACGATATCCTTTCGATGTTTCAGCCAGTGTACTCCAACAAATGTGATCCTGTCAGTCTGAACCTAAGCCTATACTGAGGGCATTGGAATTTCGAAGAGCATTTATTCGCCTGGAAACCGTCCTTTTGATATGTTGTACCAGTGCACTGCATGGTGTGCTTGGTGGGCGTATGTTTTTTTTTGTGTATGTCTGTGTCTCTAAGAGAGCGTGCGCCTATGTGATACATTTACAGACGTGTGAATGCTCGAGGGTATAGGAGAAACACAAACGTTTCTATCATCGAGACATCTCCACCTTCGATTGCATCTGGTGCTTGTGTTATGTTTGATACATGGTTTTAGCTTTGGCATTGAATGAGGTCAATTTACTAAATAGCTTTGCATTTGTCACAGTCGGATATTGCATGAAAGAAAAGCATTTGAACTGTTGTTCATCAATAGCATCAATGATACACCGATACACGGGACCTTTTGGTTTTAGTCTAAACATGACGCACATGGCTGGGGGAAGGTGTTTGCTTATGACACACCAAAGAAGTCCAGTTGCAGCTGTGATAAATAGCCCCCAAGCAGAGGTTCGAATTAGCATGCCAAAATGCAACGTAAATCTATCATTTAGGCTTGCGACCGTTACAGCTAGACTACGACATATTATCATTACTCTCTTGTGTAATGATTCTGCTATGAACGATGTGAAGTAGCATGTAATCTTAGTCTTCATGGTTACATGGTTGAAGAGCAGATGTATAAAAAGCTTTAGCATCCCATTGCTTGCTGAATGCAGAGCATTCTCTCTTCAAAGGTTGAGGGCTGACATGGCCCAGTGTATAGCGCGGTGAACTTTAAACTGGACGACCTGGATTCAAGCCTCGTCTTCACCACTGAGTTTCATCGATATGTTCTTGGGCAAGACACTTTCTCTTAGCCTTGCCCATCAGATTGGGACGTAAACCAGGTGGTCCCGGAGTCTATCGTACGATATATCCTGGGAGTATATCGGATTCTATCCTACGATCATGTTACATAATCATAGGAATATATTCATTAATAATATTCCCGGATTGCTATACTAGTATATCCTTCCCCTTTCTCTGTGTCAACTCTAAAATCCTTCAATGTGTCGATGAGCCGATAAACAACATTCCTTGAATTTAATTCGTCACTTGTTGATAGCAAAGTATGTCTTGCTGTTACAAAATATTCTTCCGTGCACTTTGACAAGAACTGGTATATTTGTCATTTCACAGGAATGTCGTCCTAGTTGATGGCAACGATGTTGTAGTAACTGCTGCAGCTGTTCACATCCCAGACGATATGTATGCGTGATTCTATATTGAGTTCTTAGGAATTGAGGAAAAGCTTGTCTTAAAGTTTAAATGATTTTACAACGTGGTGCGTTTTAAGTGGCTCAGTTGATTGCACGCCAGCTCCACCAACAATAATCATATAACAACCCCTCCCCCCAGGATAATCATCTAAACCTAGACTTGCAAGAGACCCCCCCCCCCACCACAGGATAATCATCTAAGCCTAGACTTGCAAGAGATCCAAGTAAATTAGACTTGAGTTCTATTTTCATTTTATTTTGTACTGCCAATGCTGGTGGCATTGCATGGTTTCTCATTGTTAATAATCGATTCTTTGTGTTTTCCTTGAATCGGAATTGTGGAAGGTTGGGCTTCCTTTGTTGGTCATAGAATGATTGATGTCGGCACTTTAAAAGAAATGCGTACCGTTCGTTTCCTGTTTCCTCTGCCTCTCTCACTGATGCAATTGTGTCTTCAGTCATTCGTTATACATTTGTGTCATTGATTATAAGGTCTGATAAGTCTTTCCTATTGCGTCATTGGTGCTGATAATTGTTTTGACATGGTTAAACAACCTTGTCTGGGTCCAGGCTGTCTGTTTGTGTTGTTTTATTACAATATTGTCCTATGTGTTCACTTCAGTTCAAATTCATCTATTATCTATTTCTGGACCTGACAATGCCAATCGTTTCAATGTTTCAGCATTTTCCGTTTGACTCAGGCTCCTTTTCTGATATAATTATTTGCTTATGGACTTCAGTATTTATTGATCATGTTCGACTGTTGAAAATGTTTTACTTGATTTCTGGGTGACACATTTATCGATGTGGAACTATTCTTATGTTGATAAACTGGTCATGAGTAAGGTGTCTAGGTCATAAACATGCATGGATTAAACAGCGATCAAGTATATATGGTCAAATACGACGCACCATGATATCATAGATATACCATAGTGACTCTCCCGTAATAAATTGTAGAATTCTTAGGAGGAGAAATTCCTAGTTCAGTGTTTTGTTCTAAGAATCACATTTAGAGTGGTCTTTTGCTGCACTATAACACAGCTCTTGAAAGGGCAATGAAGGTTCATTTTAATACAATTTGCTATCTTTTAGTGACGATTGATCTTAAGATGTATAACTCTATATAAAAATATGACCGTAAGGCATTATATTACTCAACTATCATAGTTTCAGGGAAGAATATTTTTCAATGATTTTCTTATACAATATAGATATAAAAATCAAAAAGGAAAAGCAGCATTTAAGGACGATAGTCAACCACAAACACACACAGAAACAAAGAACAAATTTAAAGATGAATACAAAGATAAAATGCTAAATAAAACATCACAAACGCAAAATGGTTGACAATAGGGCTACCGCCTTGGAACGGTCAGTGGCAACAAAGGCCGCTGGGGTTTAAACTAGGTTCTAGGGTGCACCAAACCTCACACTTACCCTACTGTTAATTAAATAAAACGGGACAGTTTAAATAAAGAAATGCCGCCATGAACTATTCTCTAACCAACAAGGCAGCATTTATAGGTAATATAAGTAAAACACAAACTTCAGGTAACAGTGTGACCGCTGAGGTCATAGCATGAAGGAGGATAATACCTTGCGTTCACCATTAGAGCAAGTTTGATAGAGGACCATATGCTGATGCAACATGCGAAGTATTATAACTCTATGCCTTGCTATTCCATAGTATATTTCTCAAGTGTTCCCGATATATGTCTATGGCAAACATGTGCTCTCATTATACAAACCATAGAGCACGTCCCCCGCATCGCCCTCGCCCCCTTTAATCCCGCTTAATGACCCCATTTGACCACCTCATTTGAACAAGCTTAATAATGTATTACCTAGCTATCACTTGTATTCAAACTCTGTCGAAAACAGTGTTTGCAGTTTTTGAAAAGAGTTTGTTTTATTGTTAACTACTATTTTTAGTAACATCTTGAAACTCATGTTGACCTAATTTTACCTTGGGTGACACTAATCTAAGGAGTGTTCATGGTCAAAATTAGCAAATCCGTTGGTGAGAAGTATTCTAAAGCAAATGGGAGAGGGGGAGTCAAATGTTCAGTACACTAACAACTCAATTACACCCTCATTTTCCTATATTTTTGCACATAACTTGGTATATGCAATCATCTGTGAGTGAAAGATAAACAAAATATCAAACGATTTTATTATTTCAAGCTCAAACGTCTATCGAGGGGCCCAGGGTATATATAATTTTGTCTCAAATGGAATGTTATCTTGATGGGATTATATTGTATAATTTTTTCCAATACGTCTCCCGTTGGGCCCAGGGAAACAAGGATAAAGATATCGGACAGGGAAAGCAGCATTCAAGGACGACAGTCAACCGCAAAACACAAAAACAAACACGCAAACAGACAAACGAAAAGGCAAAAGTAATAAAAAATACAAACGACATCACAAACACAAAAGGGTTGACAATAGGGCTTCCGCCTTGGAACGGTCAGTGGCAAAGTAGGCCACTGGGGGTTTAAACCGGTTCTAGGGTGCACCAAACCTCACACTTACCCTACTGTCATCCTATTAAAACATGACAGTGTAAAAAAAGAAATCGACGCCATGATCTAATCTCTAACCAACAAGGCAGCATCAATAGGCAATATAAGTAAAACACAAATATGCTGGTGTAAATATAATACAAAAAAACAATAGCCTAGAAAGCCACAATGAAGGTACTCAATGACTTGGCAGAAGCCAGAGCAGTAAGAGAATACACCATTAAGGGCACCACAGGAAAGATCATGGACAAACATCAAACGCCACCATCCCAATGGGCTTTAGGTAGTCGTCATCATAGGGTCCACAGCCTGTCCGGTCATCGTACAATTAAAGAGGAAAGCATAGTGGCGAACTGTAAAAGGGTCCACCACCAAGCATGCAGTACGTTGCAAAATAATAGGGTCATAACCTCTTTTGATAAACTTTTTAACAAGTTTAACAAAGATAGTATGAAAGTGATCATGACCAAGAATCTTACGAAGTTTATAAATCACATCACCATAGAAGTCAGGTTGTGATAGTCCTTGTCGCAGAAGAGTCCTTAAATTACATTTATATTTGGAAAGAAGATCAGGGTTACGATAATAAAATTTTGCAAAGATTTTACGAAGTTTATGGTTACGGTAACCCTGACTGAGTAACTTTTTAGTTATATAGAGATTACGAATATTAAAGTCCTCAACTCGAGTACAAGCTCTAGAAAAACGAATAAGTTGAGACAGATACACCCCATAAGAAGTTGCTCGGGGAACATCCCCATCCAAGTGGGGATAATTAACAATGTCAAAAGGTGTGTCAAAAGGTATATGGTATATGTAATCGTATGAAATATAAAAGACATATCAAACGATTTTATTATTTCACATGTGGACGTCTGCCCAGGGGTGAGTAGGTGGGGTGGGGGTATCAGTGTCATACATGTATCCAGAAAAACATAAATAATACTGATTCTGATCTGAGTATCAAAGAACAATCAAACCAATCACATGTAAAAGGGATTAAGGATTAAAGAGAATTGACCTGTTTGAAGGAAAAATCGGTATTTGTGGTGGCGCGCCATGGAATTCGTTCTAGTTTAATTTTAGAAATATATGCAGGCAGTGATATTACTTACTGGTCATTTGGGATCATCAAGCTCAATCGTGGTGGCTTTAACGCGGAATATCGCTTAAAGTAGAATATCGCTTAAGCCGGTACTAGGAGGCGTGATAGGTGTTACACTTTAAATTACCTCTCATGAACAAATCTCATTTTATTCCCTTTTCAAATCTCTTTGACTCAATAAAACCGAGTCTGCTACTTGCATAATAATAATAATAATAATAATAAATTCTTTATTTCATGAAGGTACAACTCATTAAGATTATACAAACAATTGCACAACACTTATCTTCCATGAGGCCTTCTGAAAACAACAGCAATTTATAAACAATAGCAAGTGAATACATGCACGTAACATTAATACTATGTTTCAAACTGGCATTCAAAACAAGTATTCACTATTAACACAACTTAATTTGAGCAGAACACCTGTTATCTTGAAATAGAAATAATTTATAATTGTGTTTGAAAGCATAAATAGAAACAGAAGTCCGGATATTTTCTGGGATTGAATTCCAAGTCCGCATGGCAACATAGGTAAAATATTGTTTTAAATATTCGGATTTAGGTCTAGGATGCTTAATGTCATGTTTAATGCATGATCTTAATGCTTTACTGTTTAATGCTTGTATCTCTTGATTATGTCTGTTGCTTCCACGGGATCCCATTTTCAGTATTTATTATTAATTAAAAGATCAATGTTTTTTCTTTTGTTTGTTAAATTTGACATTTTAAAAAAGTACCTTCCTTGCAAACAAATGAAATTAGTGTCGGGAACGCCAAATGTATATATGTTTAAAAGTGTACATATTGAGTGTTATAAATGATACAAATTATCAACATATATCGTAAATGTAGAGGCTATCTTAAGTAACTGAAGAGCAAATAAGTCCGCAATATCCCGGATTTGAATACAGCTCCGGGCACCTATTTGTATGAAATATGGAAACCGTATATAAGTGATAATACCAGTACGAAGGTTAGATACACATGTGTCATTTTACTCCTCGATTTATGGCTTATTGGGTAAGAGTGAGGTTTGGTGCACCCTAGAAACTGGTATAAACCCCCAGCGTTTTTGCTGTTTGGCACTGACCGTTCCAATGCGGTAGACCTATTATCAAGCCTTTTGTGATTGTGATGTCTTATCTTGTCTTTTATTATTCATCTTTAAAGTCGTTCTTTGTTTCTGTATGTGTTTATCTTTGTCCGTCGTCCTTGAGGTTTGTATTCACTTTTTTATATACCGACATGTTCGATATTTGTCGAACTACTTTACCCGTGAATCATTCATGCGTTAGTATCAGTCTAAGTATAGGTTCTGTAGTTCTAATATCCCAGTAAGATTTTGTTATATTAAAGTTAAGTAGTGTAACGTTTGTTTAGAATTATTTGTTAAACTATGTATGTTTTCTTTTTCAAGGTATTTATTTCATTTTTCATGTTTCTGTTTTAAATACGTTTTTTCCAACAATGACTTATGCATGCACATGAAGTATGCTCAGGAATATTAATTAATTAATTTAAAGATAAAGTCTAAGGTCACTTTAAACAAAAATTGCCAATACAATACCGTTTCATGCAACATTACCGAGTTGCTACAACATTCAGACCCTATGTCCACATTACACTGAATGTTTAATTTATGATTTTTCAGATTTCCATATGTATTGGTAGCCCCGGTCACAATCCATCAGCCTCTACCATCAATAGTGTATCGTCCTGACGTGGCCTTTTCCACCAATCTTCTCAAAAGTAAACACTTTTCCATCAATCAGACTGGAAAAATCTATTAAGATTTCAGAAGGCAATCATGGTCTACACAGGAGAAATCCCGATCCCAATATTAGAGGCATTAATAAAGGCGAGAGTGGTTTACATAAACCGAGAGCACAAGATGTATTGCTTTGCGTAAGGTTATCAGCGTGTATTCGATTTCTCAAGAATTGGTTATTAAACGGTTAGACGATCACATTGCAATAGAAGAGCTAGATGTATTTATAATGCTTATATTCTTGGAATATCATCATAGTAAATCTAGTTCTGCTGATAACACGATCCACAAACCTTGCAAAACAAATAATGATTAGAAAAGAAAATCGAACGATTAATGGATATGTATTTAAGCGTTTATTTCCTTTGCATTAAACTGTGTAGCATCAAAGCTTTCCGATTATTGTTCCAGAACTATAACATTTCTGTCAACAACTTTTACAACAATGAGGAGCATCAGTTAATCGGGAATTTGTTTTAGAATTGAGAGCTTTCTTTCATATAAAATAAACGTAAAAAGTTTATAATTGTAATTTTCTTAATACAACACTTACAGAAAGAACATATACATATGTATATACTTGCTTGCATACGGTTTTAATGCAAAGCACAAACCGTTAGTGCTTTAACGTATCTGTCTTATAAAGAACACGTTTGAAGCAGGGTTATTATAATCCTATTATAACACATTATAAGAGTATACATGCTATGA
The DNA here is from genome assembly GCA_037043455.1 of Cyrtodaria siliqua. Classification (NCBI taxonomy): domain Eukaryota; kingdom Metazoa; phylum Mollusca; class Bivalvia; order Adapedonta; family Hiatellidae; genus Cyrtodaria; species Cyrtodaria siliqua. The sequence goes on along the minus strand of JAWPHD010000268.1, from coordinate 515,309 downwards.
TAAACGCTCTGCTTTATATGATAAGCCAAAACAAACAACAGCAAAACAATAGATAAATAATGATAAACAAAGGAAGTTGTATCAAATAATGTTATAATACGTTGCGTCCCGTTAACACACCATACTAGTAACCACAGAGGGAGAAGAGGTAGGATACAGGTTTCCATTATACGTGTCTCTCTTTACCAGGGAGCGAACCCATGCAGGGCAGAGGTCTGTAGCTGCACAGCACAGTTCAATGATGTACACAGAACGCTTTAATATAACACAATACATAGAGAAGAAGAAAAGATAAAGGGGATACTTCTGATAATTGAAGACATTTCTAAAACGAGACAAAATGGTCTTATATTAATCATAGCAACCAGACGCTAGTTTCGCACTGTACCACAAACAAAGAGCAGATTAAATGTAAAATGAACATAATACACAACAAGACGAGCAGTGAAGCATTGAACGGTCTGTAGACAATAAAGTCAATTGGTAAAATGATATATGCGTAGTCAAGTTGAACCCTTGTGCTTGTGATGTCTCACGACCTAAATCGAGTATGCAACTCTAAAATTGTTTCATTATATGGGTTCTTCACTTAATGTTTTTTTTGCACTAATATATTTGATAGTGTTTTCAATAAATATTTGGCGGTTTTGGGAAGAGCATAATTATCATATTAATACGAATTCATCGCATTGATATTTTGCACTATTCATGTAAATAAGAATTATGACCATATTATATCCCATTAGCATAGCCATTAAGGTATCGGTGTAATTATCTGAAGTATTCCTGTTGTTGGATCACAATACTACTAGTATTATAATATAATAATTACATTCACATTATAATATAATAATTACATTCACATTATAATATAATAATGACATTCACGTGAATCAATAGATCCTGAGTTCAAATAAACCTAGCTTTTAAAACAAAATGGTGGATATACTGCTCACACATCCAAAGTGACTCAATAGAAAATGATTATGTCATTGTCTGAAATAACAATAACGATTGTTGTCTATCTTGCATTTATTAATCATTATCCTTTTCCAATGGCACGTTATTATTGGTATTATAAAGACGGAAACATGTAGCTAATAAAACACTTGAATCGTATTTGTTCGGAATGAGTGAATGGTAAATTTGCTTAACGTTTTAAACCGCATAACACCGAAAAATGTGAATCAATTCTTAAATATATAGAAATAACAATGTGTATTCTCATAATAATAATAATGTATGCCTATCGAATTTTATCTGACGTTGGTTTTGTAATAGGTTGAACATATTGTTGATTAACCATGTGTATATTTTGTGTTTGTTTTGCAAAGAAACGTTGCTCATGCACGACTAAATCATATGGCAGTATGGAAAAAAAGAAAACGATTTAACGCTTCAATGCAGTATTTATATATATTTCTATTTAAGCTTCCTTCTTGTGTGCTATGGAATATTTTTAAGACATATACTCGGAAACAATCCTTGAAAAGTGTTCCTTTTGAACAAGATAAATAAAATGAAATGGTGTTTTACGTCCCGTTAACACACCAAATTAGGTTATATTTGGAAAGCAGCCTATGGGGAAGGATGAAGTTTCCGCTCAAACATTAGTCCAATAAGGAGAGAGGTATGTAGCTCCAAAGACAATGCCTTAGCTACTGAACCACATTATGTCAACAGCAACACAATATAAAAAGGCAAGCCGCGAACTACTGGAACGCTGGTAACCAACAATTAATGGAACGCTGGTAACCAACAATTAATCCTAGGAGGCTTCTAATCAGTCAAGCAGCCATTTTGGAAACTAAACACAAAAACATCTGTATGTATTCAGGCTATCGCGTTCGTCGTAGTACTAAGCATTTCCTTTTCAAAACGGTTATTACCGAGGTAAATGCTTATAGTAATTTGAAAATATGATATTTTAACAAACCATCCTTTAGAACTTCAAATAAACATAGCTAATATATCTGATACTGTCTGTCTGACTTTCCTCGATTTACATCTCTCTATTGAAAACAGAGAAATAATTTGTTAAATATATGACAAGAGATTTTATTTCAGTTTTGATAAATAGTTGTAATTGTTAAATATTCTCACTTGTACGTCGATGCTCCCCGAGCAACTTCATATGAGTTTTATGTTTCTCAACTTATTCGATTTTCTAGAGATGTAGTCGAGTTTGGACTTTAATATTAGTGCATGTGTATAACTAAACTGCTACTCCAACAGGACTACCATTACCACAGACTTCGAAATGTTATAATCGTAACCTTGGTCTAACTTTAAAATATAAAAGTAATTTAAGAACTCTTCTTGCCACAACCTGACTTCCACGATGACGTGATTAACTAACTTCGTTCTTAAACATAATTATATCATATAGTTTTTATTAAATGTGTTAAACAGTTTATCAAAAGCGGTTATGACCATTATGATCATTTTGCAACGCACTGCATGGTTGACGACCCATTTCTACTTTGATTGTGCAATTATCTAACATAAGATGACGTCTATCCAAATCCCCAAAGGACAGTAACGTTTGATTGTTGCATTCACTATTGTCTTGTCATGCCCTTAATGGTTTAGTATCGTGTTACTCTGCCTCCTGCCAAGCTTCCTTTGCGTCGTTTCAGGATTTTGTTTGTTTAGTATCATATAATACATGATCGTATACATTGCCTATTAGTGGTTCAGAGAAGAAAGCATAGCGATGATGTATTCATTTGCTGTTGCACAATTTGCCTTTTACTTGTAATTGCTGCTTTTTTGTATGCGTGTTTATCTTGTTAATATGACACGAGGACTACAAAAGGTCAAAATGGACTGTATACATGACAATATAAATGATCATTTAGTAATCAGAATAAAGAGACCGTTATTCACGCGTAATCTTCTGGTGACCAAATAAACTTTACTTTTAGCAGGTCAATCTACAAGTATTTTTAATAAGCGCTTCCTTAGTCTCGCCTCTCAACGCTGCTTGTTCGAATCCCATTAGGATTTCGACTTGTGAGTGAGAAAGTGTCGATTATTGCGGATGGCGGGAGGTGTACAGTAATGGTTCTACCCAGGAAAAGTTGGGTGGTCTTCCGCCTCTACGAACAAATAGACCTTCATGTATAGCCTAAAATGTGCTGAAATGACGTATAGCACCATTCAGCTATTAATAATTCAAGCTTCCAACTTATCACCTCGATTTCTTAATAGAGTGGTATTGAGACTTTAAATTTGCCGGGAATATAATCCAATACAATTTGGAGCTGTCAATTTGTCTTTGTTATCCTACCATGATAGCTTTTAATAAATTATTGATGAAATATAATAAACGCTGAGTTATATTCAAATATTATTTGCTATGAACAATTCAACCAATTGTTATTATTGATTTTCAGATATATGCAATGCATGAAGAATAAAATGGCATTTTAACTGCGTTCTTAGACAGTAGATTTCTACTACATCGTCAACGTTCCGCCAAAAACGGTACCAAGCTTTAGGACAGAGTAAAATTAATAAGGGTTCCCTTATAATTTTAAACACAAATGCTCGTATGATCGACTATATGGTCCAAAATCGTTCGACACAGCATTACAAGGCATTCAAGTTACTATTAACGTACATCTACTCACGTGCCTACCTTTCTTGTAGAGTCTCTTCTATACAACGTGCTATGTAAGCATACTAAAACTTTCCCTTGTTCGAAGATTTTTCCCGTGTTCGACTCACTCTAAATTCCACACTTCAGTCTTCTTTATATATAACGCATTTTAAGCATATCCATTTGCTTTATGCATTGCATTGGAATGCAGTATTTCATTAAATCAAATGGCGTTATGCATATATTGTAATTATAGTTTAAAGTTAATTTATGTATGATACAGTCACAATAACACGTGTGATCAATACTCAAAATACTCACACTGTGGCTGAACATGTACTTGAGTGAAGACATTAAACAATCGCGTGATAAATTTAAAGAAAAGTCGATTGATGCGAAAATATTCAATTGAAAACATTATCTTTAGTTTCAGCTTAAATCTGAGAAAACAACTGAATTCCAATTACGGAGATAACGATATCTGCTGTAACCAGTATTTGATTGCGCTATTTATCGCCGTTTCTATGGATGTGCACAGCTGTTCTCTTGAGAGGCTTATATTTTATGTTGTTACAATTTTCAATTTAATACATCACAAACATTCGTATATTGTTGAATATATACAAAACCCAAGCTAAGTCATTATCTGTTGTTTAAGTTTTACTATAATATTTTATCTGATTCATTCCCAAGAATCCAAGAAAAATGAGAAAATGAACCTATAAAAATCACAGCACTCCACCGTAGGTCCGCACTGTACTATAAACATAGAGCAAATTATCTATACAATGAAAAGAAAAAGGACAAAACACAATACAAAGAGTGGTAAACCAGGTTTACCGACTTGGAACGGTCAGTAGACAATATGACCCACGGGTTAGTCTAAATCGATTTAAGTGTACATAACCCCGCTATTATCCTATCTTCAGCGCCCAGATTAACAAGACAGGGTAAATAAGAGTGCATCCCATCAAAAAGAAATCTCTCACAATAAAGTCCACATCCACAGAAATGGGCATATAATAGAAGTATATGTCAAAAATATATTAATAACAGCTGACCATGAGAAAATCAATCTAGGGTACGACCAGAAAATCTGAGAGACGAAAATCATGCACCAACCTCCCTTTTCAAGGTTCCAGAAGGTGCAATCATGAAGTCCCGCGAGGTTGTCCGGTCATCGCTCAAGAGAAAAGTGAATCGCAGCCAATCACCAAGCATGATGTGTGGTGCAAATATAAAGGTTCGTATCCTTTTCTGACCAATTACCTAATTAATTTTGAAGCTTCAAATAAAACTTGTAATATAATCGGTGGATAATGATCAAGGTCAATGTTTAAATGATGCAGTTCGCGTAAGTTGTTAAGATTACTTGCATTATGTTATTTTAGATTTTGGGACGTAACTTAGTGCTTGTATTTGTCAGTGTTTGTTGGTGTGTGACGTACCAATGTTACGTCTTATTATCAATGTAATAGGTCATGGTCCGTGGCCGAGTGGTTAGAGTCTCTGACTTGCAATCATTTGCCCCTCACCGCTGTAGGTTCGATCCCTCAGGGGCCTAGGAATCTTTATGTGAGGAAGCTATCCAGCTGGCTTGCGGAACGTCGGTGGTTCTACCCAGGTGCCCGCCCGTGCACGAAATTTGCCCGGAGGGGCACCTGGGGTCTTCCTCCACCAGTGAAAGCTGGAAAGTCGCCATATGACCGTAGCTGTTGGTGCGACTATAAAATCCAATTCAATTCAACTCAATTCAGCACTTTTTAATGTGTTTTTAGGATGTTCGAAGTTCGTGATTGGTTATCCGTTAAACCGCTCATCATGATGGGGGGCACTTCATGTGTATATATATAATATATTGTTGTTTGGCCGGCCAGATCAAGTGTACAAAGCCACTGTCAAAGTAGATATAAAGGTATAACCGGAAATATAGCACATAAAGGCCACTGTCAACCATAAACGCGCAATACAACAAGCAACAATTTCAAGGATATACACAAAGTCAAGGCAAGTGACATCACAAGCACAAACCACTCATACAACATTTGGGTAAAATATAACAAAACATATCGGATATTGTGTTGAAATTCTGAATGAGTATGTATTCTCAATAAAAGCTATCTATTTAAATATCTGATCTAGAAAGGCTACTCCTAATTTTAGTTAATATTTCAATAACTCAACAACCACTTGAGATAAAGAAACTTCAGGTGTAGTGTATGTGTATACAAGGTAAACGGTGATGTGTCAATAGAAGGTGTGTCGAAACATGAAAATACACATCATACTCTGTATATGCAGAGGACAATGTTTTAGACAAAACTTAACAGCGTGTTCTCTTGTTGCCTCTGGCTTTTGCCAAGTACTTGCTTTGTGGCTTTCTAGGTATTTGTATATATTATATATACATGATCATTTATGTGTTTAAACTTATATCGCCTATTAATTCTGCCTTGTTTGTTAGAGAATATAACTTGTCGGTGATAATCTTTTAGTTACACTATCCCGTTTTATTGGGATGACAATAGGGTAAGAGTTAGGTTTGGGTACGCCCTAGACACACCCAGCGGCTTCCTTTATCACAGACCGTTTCAAAGGCGGTTACACTGTTATCATACCCTTTCATGTTTGTGATGCCATATATTTATTTTTATACATCTTATTGCAGTTGTCTTTGCTTTCTGTGCGTGTTAGTTGGTTGGCTGTGGTCCTTGAATGCTACATATTTTCTGTTCGACCGTTAGATCTACTTTTGCTTGTTATAAAGAGAAATTCATTTTAAACATAAATTTAAACATAAAACAAACTATAAAAATAAGCCATTATTCTCGGATATTATTATACTGATTCTACGTACAGTAATACATTGGACTGATTTATTATAAAAAAATACCCTACTTACTTTCATATTAAATCCATATTAACAAGTAGATCGCGTGCTTATTCTATTATTGTTTGTAATAGTACAAGTGAGCATGCAAGCGACATTTTTGCTGCTTGATTTGATAGGAAATATAGATTTTACTTTGTATTTGAGAATGTAAAACCATTTTAAAGTAGAATTGTTTACAACATTATAATTTATTTCTGAGTATGTGTTCGCAGTATATTTCTCACTGAGTGTATCCAATAACGCCTAGTGCTTGTCTTAAAACTTGTCCTTGTCGTACCCTTAATGGTTTGTTCTCTTGTTGCTCTGGCTTCTGCCATGTCACTGAGAGTACTGGCTTGGCAGCTTTCTAGCCTTTTGTTTTTGTTTTTTATATTTCATATATGGATGATCAGTTATGTGTTATACGTATATTGCCTATTTATGGTGATTGTTTGTTAGAAAATATAACCTGCAGGGGATATCTTTATTTACATTGTCCCGTTTTTATTTGATGACAGTAGTGTAAGAGTGAGGTTTGGTGCATCCTAGAACCCTGGTTTGAACCCCCACGGGGCCCTTTTATGCCACTGACCATTCCAAGGAGGTAGCCATATTGTCAACCCTTGTATGTTCGTATGTCTTGTTGTCTATGTTAGTCATCGTTCGAAAGAAATTGTGTTTCTATTCGTACATTTGGTTGACTGGGTCCCCTAAAATGCTACATTTCCTGTTCGACTTTTATATCTACTTTTACGAATTCCATTTCCATCGATAAACACAACTACAACAATGAGTTACTGAAAACTTTTACATGAAAACAAGACGTTATTTGAATTTCAAAAAATATAATAGAACGTTAGTACCGCTGATGCTTTACCATATGTTTGTAATAGTACAAACTACAAAATGAGAAAAAGCCGCTTTTGGAAAAGGGCATTACCCAAACACAATGGCATTGTAGGTCCGCACTGTACCACAAATTAAATTAAATGAGCACGTTAAACTAGTCAAACAATAGCACAATAAACAAACACACAAAAACAGTGTGGTGAAGACCGGGTTTCTGACTTGGAAGGGAAGTAGGCAGTACAGTCTATTGTTTTAGTTTAAACTGTTTTCATTTTGTTACAGAACCTATGTATTGTCCCGTCTTCAAGTACCTCTTCTCTGACAAGACATAGTGTCAAACCATAGAGGTATGCATACAAGTCGAGCAGGAAATGTAGCATTCACAAAACACAGCCACAAACAAAACAAGCATGGGGAAACAATAAAAAGGTACAATGAATGAGCAAAGAGTAAGACTCTACAATCACAAAAGGGTTGGCAGTAGGGCTACGACTTGGAGCGTTCAATGAAACAAATGCCACTTTGGGAGTGGGGGTGCTTAAAACCAGGTTTTAGGGTGCACCAAACTACGCCTTACAGTACATAACAGATCGGACGTTTATATTTGGTTTATGTGATACGGAATGTTGAGGACGTTTCTTTTCACAAAAAAATCGCACGTCTATTATAGTCTTCCTTTGTTTTTCCTAAACCCTGTCTAAGAACTTAAAGTTAAATATATATGTTTTATAATTTTAATCTTAACTTATTTTTGCCTACTAATGCTGCCATAGTGTTAGAGAAGATAACCTGGCGGTGATTTCTTTTTGTGCACTGTCCCGTTTTATTGGGATAACAATAGGGGTAACAATGAGGTTTGGTTCACCCTAGAACCTGATTTAACTCCCTTGCGGACTTTTTACCACGGGACCGTTCCACACAGTTTATGTTCGTTAGGTCACATGTCATGCTTCTTATTAACATTGGAATTGTTGTTTGTGTAATACGTGTTTTTGATTGATTGTATTCTGTGAAAGCTGCATTTTCTGTTCGACTTGTATACCTATTTCTACGATCCTAAATTATAGCGTTGTTCCACAAGTTTTGAGAAATAATGATAAAAACATATATTTTAAAATTACATAATATGTTTTATATCAGACGTTAATATCAATAATTGGCTATAACATGGCGTACACTTTGAGTAAAATAAGATTAAAAGTGTATACTTTGAATAATTTAGGTTATGGCTAGATGTTTTCCCTTGAAATAAAATAAAGTGCATAAATAAATAAATGTCACTTTAACAAAATGGTAATGTTTTTGCTTCCAATATAATATTGGTGAATAAAAACGCAAAATTGCCACTTGTCCCTTCAATATAAAACTACTCATTTAGAATATATCTAGACAAGACGCAAATGCGTCGAATTGATTAAATTAAAACGCCCGACTTGTATCGAATAAAGAATTTATATTGATGTTTTCCATCACAAACGAAACAAATAGCTTTATAGAGTCAATGAACTATAGAATAAAACGATACCACATCGCATTCATATTCAGCCTTTAGTTCGCATCTTAAGATCAGAATTTGGGGAAAATAATCGTTACAAGCAAACGAGCTGGACTAAGTCTAATTGTCTACAGAAGAAATTATAAGAAAGAACGATATACCACAATGCACATAAATTATAAGACAAGACAGCAATGTGTACAATGCACACATCCTTCCAGACAAAGACAATCAAAAATAAATGTATTATCAATTATGTAGCAATATAGAGGTTATCCCAACACTTAAACAAAACTACGTCTTGTTTGCTCTAGTATATTTTATCTTGTCTTTATTTGTTGGAATATAAACTCTGTTGAATGAGATAGCACATTGAAACGTTATCAGGAATATCACTACACTTGATTACTCGATGTATATATATGAATGATCCTGAATAATACAGACAAAGAAAAGCTGAGGACACAACATGCTGCACACATGAGATGAACAAAGTATCAAAATATATAACATCGATCAGGAAATGTAGCATTCCACGACCATAGTAATTCAAAACAAGCATCAAACAAACAACACATACCAGGATAAATAAAAGCAAGGTATGCGACATAGGGTTGACAATATGACTACCACTTTAAAATTGCTGGAGGTTTAAACAGGTTTTTCGCGCGTTCCAAACCTCACTCCTATCCCATTGTCATCCCAGTTAAAACGGGACATTTTAAGTAAAAAAATCCTCGCTACCCTAAATCCTCTCCAAAAAATAGCCAGCATGTATAAACAATATAAATATAACAAAAATATAATCATGTATATATGAATATCAAAACTTAGGCCTAGAAAGTGACAATTCAAGTATTCAGTGACTTCAGAAGCATGAGAAACAAAATATAAACTATTAAAGGAACAACAAGACAAGATTGGAGATAAACAGCAACCCGTTACCGTCCTATCAGGATTTATATATACATCAAATACGACAAGGTGACCTTAACTCAATTGTATGAGTACACAACCTCGCTATATCCCATGTTGACAAAGTAGTGTGCATCTAAATATATCACAAATAAAATGAAACTTTCGACAATAAAAACAACGTCCAGAGATATTAGCAACTATTACACTTAAATGTTGGTGTAAAAATTAAATCTGTAATTTAATCACTTATAAACAAAGTATGAATAGCGTTCTTTTAATAGTGTATTCCGATAAAAAGCATGACATATGCTTTTAATTATTATAATTACAATTTACTTTAATGGTTTATTGTTTAGTAAAAAATGTTTAAAACGAACTTCTTAATCTAGTTTTTTTCAAACATTCTTTAATCTGTCCTTCATATAGATGACTATGTATGTCAGATAATATTAGATACCGTTTATGCCGATGTTAGGCGGCGCGAGAGGCGTTGCAAATTTCATTACCTCTCATGAAACCGAGGCTGCATATTTTCTATCGTTTTTGTGTATGTTGCTTCCAAGGGATCTTACTTTAAATATTTAATACAATTTATACGATTTATTGCTTGTTGTTCGCAAGTAAACATCGCCTGTGCAAATCACTATGCTATACCAATACTAAGATTACTATCATAAGAAAACAGCTGATAATTCTCTGTGATGTTGACTACTCACGTGGTATGTCACGTGGTATGTCATTCATCATTTTGATTACTATCATTTATTATATGATTATTATTTGTTATGTTAAAAATAAGAAGTAGATATCTGTGATGATTTATGATCCATTCGTGAAAAAGTTCAACATGGATTGCAAGTCTTGAGCTGATGAATTAACAATCGTTATGTATCTCTGACTTGTACTTTGTTATTGCTATTTATCTTCATTAGGCGGCTATTTGGATGTAACTATTATACTTTGATTATATCACATTTGAATCAGTTATGATTTATTTCGAATATTTAATTTAGTTCCAAGTGTCTTATGTGGTACCGTATATTGTCAGTAATATATCATTACGTGGTCCGAGTATTAACTTTCATACTCCATCCAACCCCTTCTCCAAGAAGCGAAAACGGGGTTGGCTGGGGTATGAAAAATGTCGGCTTAAAACGTTTGCATATTGTAAAATGTCAACATGAAATAGGTCAGTTGAAACAGGTCGTCGCATTTTTGTCGAAATATCGTTATAAAATCTTGCTTATATTAGCTTTCCCATCGCTTAATGAAATTAAGGCGGGACCACGTAATGATGCATTCTAACAAAAGTAGAAATACATAGATATCGAACAGGAAAAGTAGCATTCAAGGACGACAGTCAACCACAAACACACAAAGAAACAAAGAACAACTATATATAAAGATGAATAAAAAGCAAGATAAGACAAACACACAAAGGTGATACATACACACATGTTGATAAATACTGTCTAACGCAAGATAACGTTTTCATCAATATAAAATTAATTAATTTTTGCCACTGACCGTTCCAAGGCGGTAGCCCTATTGTCAACCCTTTTGTTTTGTGATGACTTATATGGCCTTTTATTCATCTTTAAATGTGTTCTTTGCTTCTGTGTGTGTTTGTGGTTGACTGTCGTTCTTGAATGCTGTTTTTCCTGTTCGATTGTTATATCTATATTTACAAACTAAACAGAAATTTGAATACATGAGTGCTAACAAGCATTTATACTATTTTTATGTAATACTCCGTAGACATCTAACAACAAAATACCGACAAACAAATCACATTTTCAGCTAATAAAAATGTATCCTTCAATATCGTGTTATTGAATAAAGTGCGAAAAATCATCTGGTGATAACGTATCAATTACAAAATCCATTAATCCATATCGTCGAAAACAATCACCGAACAATTTATTAGGGATATATGTTAATAATTTTATTTCGATATTTGACTAGAAGAGGTGTAAATGTGTTAAAGCTTTTATAGTTTACAACTAAATTGTAAAGCATACTGCATCACCGTTTGAAATGTCCATTTTTGCAAGTTTAAGCCAACAAACTGCCGTATCCTTACATAACTAAATTATCGCCTTTCAGCAGTCAACGAGTTTAATATATGTTTTTGTCGGCGACAATTGAATTGCACAGGTTTTGTCTAAATTGTCGGGTTGACAATCAGTTTCGACAAGCGCTATTTTATTATTAACATTACATACAACAAACATGTATTTCTCCTCATATAAAACATCCCGTCTTCATTTGATATATATAACAAATGTCATAAAAAAAAAAAAGATATACAAATCGGACAGGAGAAAGTGGCATTCAATGACGACAGTCAACCACAAATATATTTCATATCCAAATGGAATTCCGAAAAAACAGTATCATTTTTATATATAACGCAACGTAATATATCCGTTACATAGTCGTCTTTCTTCAGAATCGGTATGATATATATAACCCATGATGCGGTCCATATACCATTAAAAGTCTGATTGCCTAGTCAACGTTCATAACACCTAAATAGCATACATACTTATCAAATATTACATCAGTCATAAAACAGTCATTTTTCTCCATGTTGTTTATCTCCCATTGAATGACACCATATATATTGTAATTTGGACCTCTGAGAGGTTCTTTGAAAAGGATACTGTTTTCAGTGTATTACTATAATTAGCTTGACACGAGCCGTATAAATTATGATCAGGGAGACATTATTATTCAGATTGATCGTTCTTGTTTACAATTAAAATTAATTCTAATAATTGGTCGCAGTGAAAAATATACGTATATGCTTGATACATGTAAGTAGATTTGCATATTAATTGTATATTATAATATATACTACTGATGGATACCTTCTTAGATATAAGAGGTAAATACAGTGAGAACATGGATTTTAAACCTCCGAAAATATTTTGGATTCTAAAGTGAGTTACGGGTGGATATTTTGAATATTGTGATTGTGAATACTAAACATACATGTCGGGAAAGAAATCTAACCAAAAAACGGACATTGAACCTCGCAAAAAGAGAAAAACTAAACGACAAGCCAAGTCACTATTGAACGATACAAGTGACCGCATTGGACAAAGAGACAAACCCGGTTTATGCACGGGTGGGGTCGGCGCTGAACAAAAGAATGTGAGTAATAGTAAACAACTTTTACAACCGGCGTTTCATTTTCCAGCTGCACAAATACAACACTCCAGCTATGGCATTCTCACAACAGTCCCCGTTCATCTCACAACAGTTCCCTGGAACTCCGATGCAAACACAGAACACGCCTTTTTACAACGGAAATTTATACTCTACTCCCAACCAATCATATTCCCCGGGAATGACACCCCAGTCACAGCGGATGTACTCTATGCACCATACGCAGGGTCCCCCGGTCTGGGCATCGGAACTGATGGAAGACATAAAGCAGTTTAAAAAGTCTATGAAAAAAATTGACAGCATCGAAAAAACTGTTAACATGATAAATATGAAAATCTCAGATCTCGAGTCAAAGGTCACCAGTATTGAATCTCGTGTTAACGATGTTGAAGTTTCGTGTTCTTTCATAAGTGCACAACATGATAGCCATAAAAAAGGACTTGAAAACGCCAAATCAGAGCTGAAAAACAATGAACAACACTTGCCAAAATCTAGAACAGAAAGCTAAACATTTTCAACGCCAGTATTCTTTGTTAGACTCAAAAATAACCCATCTAGAAGCTAGATCAATCAGAGAAAATCATCTATTTTACGGAATACCTGAAACTGCCGGAATCGACGGATGCGAAGCTTTAATTAAGCAAGTGTGTGTAGAAAAGTTTAATTTACCAGAGGCAGCAGATATAATATTTGACCGCGTATATATGATATATGAAACGCAAATGAGGCAAAAAACTACAGCGGTATTACATGTACGTTAATTAATGTATTAGGCAAAATATATTCTCAACTTTTATTAAATAGATTAAATAGATGGGCAGTAATATACGATAAGATAGCACAAAATCAATTTGGTTTCCTAAAAGGGAAATCAACGGTAGACTGTATTTTTATATTTCATTCTATTATTTCAAAAGTGTTACACTCTGGAAAGAAACTGTATTGTGCATTTCTAGATTTTGAACGGGCTTTTGATAAAATAGAAAGATCAAATTGATTTTAGAAAATGTAAGCTCAAAAATTGTTAGAACACTTAAATCAATGTATGCTGTTGCCAAATCGCGCATTAGATATAAATCAACATTATCAGGACCCATAAGTTCATATGTCGGCATAAAGCAAGGGGACCCAAGTTCTCCAATCCTATTGATGATGTTCATTACTGAAATCTCAGAAAATGTAAATTTATATCTTGATGACATATATTGTACTGACAATCTGAGCTTATTTATGCTGTTACATGCCGATGATGCAGTTGTATTTGCTTCGTCCTCACATATATTGTAGGACATGGGGCCTAAAGATAAATACAGAAAAAACAAAAATAGTGATATTCGAAAGACAACGTCATTCACAATATAATTTCTACCTTCATGATAGCATAATAGAAGTTGTCACCTCTTTTAAGTATCTGGGCATTTTTTTTCTTCAAAAATGGAAATTGGTTATGAACGCAAAATCGGTTGGCACAGCATGCTTCATTCGCATTACATAATTTGTTTTCCATATTCAGTCAACTAAACTTACCAATACCAGAAAAATGTAGACTTTTCGACACCTAGTTGCCTTTGTATTAAACTATAGCTCATAAGTTTGGGAATGCACGAGACTAAATATATTGAAATTATACATACGAAATTTTGTAGAAGAATTTTAAGGGCCAAGAAGTCTACCAATCTCACAGGTTTATACGGTGAATTAGGTCGAATACCACTCATTGTAAAGAGAAAACTTAATATGCTCAAATATTGATAAAAAATATTACATCTTAATATAAATATATTTGCCAAAAAAATATATATAATGTTGAAAAATGATGTTGATAAAAACATAATAATTATAACGGTTCCAATTGGGCGTATCAAATTAAAGATATTCTTGACAACCTTGGATTTTCTGACTTTTGATTGTATCAATTTGAAGCAGATATTCCATTTGAATTAATAAAACAAATTCAAATATCAATAACTCTAACAAGTTTGAATCATACTGCTACTGTAAACACAGTCTTGAAATGGAAAAATATTTGAACATATTAGATTATAACAAATTCCGAATATCACTGGGTAGATTTCGACTCTCCTCTCACAATTTAGCCATTGCAAATGGTAGATATCTTTATATCCCGCGAGAAAATAGGAAATGTATACATTGTACCCAAAATATAGTAGAAAACGAATACCATTTTTTGCGTGTATGTCCAATATATAGGCACTAAAGACAGAAATATTTTAAATCGTACTTTTGCAGATGGCCCACGATAAACAAACTTGATGCGTTAATGTCTAATAACTGGAACAGAACAATTATAAACTTATCAAAATATGTTTATTGTGCATTTAAACTTCGAAATGAAATGCAAGTTTGAATTTCTTTACCACATTTAAACCTTTTTTCCATTTAAAAAAGAAAAATGAAAGGAAAAAAAAGCTATAACGCTTCTCTGTAAACTTCAATGCAGATTTTGTTTTGTTGTTGTTGTTTTTCTTATTTGCTCACATTTTTCTTTGATGTTCTCACTGTATTGTATATGTATTGTGTGTAGGCTATAAACGTTGTATTGAATGTTTAATGCTGAATAAAGTTATTATTATATACTACTGATGGATACCTTGTTTGGTCTATACGTGGTTCTATGGAGTATATTGAATAAACAGTAAACGCATATAGTTCAGTGCAATCTATAGTTTAACACTGAGGATTTTAAGTTGATGAAGAGGTTAAATGCATATTGACATATAAAGGAACTAGCAGTAGGAACGGCAGCCCTATGGCGTAGAAATATATACTGAACCAACAGCTAACGCAGCTGTAGACAATACCTTTAATGTATGCATTTATTTTATGCCGACTGGTATCGTTGGAGACAGGTGATTTGAATGATTATTTTTTTAATTTACAGTCGTTATTGACAAGATATTTGTCTCATTCAGAATGAAATTTGCTTTGATTTAGTGATTGTTATATTGAGGTATTAAAGGTATTGTCTACTGGTGCATTAGCTGTTTGGTTCGTAAAGATCAAACAAGGTCACGTGATAAAATCGATAGCAAAATGACGTTATCGGCGATATTGACAATGGTCAGATTTATACACCTCTTATCTATAAACTGTGTTTATGACACCCAATAATGGATTGTTGTTAAAGTAATACTATTTACAAAGTATATTGGTCGATCATAATTATTGTACACTTCATGTAATTCCCATTAATAGTTCAAGGTACTTTTCAAAGTGATCACTTTATGTTGTTTGAAGGTTTAAATGGCCGACAATGCGCTTTTCATTCAAATTCGATTTATTTTGTCAATTTAGAAGCAAGAATAAAAACTAATTCATTGACGCGTATATAAATATTTCCTCTGTCCATATGTAAAATTTCAATAAAATCGGAGACAAGCACTTTTTCCCCCCGAAAATTAACTAGCATGTCCCACCGACTAAAAGACGGCAACATTCATATATATTTACAGACGCGACCAGATACACAAGAAATGAAATAATTAAATGCATAAAACGTATGTGTCCATGCATTCCAGACTAAATTACCGATGTATACATGCTTTGGGTTTATGTCAGAGTGCCCAGTTTATATTTTAACGAACACATTTGCAACGCTATATCGGGTAATGAAATCATGATGGCGATAATGTACAAAAAAAAAGCGATAAACTAATATAAGTTTAACACGCAGAATTATATTCTTTTAACTGTTCATTTAAAACTGAGGGGGCGACTCGAGTTTTAAAGAAAGTAAGTTTGTGTCCCTTTAACCGAGCATGAATATATACACGACTGACGAGTAACAGACATGTTATTGCCAGTATCAAACTTTATATAGTATATTAAATGAAACACTGTACCCGCGAATCAAAAAATGTGCGGATCTTTTATCGGGATGTAAATATTATTTAGGCATCTATAGTTTTTTAAAACTAAATATTTTGAAGTCAGTAGTTGAAAGGTCAAAGTCTTGCCCACACGGTTTTTCCTCTTCACCTAAAGCAAATGTCATGAAACTTCATTGGTGGACTGCCAGTGGAAAAAGGAGGATCCTTTTGATATATGTCAAAGGTAACGTTCCCTGCTGACAAAAACGTACCATATGAGTATCCACTATCAAACACTTATTAACGAGGTTGAGCAGTGGGGGTAGACATCTGGTTTATAATATTACAACACACACGTTATAATATTAATGGTATAATATATGTATATGTCTTGCACAATGCTGAATCCAGTAAAACAAGTGGTTTTGTTCACCAGGGAGAGGGGAAAGATACATAGGCATTCAGGAACCCTGCGATACGGTAACTATCGATTAGATTCATATGGGTCTTTAACGCTTGTAGGGCAGACTCCGATATCCCTATATATACACCTGGCTTACGTTCCCATCAGATGGATGAGGCTATGTTGTCTTGCCGCAGGACACATCGAAGTAACCCAGTTGCGCCAATAAGACTTGAATCTGTACTCACTGGATTCAAGGCCGAGTATGCTACCCACTGGACAACAACGTCCATTGACAAAAACTCAGTAAATGGCAACATCAAATAAATATTCAATACCTACTATATTTTGTATGATACGAGTATATGATTGATCTGACAATGATATGATTACACCCAACAACACAACAATGTTAATGTATTTTTCACCCAACAGTATAGCAAGAATAAGGACAGTTACATCTGATAGAGGCTGCAATGTTCTATAAGCCATTTATTTACTAAAAGGGAAATAAAGAACAACTCTTGCCAAAAATCTAAAATTGTTAAATTTTAGACGTTTTGTTATTATTTTACTTTAATGACTTAGTATCGTCATTTTACATCAGGAGAACACATTAATATACCATTATTTATTTTTTCTCTCAAAACCTGTTGATGCCGCTAGTTTTAGGAAAAAATAAAACGTATAAATAGGGTAGCTGAGAAGACACTTTTGTACATGTTTGGTCTGTTTTGATATGTGAAAATGTGTAAAACAGACCCAAGATTGGAAATTTGCTCTGTGTCCCTTTAATAAATGGGAGACCCAGAACATAGGGTATATATTTCAGAATGAGAACATAATCATATTCCAATTTGTTGATGTTAAAGGGACATATGACAATATTGAAATATTTATCAAGCATTAACATTAGCATCTGCATGTATTCACCTAGTATCATTTTAACTTTAAACCTGCTTGCATTAAATTACATAAAAGTGTCAGTTTTTATTTTGTCTTCGTTATTCTATGAAATACTTAACTATATTATAGGTGCACTATTATCAGCAGTAAGTAATGTGTAAAATATTTCTTCTGAGCTAGTCTAGTAAATAATATTAATGATTGCACAAATGACCGGACGTCAGAAGTTTTAAACAAATAAGGACTGCCGTGTGTCCCTTTAACACAACCTTTTTCGAATGTATTGAGTATATGTAGTTAACACGAGCTCATGTATAACACTCTGCATTATCACCGAAAACATACTTTAGTCTAACTTTGAACAGCACCGTGCTAGCATAACACGTGTGATATTTTAGTCTAACTTTGAACAGCAGCGTGCAAGCATAACACGTGCGGTATTAAATACAATATCCATTTAAAGAACTACCAAAAGTGCGGTGGCAGATTGTTATCAGGTTTAAAAAACTAAATTGAATAAAACATGAATTCGTAATATTGGTCAGTATTTACTGCGTGTGTTCAATTTCACTGCTAATGTAATAAAAACATCTCTCATCGTTCATTATACATAATATATCATTTAGCCTGAACTGGAGATCAATTAAAAACAATCGTTCCACTTTAAAAATAGTCCGATTGATCAATTTGTTTTTTTAATTATTTTTGTGTTGCGTTTTCAGATCTATATCAGAATGATTAAAGGAAGACACAGATTAAATAGGAATTTATTTTTTGAACAGCATTGTAGCTATTTACGACGGGATCAACATTTTTTGGAAATAAGGCGATTTTAAATGCCGAACTAAATGGCATTTTCAATGAAACTCTTTAGCATAAACGCTAAACAAATAAGATTTACAATATGTTGTCGTCGCTGTAGTACCAACAATAACGTGCTTTGGGAGATGATAATGACAAAAAGTACAATAGAGACAACATAGGTCAGCATATTTCCAGCCAATGGAATTGCCGTGACTTCTGAGACACACTGGATGCAAGCGTTACAAGTAGCTCCACCTCCTTAAAAACTTTTAACGTGAAGTTTATTTTTCGGAATTTGCCGCAAGTATCTAGTAAATGTAAATAAATGTCAATGCAACATCATTTCCTTGCCTCAGAACTTTGCATAAATATTGATCAATTTGACCGATTTCAGACCAAATATAAATGACAGTTTACATTGTTTCAACGGTTGTTTTATCGGGTTTTGTATTCCCGAATGTGCGAGAAAACGGGATAACATGATATAGAGACAACGTTAACATTGTACATTATGGTCATATACCACTATTGCATTTTCCATAGGCCTCCATTATAGCCTTTTGACCTACAACCCCTATTCCTATATCCGTATGTATGATAAAAAACCTAACTTTTTTTAAAGAACTATCTTAGAGACACTCAAAAATGACCAGCAAATTGGGGATAATCTGATGCTTTCAGCCTCTAATAGTTCACTGAAGGTGGCCACCCCCAGAATGGCAGTAAAGAAATTTTACTTTTTGCAAATATACTCTCAGTAAAATTGTATTCATAAAAATGCAAATTTCAGTCAAAAATTAACATGTTTTTTGATGGAAACATAATATTTTGATGTTTTATGGGGATTTGTTATGATTTGGGTAATTTAATCCAATCAGAATCTACCTTACAATCTGACTATATGCCCTAATAGACCCTATACTTTTTTCAACCAATCAGAAGCCCCAAATCAATATAGTGGTATCTGACCTTATGCATCTGAGGGCTTGGGGTTGAGGGGGTGTCTAGTTACCTTACCCCATCCGTGTTGTCGCGGTGTCAAGCTCCATCATCCCCTTCCCCTCCCGCTACCTTTCTTCGTTGGGGTGGGGGTATGGAGGACATTGATAGGTGCATTTCTACGAGTAACTGTTTTATTGCATGAAAAGTTATATAGCATGCAGAAGGCCTCCATCCCAGTTACTAGAAAGATCGGAGTACTATGGAACGCCATGACTGTCTTATGATGTTGCCGATTAATATATGCAGTGCATTTCCCTTTATATATGGTAGACCTTTCATTTACCACATATAATTAAAAATGCACTACATATCATGAAAGGTCTACCACATATAAAGGGAAATGCACAGCATATATTAATCGGCAACATCACAAGACAGTCATGGCGTTCCATAGAAAACACCGAAAAAACACTGATAGTGATATAGATCTAATATGAAATTATTCAATAGGTGGTATTAATGCCTATGCGTGGATGTCTATGATTAGGCCCACACACCACTTTAGATCGTACATATTTAGGCATTGGCAGATTATTTATTGACAAACAAATTTTAATGAAAAACCAAATACCTTGAAAAGTGACCTCTAGCAGCCGATAGAGTAATCCAAATCGAGTTTGCACCAACATGTCAATTTATGTCACGGTGACCTGTCAAACAACACTGCTGTATTGTGTTTATACATAATGGGACGTTACTTCCTCCGGTAATGGATAGGTTTTACATAATACACGGTATGGAATACTATACGCGTGATTTTAGACTCCAAATGTGCCCGTCGTTCTCGCCGACCTAGCGCGCCCAATTCTGAAGCGACTTTTCGGGTGTAAAAAGATGGCGTCTGTTTTAATTGAAAATCCGTAAAATAGTGCATAAGATGCATAAAAATAGTCCATGTTCGCGGAAGATAAATGCGAAAAAAACGGATATGTAATAGCTCCGTGGCGCTCCTACTGTAGTTGAAGCAGTTTTAAACACCTACGGAGTGAGTTTATCAAGGCTGTCGAAGCCACTTAACTACATGATAAGACATTAAAATGTGGAACAAAAGTTGTTGAACCCCGGAGACGGTCTCATAGTGACGAGCTAACCCAAGTGGAGAAAGTCGAACAGAAAGGGCAGCATTCACCTGTTTGGCATGCCGCTGTTTACAGCATTTGCGTGAACGATTTTTATTCTCACGAACGTAATGTACATCATTCGTTATGTATTGCCGCAATGACAGCGACACTATGTTGTACATCATTCGATATGTGTTGCCCGACGCATGACAGCACTAATATGTTGTACATTCGTTATGTATTGCCGCCATGACCGACATCGCCAACATGCTGTGTACCGCGATAACAGATAGCACCAATTTGATTTACAACATTATATTTTAGTCTTATTTTAGATTTCTTGAAAGAAATCAGACTTTATAAATCATTATAATATGTTCTTATATATATTTACTTGTTTATAACTTCATATATTTACTTTACTTTTTAATTACTACTTCATTTCTTCATTTTTCATCAGTTTTGCGCACAATAGTTTTTGCGCACAATATGACCTATGCCGTAATACACCATTCATTCATTCATTCATAACGCAATGAATGACAGCACACGTATGCCATAATGTGATGGGCACTACATTACGCAATTGGATTGAACTCAAATATTGACAACAGCACAGAGACGCAATCAGGCGTAATTTAAAGCATACACTATTACTAGATATGAGTTTTTTTTTTTAATTAAATTCTTAGCGGGGTATAAGATAAGTGGAACCTCTGCTGTTTTCTATTCAGCTGATATTGAAATATTGAAATCAGAGGACGTCTACAGACCGTATGATAGAATATAACAGTTAAGCTGGCGCAGATGTATTGATGCCATTGCCAATAACTGAGAGCATTATCAAAATGCTAATTTTCCATTTCGGAATCACACAGTTTTACTTTCTGTATGGGCTTTTACTGTACCTAGGAGTAGTTTTGAAATTTAGTTTAGGTGGTTATTCTTTTGATCATCGACAAGAGTCTTTTATGTTATTTGGCAAATTATGAAAAGAGTATGGGAGTGGACCTTTGGAAACGGCCGAACTCGATATATACGAACTATTGCAGATTCGGTTTGATTGAGACTGTTCATGAACGGTAGTGAAATATGCTTGCTACCATTCACGCCCCCAAGCCCCAGGTTAAGCAGAACTCAATATTCATTATATCAATAGTACAGAATTTTAACCATCCCGAAGATGGCATGCATATGGCGGTGGACATGCTATTTAACTGCCATTATTTCATGTCCAGCGACGTATGGTCCAAGTATCTAACAAAATTCTATGACCCGAAGTCTGCCTCATTTCATTAATTGTTCTAACAAATGAATATTAAACAAAGAACTGATATGTTTTAAACAGCGTGAAAATATCGTAAGAAAAAAATGTTCAGTCATTGTTCAAATATTTTGTTTAATAAGTTATGCTTTAGGATAGTTGGTAGAAATAGGTTGGCAATGGTATACATGTCGAACAATAAATGTTGTTTTCACAGAACACAGTCAACCAAAAACACAAATAAAAACAATTTAATAAGAAGCGATGCATGTTACATCACAAACACAACATGGCTGACAAGAGAGCTATCGCCTTGAAACGGTCAGTTGCAAAAAGGTCGCTGGAGGTTTCAACCAAGTTCTAGTGTGCACCAAACCTAACTCTAATCCGAATACAAGGGGACAATGTGACTGAAGAAATCCCTGCCAGGTTATATTTTCAAAGAAACAAACCAGCATTAACAGGCAATATAAGTACCCTCAGTCTGTAAGAATGTGTCACATTACAAACATTATCAAGGGCAGTAAAGGTTGAATGAAGCGAAAAGTTAAAAATAAATCATATAACTGGGTACCATACAGCCCTCCCTCTCAAACTGTGTGATATGAATGGAGCCGGTTCATTGTATTATAGCTTTGATATATTATATTAACATCAAATTCATGAGAGAGGACTAGTAAGAATGATCACCCTGAGGATGTGATTATCGCCTGAGGATACTATCACCCTCTCATGAATGTGATATTTATTTTATTATATTGAATTCCACTCGGACCAAAATAATGTAATGTTTAGTACAAATTTCACTTTGCCTGATATTTCTTTCTTTTTTCTTCAAATAAATGCGGTAAACGGTCATTATCATTAGACTGGAAATAACTAAGACAATGGGTGGTAGTTTATTGAACTCGATAATGCACCTCTGAAGGTATGATGTGTTTAACACATAGCAACTTCACTATCCTATGCAGATGACGCCGCCGAACCAATACGCACACCAACGTGGACCAAAACTGCGCATTCGATTTTTTTTTACTTTTACCTTTCGATTTACTATCACCTTGCAACATCATCCTCGAGTTAGATAGTAAGAAAGTGCACATTGATGTCTATGTGAGGTATATAAAATGAGAATAACAATACGTGTTTGATTAAGTTAAAAAACGAATGATTGTTTAAATGTGTACTCATGTATATAGCGGTAAATATTACAGTTTATTTTATGATAAGCAATGAAATACTGTGTTTTATCAGTGAAATAAAAGTGTTATTCCACACCAGGACTACTTTTTTAATGTGCAACCAACACAAATGCATGTACATTAACACGGCTCACAAGATATATTCCTACTTTTATACTGTTAAATCCATTGTTTATTTAATTACTTTCTTTCTGTGATGTTAATGGTTTCGTTACGTCATCGTGACTAAGAAATAGCCAGGTGTATAAAACATCGTGACTAAGAAATAGCCAGGTGTATAAAACAGTTTAACTACTTAAATAATTGTTTGTAAAATCATAAAATAAACAGAAAATTTGTTGTTTTGTCGTGAATAACATATTTTATTTCATCTCGAAGTGAGAAAACTTTTATATTTACACTCATGCTTCGCATTCATGAAAATATAAAGTTTTCTCACTTCTCGATGAAATAAAATATGTTATTTACTCCAAAACAACAAATATCCTCTATTTATTCTAATAACTCCAATCTACTTTACTTGTTTGTTGTATCGTATAAAATTAATTTCTTAATCTAGATGTTCAGATCTACTTCCAGCTGTCCTTGATACACTGAACATATTAGTTATATCTTTAATATAATACGTTTGATGTATTGCATTTTGTTCGCAAGTAAACATCGTCTCTGCAAATAATTATGTTATGGCACTTACTCAGTTTTCCCTAATAAAAAAATAACTGATTATTTACTGATAATTTACTGTGTTGTTGACTACCCAGGTGTTATGTCATTCATCATTTTGATTAATATCTGTTATCATATGATTAGTATTTGATATGTTATAACTAAAAAAAAAGGTAGGTACGTATGATGATTTATGGTCCATTCTTGAAGAGGTTGAACATTGCAGCTCTTGATTGGATGAACAATCTGTATGTATCTCTGACTTGTGCTTTGGTATTGTAATTTATCTTCATTTGTCTGATATAAGGATGCAACAATTATACTTTGATTATAGCATATACTTAAAAAAGTATGAAAGGACCGTTTTATTAATTCATGATAGTTTGCTTATTGTTAAATGTCTTATTTTGAGAATATATTGTCAATAATATACGCATCCTTGCATGTCGCAGATGCAGACACATACTGTCTAATGCAATAGTGGTGTTATCATCCAAAATAAATGAAGCACGTTTCCTTAAACATGTGAAGGTACACTATTAGATATTAGATATATATCTAACAACAAAATACCGACAAACAAATCACCGTTTTGCTAATAGATGTTCGCCTACGTCGTGGTAATAAATAAAGTGCACCACAATCATCTGAAGATAACGAATCAATAAGAAAATACAATCATTCTCCAAAACATAATCAATTAGTGTCGGTAATTTTGTTTGGTTATTACAGTTTCTTCATAACGTGTGGCCACTTTTACATTAATACCGACCAAAACATTCACCAAACAGGTTATGTGGGATATATGTAAACAACTGTCTGTCCGTTATTTCACTAGCAAAGGTGGAAATCTGCTAAAGTTGTTATAGTTTACAACTAATTTCGCATCTCTGCCCGAAATGTTCATTTTTTTCGTCAAGTTTGAGCCAACACACATTCACTATTTTGTGTCGTTACAAACTGATACATAATCTACGTATGTATTTAAATTATTATCTGCGTAACTCAAATGACTATTACTTTGTTCAGCATTTAACATATTTAAGAAGTGCTTAACCAATATCTATATTCGACAACAATTTGATTTGCAAACGTTTAAACTAAATTATCTCTATTTCATTCTATTAAATACAATACAAATGTATTTTCCCTCCTATAAAACACCCAGTCGTAGATTGATATACAAAACAAATGTAATAACAATGATTGCGCCAATATGTTGTACATCATTCCTAACGTGTTTCCGTGATGACCGACTACATCATTCCTAACGTGTTTCCGTGATGACCGACTACATCATTCCTAACGTGTTTCCTTGATGACCGACTACATCATTCCTACATGTTTCCGTGATGACCGACTACATCATTCCTAACGTGTTTCCGTGATGACCGATTACATCATTCCTGACGTGTTTCCGTGATGACCGATTACATCATTCCTACATGTTTCCGTGATGACCGATTACATCATTCCTAACGTGTGTCCGTGGTGACCGACTACATCATTCCTGACGTGTTTCCGTGATGACCGACTACATCATTCCTAACGTGTTTCCGTGATGACCGACTACATCATTCCTAGCGTGTTTCCGTGGTGACCGACTACATCATTCCTGACGTGTTTCCGTGATGACCGACTACATCATTCCTAACGTGTTTCCGTGATGACCGACTACATCATTCCTAGCGTGTTTCCTTGATGACCGACTACATTATTCCTACGTGTTTCCGTGATGACCGACTACATCATTCCTAACGTGTTTCCGTGATGACCGACTACATCATTCCTAACGTGTTTCCGTGATGATCGACTACATTATTCCTACGTGTTTCCGTGATGACCGACTACACCATTCCTACGTGTTTCCGTGATGACCGACTACATCATTCCTACGTGTTTCCGTGATGACCGACTACATCATTCCTAACGTGTTTACGTGATGACCGACTAAATCATTCCTACGTGTTTCCGTGATGACCGACTACATCATTCCTAACGTGTTTCCGTGATGACCGACTACATCATTCCTAGCGTGTTTCCGTGATGACCGACGACATCATTCCTAACGTGTTTCCGTGATGACTGACTACATCATACCTAACGTGTTTCCGTGATGACCGACTACATCATTCCTAGCGTGTTTCCGTGATGACCGACAGCAACAATATGCCATATATCATTCCTAACATACTGACACGATTACCGCCAAAGTAAATATAACAGTATAGCTTTCAAAGACCACAGCCAATCACAAACACGCACATAAACAAACAACTACAAAGCTGAATAAAAGGCAATATATGACACCATAAACACATACTTGGAAAGACAATAGGGCTATCACCTTGGAATGGGCAGTGGCAAAAAAGGCCGCTGGTGTGTAAATCATCGAGCTAGAACGTTGCCATCATGCTATACATCGTTAATAAAGTATTGCCAGGATGACCGGCAGCGACATTATAATGTACATCATTCGTATGTAGCGATAACCGACAGCGCTTATATGTTGTACATCAGTCATGGTCACATACCACTATTGATTTGGGACTTCTGATTGGTTGAAAAAAGTATAGGGTCTATTAGGGCTTATAGTCAGATTGTAAGGTAGATTCTGATTGGATTAAAATATCCAACTCATACAAATCCCCGTAAACATCCAAAACATATATTTCCAACAAAAAACATGTTCGTTTCGAATATTTTGACTGAAATTTGCATTTTTATGGGTACAGTTCAACTGAGAGTATATTTGCAAAAAGTAAAATTTCTTTACTGCCATTCTGGGAGTGCCCACCTTCAGTGCAATATTAGAGGCTGAAAGCATTACAATAATCCCAATTTGCTGGTCATGTTTAAGTGTCTCTAAGATAGTTATTTAAAAAAGTTAGGTTTTATCATCCGATCTGATATAGAAACTGGGGTTGTGGGCCAAAAGCCTATCATGGAGGCCTATGGGAAATGCAATAGTGGTACGTACTGATGACATTACCAACAGCGGCATTGTGATGTACATGATTCGTAATGTATTGTCGCACTTTACGACAGCGCCAATAGGCAATACATAACTCATAACGTATTGCCGCGATGACTGAACCAGTGTTTCGTACACTATTTGTAATGTATTTCGAAGAAGACTGACAGTGTTAGTGTTTCGTACATTATTTGCAATGTATTTCCGTGATGACTGACAGTGCCAATATGTTGTACATCATGCATGGCGTATTGCGCAACGTTTTAGCTCGATGACTGACAGCGCCAATATGCCATTCATTATTAATAACCTACTGCAACGACTGCGCCACTGCCGTACATCGTTCGTAATGTATTTCCGCGATAACCAACATAGCCAATATGATCTACATTTTCATATACCACTATATTCATTGGCTAACAACCCTTATTCCTATATCCGAACGGACGTAAACACCTAACTTGTTTTGAAGAACTATTTTAGAGACACTTAACAATGACCATCAAATTGGGGAAATGGGTTGCTTTCAGCCTCTAACACTTCACTGACGGCGATCATTCCCCCACAACACCCTCACCACACACACACAGAGAATGCAGCAAAGAAATGTTACGTTTTACACACCCATTACAATTGTATTTATATCATAATAAAAATTTCAGTCAAAATATCCTAAATAAGCATGCTTTATTATGGAAATATAATATGTTGAGGTATTATGGGGTTGTGTTATGATTTGGGAATTTTTATCCAATCAGAATCTACCTTAGGAGTCTGACTATATGCCCTAATAGACCCTATACCATTTTCAACCAATCAGAAGCTACAAATCAATAGTGGTATATGACAACATTATTCTTAACGTAATGACACGATAACTCATCATATCTAATGCATTACCGCGATGACAGACAGCGTCAATTTGATCTACAGTTTTTTAAAACGCATTGACCGACAACGCCAGTAAGCCGTGTATTTGATTGGCGCTGCATAACGCAATTGGATTGAACTCAAATATTGACAACCGCACAGAGAAGCAACTTGGGCGTCATTTAAAGCATACAATATTGCGTGATGTTTTTTTAAAATTAAGTTCTAAAGCTGGGTATACGATAATTGGAACCTCTCCTGTTCTCTATTCAGCTGATATTGAAATCTGAGGACGTCTACAAACAGTATGAAATATAATCTTGATTTATAATGGTTAAACTGACGCGGATGTTTTGACAACATTGCCAATAGCACAGAGCATTATCTAAATGCTAATTTTGCATTTTCGGGGTAACAGAGTTTTATTTTCTCCAATGGCTGTTACTATTAACACCTAGTAGCAATTCCAAAACGTATTTTTAAGTGGTTATATTTTTGATCATATCGACAAAGGTCTGTTAGTTTGATATGGTAAATAATGAATAGTTAGCCTCAGTTTCTTGTTCTGACAAATGAATATGACTTAATATTACACACGAAACATGAAGGAAAGACGAACTGTAGAGTGTCAATACCGGATATGTTCAGCGTGCAAATATCGTAAGAAATAATTGTTCTGTCATTGTTCAGACATTTTGTTTAGGGAGTTATGTTTCAGGATTGTTGGTAGAAATAATAAGTTCATGCAGTCATATGTCACATTTTGCTTATCACGAGCAGTACAGGAAATGTTGCATAAAAACACCATACAGTTGGACATATAATTGCCCTTCCCATCAATCTATCATGATATCAAAGTGACCGGACCCTTGTTACTATAGCTATGAATGTGATAATAATAATGGGTGTTTGATTAATTCCAAGTTAGTCAAATTAATAATACGTCTAATCGCCTGTTGACCTTAAATACAATATTGTATGAATTCAGCAATTTGATTGGTTTGCTATGTATAGGCCTGGAAGTCTTGTATTTCTAGACGCCATGAAACGGCCATTGGTAGTGGACTAGTAATATGGAATATATATATAAAAAACAAACCAAAAAAAGCGGCATTCAAGGACGACAGTCAACCATAAACACACATAGAAGCAAAGAACAAATTGGCAAAAATAAGACATCACAAACACAAATGGGTTGACAATAGGGCTACCGCGGAACGGTCAGTGGCATAAAAAGGCCGCTGGTTAAACCAGGTTCTAGGGTGCACCAAACCTCACATTTACCCTACTGTCAACCCAATAAAACGGGACAATGTAAATAAAGAGATCCCCGCCATGAACTACTTTTTAACCAACAAGGCAGCATTAATAGGCAATATAAGTAAAACACAAAGATGCTCGTGTATATATAAATACAAAAAAAAACAATAGCCTAGAAAGCCACAAAGAAGGTACTCAGTGACTTGGCAGAAGCCAGAGCAACAAGATATTAAACCATTGGGGGCACTACAAAAGACAAGACAGCAGACGAACATCAAACGTCACCGTCCTTTTGGGCATTATAGACGTCAGCATAGGGTCCACAGCCTGACCGGTCATCGAACAATTAAAGAGGAAATCATAGTGGCGAACTGTAAATTGGTTCATCACCAAGCATGCAGTGCGTTGCAAAATGATAGGGTCATAACCTCTTTTGATAAACCTTTTAACAAGTTTAACAAAGATAGTATGAAAGTGATCATGACCAAGGATCTTACGAATTTTGTAAAGAATTCAGGTTGTGATAGTCTTTGTCGCAGAAGAGTTCTTAAATTACTTTTATATTTGGAAAGAAGATCAGGTTACGATAATAAATCAAAGTACCGAAGGTACTGAGAGCATGATGAACTATAATTTGTGCATCCATGTAATGGAAAGAAATATAAAACGATCGGACAGGGAAAATAGCACTCAAGGAGGACAGTCAACCACAAAACACAGAAACAAACACGCAAACAGACAAACAAGAAGGCAAAAGTTATAATAAAAGCAAACGACATCACAAACACAAAAGAGTTGACAATAGGGTTGACAATAGGTTTCTTTCCAATCATGCATGCCATGGATGGACTGACAATGTGTCAACTCTTCTTAATAATAATACATTATTGCATGTAATAATACATCAATGTATTGTGTAATGTTTCTGGAAGCAAGGCGATTAAAACAAGATAAGGTAAGGTATATACAAGAATAAAGAAGGAAACAAAAGGAATGATTGGTTATAATGAAAATTAAGCTCCGAAACACTTCATCATATCTGAACCATATCTTCACAGGTGTTAAAGTGTATTAAAAAACATCACCTGCCATCACCTGTCAAAGTTTGAGTTATTAGAAATGAATTTAGCGTCAAAAAGGTCAAGACAGCTAATTTTGCCAATTCAAGGGGAGGTAAACCATAGACCCTTTGACCAACATAGCTGAATTAAAATAGGAAACAACCTTGCATTTATATCGAATAATATGCAAGTATGATTAAAATCAAATGAACACGATTATAGTCTGAAAGACAGCCATATCCCCCGCTGCACAAAGATTTATAATATATTTTACACACAAAGAGACAAAGCAAACTAAACATCTTATTCCAGAGAATGGGCAGCAACAACTTTTTACAAAGGATAGTAGCTTATGCGATAACCATTACTGACCAAACCTATTAAATATTATATGAATACTATAAAGGCCATGTATATTTCTTAAATATATAAATCCAAGAAAGATGGAAGATATGCGGTTGATGGTGCTGCAAGAGAAATAAATTATAAAATTAACTGGTTACAAATCTCAATACACTATCGTAGGAGAACAATACAGCGTATGAATACATTTTACGCAAGATCACGTGATGATCACGTGATGATGATGATTGATCCATATATAGAACGCACAGCAAAACGATGGAACAATAGATGAAATGGCTACATAAACAATAGATGACAAACAATGTATCCAGTAAATTATTTGAAATTTCTAAATGACATTACCTTATTGTATTCGCACTAGAAAAGAAGAAACACCTGTTAAAATATGGGTCTTCGTTTTCAGGCAATGCGTGGATTCATCAGTGAGGCTGTAGTTAGGATTCGTGAAAAAAACATGGTCACTAAAGCTTGGTGAACAAGCTCACCATGCTAAAAATTGCAAAGGTTTTACCAAGTTTATGGTAACGGTAACCCTGATGGAGGAATATGGGGAAATTGGTCATTTAGAAATCACAGCCCCCACATACAATGTATATTGTATATTGGCATACTGTTCCAAGTGGTTCTGAATGGTTTTATTAATAAACACATAAATTAAAAATAATTAAAGAGATCACCAAACACGTCGATTGTACTGACTCTTGTTCTAGTATGCTATATGCAAAGTGTGATCGTCTTACGTAAGAAGTAGCGTAATTTCAAGCCAAACTCCCTGTTAATATAGGCTATGTATCCATTAATTTGTATTCCAATATCTCATTCCTAACTAAAGATATAGGGCGAAAACCATTTTTTCTATGTTTAGTAAGAGATTTTGTGTTGTTTTTTTTACAATGTTTGTTGTCATATCAACATATCAACCTCATTATTTGACATTAATAACACAACAAAAATGTGCATGATCTCCTCACCCCCGTTTACATACACACGAGTTCTCATTAAATTATCTAAAGCATTTCTTTTGTTAGGAAATGATTCATGTATTTTGTACATTTTTACTACTTCCGTTGCCATAGCAACCACATTGTTTTTTTCAAATCAACAAAATAAAAAACGAGCATAATCTCCTCATTGGCCTCTACCAAAATGCAACGTTTTATAAAAAATATGTCAAGTAGTTTTTTCAATATCGTAGAATCCATATTTGTGGGACGGACAGAAGGACGGACGGACGGACTGACGGACTGGGGGCCAGCCTAAAGCAAACCTAAACTCCACTCCGATGACACACCGGTAGGGCATTACTATGCAGAGCGTAATAATAGCTGTTTTAAAGTAGTTCGTTCAAAATGATAAGGGCAATACAACATATGTTTACCTTTGAATGTGAAACTGAAGAAGTATTCGAAGTCATACTTCTACATAAAAATTCAACAACTATTTAGGAGTTGGTGATTTATAGTTCAAATGTATATATGCCAGACATTGATATACATTGCAAAATATACTTTGAATGTAAAATCATTCTGTCTGACATATTATATCACCAAGTATACGCTATTTGTTTATTTGCATGTCGTTCGAAGAATGTGATACGACGATTGGTATTTCAAACATTACGTTAAGGTCATCGCGATGTTATATGATATATCCCATGGGCGACGTTCTTAGTAAAATGTGCAATAAACGTCACGTTTCATCTATAAGTGCTTACGATGTTTTCGACATTATATACAACTTTACCACGCATGCTTATCAAAGACAAGCTCATTCCTCTCATTCAAAAACATTCGCTAGGGAAAATACTAGTTTTGACCTGTAATAATATTAAAGCTTTTTTTTACTAACGGCAGTTTGGACAATTACACTACGTGGACATGCCATGAAGTTTGTGAATCACTTATTTTTATATTTTTATATTAGATAATATTTTCGTCAGGTATGGAAGTTAGACAAATTGTTGGTATCCTTACGGGTACGAACTGTGCACCCCTTGTCGCAGATTTGTTTTTTTATTGCTATGAAACAGATTTCATGTTGAGTCTCTCATCAGACACCCAGGCATATGCTATTGAAGCCTTTAATGGCACCTCTCGGTATCTGGATGGCATATTAAACATAGACAACCCTTTCATTTCTACTATGGTTAATAATATATACCCTAAAGAACTTCAACTTAACAAAGCTAATATTTCGGATAACGCTGATTAACGCTTCTTTTCTCGATTAACATCTCTCTATCGAAAATATTGAAATAATTAGCAAAATCTATGACAATAGAGATACATTAATATTCGTAACTTTGTATAACTAAAAAACTACTCCGTCAATACCTTTGCACAGTTTCATTATCGTAACCCTTAACTTCTTTCCAACTATAAAGTAATTAAAGAACACTTTTGCGACAAGGACTATCACAACCTGACTTATATGGTGATGTGATTTACAAACTCGGTCTTGATCTCTATCATACTATCTTTGTTAAACTTGTGAAAAGGTATATCAAAAGAAGTTATGACCCTATCATTTTGCAACGCACTGCATGCTTGGTGGTGGACCCAATTACAGTTCGCCACTATGCTTTCCTCTTTAATTGTGCTATGATCGGACATGCTTTGGACTCTAGGATGACGTCTACCTAAAGCCCAAAAGGACGGTGACGTTTGATGATTATCTGCAATCTTGTCTTGTCGCGCCCTCAATGTTTATTCTCTTGTTGCTCTGGCTTCTGCCAAGTCATTGGGTACCGTGTTGCTGCTTTGTTGGTTAGAGATTAGATCATGGCGGGGATTTCTTTATTTACACTGTCCTGTTTTAATGGGATGACAGTAGGGTAAGCGTGAGGTTTGGTGCACCCTAAAACCGGTTTCAACCCCCAGTGGCCTTTGTTGCCACTGACGGTTCCAAGGCGGTAGCCCTATTGTCAATCCTTTTGTGATGTCGTTTGCATTTTTTATTTTATTACTTTTGCCTTTTCGTTTGTCTGTTTGTTTTTGTGTTTTGTGGTTGACTGTCGTCCTTGAATGCTGCTTTCCCTGTCCAATATTTTTACTTTCTTTACTTATATTGCCTATTAATGCTGCATGGTTGGTTAGAGAATATTTCATGGCGTGGATTTCTTTATTTACACTGTCCTGTTTTACTGAGTTTTACAGCGGCATTTTTGCCACTGACCGTTTCAAGGCGGTAGTCTTATTGGCAACCCTTTATGTCTTTGTGACGTCATCATATGCCTTCATTCTTTGTTAACATTGTCATTTGTCCTTTTGCGTGTGTTTGGGTTTACTGTATTCTGTGAATTTCCTGTTCGACCTTTTTACTTATTTCAATATTGTTCCTGTTTATTACATCAACAATGAGTATTCTAATATTCTCGTTGGCATGTGTTCCAAAGAGCTCCATATTGACGCAGGTTTTAATTATGCAAATACAAGCTATTTCCCCTAAATTGAATAACTTCAATATATAATCATTCCGCTCATTTAATTTAATAAGCATCACTCATATGCTATTACTGGCTTTCAAATTAAATTCGTGGAAATGTCGCTTTGAGAAACCACTGAGATTTCACCTTAGTGGTGCTGTGCTAATTTTCCAAGTCAATCAACACATTATCAATATCTGTATGCAATGAAACGAACTCCAAAGGGCTTGTTTACGAACTGCAACGTGCCATCTAGTACATGTTTCATGAAGTATGTCGCAACTGAATACACCACTACACGCGGCAAATTTGGCATATCTGAATGTTAGAATTATTGTTAGAGATTTGTCGATTGTAGTGTTATGTACATGTTAGAAATTATCCACATTCCTTATAAATCTGGTCCCTACAAATTGTATCGAAAGAAGTAAAATCGGAATTATGTAATCGATCTTAGAGACGTTTTAATTAAAAATAAACACAAAATAAAAATACTTGCACGTTTAATGGCGTTAAGTATAGTGTGTGGTGCATATGCGAACCTAAGCCATTTAGGTGCTGTGGTTTCTACATATTATCTAAAAAGTGTAAACTACCTGTTGAATAATATGCTTTTGTGATACACTGGTTTATCACGTAACATTGCTTCTAGGAGTGTAATAAAGCCATGACTACACTGATGAATTACAGATGCAAATGAGGGCCGAATGACTGTGGTTGTATACAGCAAACATTTAATACCAATTGTTTGAATGGAATATGAATATGAATATGCATGTTAATAATGTTATCTTTGGTTTAAGGTAGATGACGCCACACGACGTCATCATTTCTCTTACAAATTGCCTTCGTATATAAGGTAAATTGACAACATTAAAGTGAAACTATCAAGTCGTTGATATGTTATGTGATAAACAGAATCTTACATTCGTGACTGTGTATTATTGTCTTTAATAGACTCGTTGGATAAAAGGATAGGATACTCGGCAGAGCCTCGTATTCTATCATGTCATCCAACTCATTTATTGAAATCAATAATACACAGTCATGAATGTAAGATCCTCTATTTCTTTCATCCCCTACGAATATATTACTGCTCAGATACTCAAAGAGTTTATTGACCAAGTCTCTGCCGATTATCAAAACGTGTAGCAATATATATGATGGTAATGTTTAAAAGCTATCATAATACTGAGTTTGAGTGTCAGCAGTTCCGATAAATTGCTACATTGTATGTCACTGATTAATAGTGGTTTGAAGAAAACGTGCGATTCTAATGGGGGCATTGAAAAAACATAGTTGTAGGATTATTTTGATTCCTTCTATAACGTTAGAGGCAACAGATAAACATAAATACTGGATTTAACATTTGGCCAAAGCGCATTCCAGCATGAAATCTTAATCATATAGTGTGACACGAAACACGAAATGGTAAATAGCATATCATGGTTGGTCTAATATGTTTTATGAATGGACAACAAGCAAGGTAATACGCAAGCATAAAATAGCTGCCGAGAGAAAATAGTATTATGTCAGGGTAGGAACTGGGAACAACATTTAACATACTAACATACTAACAGACCAAGTCGCGGGTGTTAAAACAATAGTCACTTTCTTCCCAATTTTTGCTACCAAACATTTTGAATCAAGGTGGGCGAATCCTTGACATGCCTTACAAATTGATTACATATTCAACTTTGTAGCAAAAGATTATTGCATCATGAAAACGATCGTGCAATCAAATAGACTAAACTGTAGGTGATCATAATCGATATTCAATTATTGAATATTAAATCAAAAATGTAAGTAGAGCGAATTAATACCTGATATTAAAGTACATTTAAAATTTTAAAAAAACTTGACACACTGAATAGAAGCATGTGAGTATATTGTTTACAAAACAGATTATCATTTGCAGACGACTGGTTATTATCTGGTTCCGGCTAGAGACATCATTGCTCTCTGATTTGCACAAGTCGCTTCGTGCAATAATCGTTCAATCACAACCGCGCATTGTAATAATACATACATAAAAGACTGTTGTTCTAGACACATAATATAACACGAATATTGTTAGCGATTTCGATTATGTTTTATTAAATGAGTTTGTCTAGGTTAAGATAATAAATATAGTATTGTTTATTTATCACATTATTTATGTATGTTTTAAAGTTATAGTATTGTTTATTTATCACATCATTGATGTATGCTTTACCGAGCACACCAGAATTCTATGGCCATGGTTGTTCCAACCAAGTTGCGAAGTTCTTGTATTCCACCCTTTCTACTGCTGATGTTTAATATATTGGTAACATGTTCCAGTTAACAAATATCTTTCCATTTGTATACCAAGATTGGTCGATCTCGTCAGGTGTGTTTCTGATTGAAGCAAGAACCTCATTGTTTAATTTAGTGAGGTCCTCAAAAATTGATATACCGCTCGCTTCCTTCCAGTGATTTTCTGTTGGCCAAAACGTTTTGCTTTACTACTTGTCTATGAACAAAATTTACAATCACTTTAGGATTTCGTCCAGCTACTAAAAGTCAAACTCTGTGGGAAATATCTATTTCATTTGTCATTAGGTTCATGTTTCTGTTGAGAAGGATCAGAACTGTTCTTGTAGTCTGCATGGATGGTTCGTTTGGTTTATCATCAGGTAACATTAGTATTCCAATGTTGTTCTTTCTGCTGTATTGTTCATGTTCATATATAATTTCTTCCAGTCGATGTCGCTCTTCTTCTAAATCTGTCTTTACTTTCATAGATGTGTTTTCTGTTTCATATAAGTCATGTTTTAGTTTTTCTACTTCACTTTTTAGTTCTTCATTTACCAGCACCTTACCATGAAGCTCATACTTTAGTATATCCATTCGCTTGCCTACTTTTGCAAGCGCTCTTTTAGCTCCTGCATTGTGTCTTTTATTATATTTCTAATTAAGGAAGTGTCGTCTGTCGTGAGAACATTGCTTAATTTGTTGTTGATTTCTTTTAAGTTTTGGTCGACACTCTCGATTGTTTCCATTTCATCAGTGATGTTTACGTTCATATATTGTTATTTGCTCTCTGTTTTAACCTTTTTTTAATTTTTATTTGAGAGTCTCTTTTCATTTGATTTTGCGTTTACATATTTTACAAGGTTAATATTTTCAGCACGGTCCGCATCGTGAAAAACACTGCTGGTATCATGGCTTTTGTCCAAGGAGCCAACACTAGTACCCGTATGTTTTCGCTTGTTGTCCGACATACCTTTTTGGAGCAGTGTGGCTTTTAAAAGTCGCAGCGTGACCCAAAAATGTACCGTTAATTGCGCATACTTTACACATTTGTGAATTTATCTATATGCAGCGATGATTTTATAATGGCGCCCGCCTCGATAGAAAATCTATACCATTGTAAAAAGTTTGTCTTCAATTACTCATTTTTTTCTATTTAGTCATAGTTAGCCAAAGTTCACATATTAAGATCAGCAGTTGCAATCAAACACGCTGGACGAAGTCTAATTTTCTACAGAAGCAATCATTAAAAAGAACGATCATATCATAACGCACATAATTAGTAGACAAGACAGTAATGTGTATAACGCACACATCCTTCCAGATAAAAACAATCAAGTGTAACATGTAGTAGCAATTATGTAGCAATTAAAATCTTATCTCAACAACTTAACAAACGTCGTTTGTTTGCCTGTAATATATTTTAGAATTAAATTCCTGTTGTCTTTTATTTATTGGATTGTAAATTATACCAAGTCAGGTAACGTATTGAAACAACAAAATCCATTACGTGGTCCGAGTATTAATTTTCATACCCCAGCCAACCCCTTCTCCAAGAAGAGAAAACGGGGTTGGTTGGGGTATGAAATGAAACCTTAATTTCGGATTAAAAAGTGTGCATATTATAAAATTGAAATATTTAATAGTAATTTTAAACAGGTTATCACATTTTTTCTTTAAAAACTGTTGTTAAACATGTTTTTTATTGTCGAAATATCTGTGTATAAAATCCTTTTAATATAAGCCTTCCCATCGCTTAATGAAATTAAGGCAGTCCCACGTAATTCAACAGCAATACAATTTATTACTTTATGTATGTATGTATGACCCTGTAACTCAATAAATCTGAAACTCTGAGTCCTGAACAATATGAAGAAATGAGTTAAAAAAACTAATAAACTGAATCTAACGACTAGTAAACGAATGAAATAGTGCGGTGGTGACCTCCTTATTTAAACTATCCCGTTCTATTGGGTAACACTAGGGTAAGAGTGAGATTGGGTGCATCCTGAACCTGGTTAAAAGCCCCAGCCCTTTTTGTTACAGACGCTTCCAAGGCGGAAACCCTATTGTCAACCCGTTTACGTTTGTGTGAGCGCACACTTTGCTTCTGTTTGTCTGTGAACATCTCGTTTGTTTTATATGCTTACATTTGGTTGATTGTGCTCCTTGTGTGCTATATCTCCTGCTCGACCTTTACTGCTACGTAGTTTGTATGCAATGTGTTCTCCAATAAATAGCAAAAACATGATTTTAATTCTAAAATGCCTATTCCAGTTTATCTGTCTTGTTGACTGTTTTGTTAACATCGTGTAATACGCAACCCTTAGTCTAAATATTCACAAATTATTTCAGCTGTCCTTGATACACCGACAATATCAGATATATATTTAATAATAATTATAATTCTCGTGCGCTGGATATATTGCATGTTGTCTGCATGTAAACATCGTCTGTCTGCACGTACACATCGTCTCTGCTGGATATATTGCATGTTGTCTGCATGTAAACATCGTCTCTGCTGGATATATTGCATGTTGTCTGCATGTAAACATCGTCTCTGCAAATCATTATGTTATGACATATAGTCGTTCTCCCGTAAGAAAATAAATGATAATTTTTTGTGTTGCTGGTTATCCAGTGTAATGTCATTCATTTTAATTATTATCGTTTATCATTTGATTATTATTTATTAACGTAGATACCTGTAATGATGTATGGTCCATTGTTGGAGAAGTTCGACATGGAATGCATCGCCTTCCCTTTTACTGTAATTTATCTTCATCAGGCTGATATTTGAATGTAAAAAATATACTTTGATAACAGCACATAAGCAACAGTTTTACTGTAATGATATATTGTTAAGTGTCTTATTTTGATCGTATGTTGTTAATAATATACTCATCCTTGCAGCTCGCAGATGCAGATACATACTGTCAAACCAAAATAGTGGTGTCCAACATAAATGAATCAGCTTTTCTTAAACATGTGAAATACACTTAGTGTGTTTCAAATTGAACAGATGTTGCACATATGAGTGCACATATTAGTGCTAACAAGTGTAAGAACGTATATACTAGATACATATCTAACAACAAAATACCGACAAAACAAAAAAACGCTTTCGTTAATACAAGGGTGTTTGTTAATGTCTTGGTATTGAATAAACTGCCACGAAATCATCTGACGATAAAGAAGCAATTAGAAAATATAATAATTCTCCAAAAAGTAATCAAATAATGTGGGTAATTCCGTTTCGTTATTACACTTTTTTTACAACGTGTGGATTCATTTACATAGATATCTATCGAAAACAACCACCAACACATTATTTGGGATCTGTGTGAACAACGTTAGGTTTGTTATTTCTCTAGCAAAGGTGAAAATGTGCTAATGCTTTTATAGCTTACAACTAAAGTGTAAAGCATACGGCATCACTGTTCGAAACGTTTATTTCTTTTCACAAGTTTGAGCCAACACACTGTCGTTATTTCGAGTCGTTATAGAAGGATAATTAATCTATGCATGTATCTAATTTGCAATCTGAATAACTAAAATTTAGATTACTTTGTTCAGCATTTTAGCAGAGTTAAGATGTGTTAAACCAGAATCAAGACAAAATGTCAAGTGTATCTTTCCCTACTTTAACACATTCATTCTTCAGTTAATATATAAAACAAAGGTCATAACATGAATATGTTTTCAAATCTAAATGAAGAAACAGAATCAATTTACTTAAACGATATTAATACATTAAGAACTGGACCGATATTTCAAACAAAAGCCAATAAACAAAGGGCCATTTCTGAGACGGTTTAATAACGCAAATAGCAAAGGTTGAACTGGAAGGGCAGTTTTTTTGCATGCCGATGAATATGCCATTTGTCAGAATGGTTGTTAATCTCACGAATGTACAAAGAGGACGATCGTCGATATTTAGTGATTAATTATAAGGAAACAATTGTATTTGATATCAGTAGAAGGCTAAATGGAAAGCTATATAATTTGATTAAATAGTTCCTCTACTAAGGTCATATATCAGAAAACTTTTAAATGATATAAAACATAAATATGAAAGTGTCTGGAATCCTCTAAAGTAAACCCGAACAGCATTTTCTGATATATATTATTCTATGCAGCCTAAAACTATTCATCACGTGCTGCAGCTATGATTGCGCTAATATGCCTTCATCATTCGTAGCGTATTGCCGTGATAACCGAAAGGTCAATATGTCGTACATTGTCGCGATGTCTGCGGCAATACGAGTATGCTATGCATCACCGACTAATGACAGCGTCAATATGATGTTCATAATGCGTAACGTATTGCCGCGATGACTAACAGCGCCACTATGCCTTACAAAGTTCATCACGTGTTGCCGCAGTGATTGCGCCAATATTCTGAGTATCGTTGATAACAGTCTGCCGCGATAACCGACAGTTCCAATATGCCGCACATCATTCATAACGTACTGCCGCGATGACTGACAGCGCCAATACCCTGTACACCATTCATAACGTACTGCAGCGATGACTGACAGCGCCAATACGCTGTACACCATTCATAACGTACTGCCGCGATGACTGACAGCGCCAATATGCTGTACACCATTCATAATGTACTGCCGCGATGACTGACAGCGCCAATACGCTGTACACCATTCATAACGTACTGCCGCGATGACTGACAGCGGCAATACGCTGTACACCATTCATAACGTACTGCCGCGATGACTGACAGCGCCAATACGCTGTACACCATTCATAACGTACTGCCGCGATGACTGACAGCGCCAATACGCTGTACACCATTCATAACGCACTGCCGCGATGACTGACAGCGCCAATACGCTGTACACCATTCATAACGCACTGCCGCGATGACTGACAGCGCCAATACGCTGTACACCATTCATAACGCACTGCCGCGATGACTGACAGTGCCAATACGCTGTACACTATTCATAACGTACTGCAGCGATGACCGACAACGACAATAGGACATACATCAATCATAAAACGAACTGCCACGATGGCCGACGGCGCCAATACGCCATACATAATTCATAAATAGTTCGTATTTCCGTATTGACCGACAGCGCCAATATGCTGTACATAAACGACAGAGAGCCAATATGATGTACATCATTCGTAATTCATTCCCGCGATGACCGACAGCGCCAATTTGATCTACATCATTCATATCGCAATGACCGACAGCGCCAGTATTTCTTAACTGGGTAAACGATAATTGGAACCGCCGCTATTTTCTATTCAGCTGATATTGAAATCTGAGGACGTCTGCAGACCGTATGATAGATTCTTTTGATTTATAACAGTTACACTAACGCGGATGTATTGACAACATTGCCAATAACACAGAGCATTATCTTAACGCTAATTTTGTAATTCTTGTGTATACAGTTTTACTTTCTGTATTGGCTTTTACTTTAACTATGAGCAGTTATATAAGTAACTTTAACGGGGGTATACTTTTGATCATCGCCAAAAACGTATTATTGTGTCATGGCATCTTCTGAATATTCTCATTCCATTAATTGTTCTTGTAAATGAACTTATCTAATCGTTGAGTGTCAATAAATATGAGTTGTACTTAATAAATAAAATATTTCCAGCAGGTGTATATTGTCCCAGATGAATACCTGATAGGCGGTGTCGATGTGTTTCAAGTCCCAATCACCAGGTTTTGATCTCGCACAATATAAACCCGCTGGAAATATGTTATTTCTTATCTGACATGGAGTTTTATGTATCATGATACACATTGTGTCGAAGCTTGCACAAAATACAAACAAATTCTCGCAACTTAAATTGTGTGCCTA
This sequence comes from Cyrtodaria siliqua, assembly GCA_037043455.1. Taxonomy (NCBI): domain Eukaryota; kingdom Metazoa; phylum Mollusca; class Bivalvia; order Adapedonta; family Hiatellidae; genus Cyrtodaria; species Cyrtodaria siliqua. The sequence continues at coordinate 473,187 of JAWPHD010000268.1, read as the reverse complement.
TCTATCAACATCAAACGAGAATAATATACAGCTTCGTCCTATTTAAATATTTTGTTGGAACGTAGCGTCGCTTAAAATAACGCATTTCACTGCGTTGTTGTTTTGCATCTGACGTTTAAAATGCCGTCTCGGTTAACGTGTTTTCTGTCGTTTAAAAGGAGGATTGAGAGGTGTTGCATCTTATATTTACCTCTCAAGAACAGACTCAATAAAATCGAGTCCGCTACTTTTCTCTCTTGTTTGTGTTTGTTGCTTCCAAGACATCACCTTTTCAGTATTTACTGACATTCACACTAGGGTTTTTTAGTGCTGTGTGGCGACCGTAAAAAGTCGCACCGACTACAAATCAGTAGTGTTATTATTTATTGGTCATTTGGGATCATCAAGCTTATTATTTGTTGCTTTAAAGTAGAATAGCGCTTAATCCGCTGCTAGGAGGCGTGAGAGGTGTTGCATCTTATGATTATCTCTCATGAACGGACTCAATAAAACCGAGTCTGCTACTTTTCTCTCTTGTTTGTGTTTGTTGCTTCCAAGGGATAAACTTTCCAGTATTTATTAACGGTTGACGTACATGACGTCAGAGGAATTGTATAGCTTTTTAAGACCCCCCCCCCGCCCCCCCCCCCCCCACCCCCACCCCATAACTAATTAACATTTAGCATTGAGTATTTTAATCAACCATGTTAGATAGCGTGCAAATATCGTAAATTCGAAGAAGTAAAAACGACAATCCACATATTAAGAGCCTTAATTCCTTTGACTGTTTGTGTATAAATTTATTCGGCAAATTGATTGCTTTGCTGTACGTATATACTGACGTCTGGTTTGTATGGACGCCAGTTCAACCCCCGTGGGTAGTTTTTACCTACCTGTAGCTGGGAATACTGTTGCAAGATTCGAGTGGTTCTATTTACAAACAAACATTTACAAGTTTCTGAAATGGACCTCCCACAATGGATTTTAACGATTCAAGTTCTCGTATATTGTGTGTAAATTTTGATCGTCTTACGTAAGAAATAACGTATAGTAAAATTAAATATTGTCATACATCAAATACACATCTTTTGAAAAGTACATCAGGCAACGTTGGTATATTTTGCAAACCGTGCTTTATATGCTTAGATACGAATGGTTATATAATCCATACTACTCGTATCAGCTACATGATTTGATATTTCTTTAACATTTATTATATAACTTTATTAAATTTCGAGAGGTGAATGCGAAACGTTAGTAAATATTAAAACAAAAAAACGATAATAAGATACAATAGTAAAATAACTTTCGACTTGTTTGAAGTCTTCGTTATTCCTGGACATTTGATTTTAAAATTCAATCGTGCAGACACTGCCTAAAATTCAATCGTGCAGACACTGCCTAAAATTCAATCGTGCAGACACTGGGGTCATGCCTTGTATGCATTCCGACGGATCAGCATGTTCAAAACTTGACTTTGTGTTTGTCGCAAAACAAGAGGACAGACATTAGTACACCGTTGCTATATGAACAATATGCCCGTTAGCCACACGTCTTGATGTATGACTTGCGATGCATGGTTGTTATTAACACAACATATGAAGATTGTTTCACTGCTTTCATATAAATAAACTACAAATGGAGCAATTGGATAAATGGCATTGCAAAGCGTTGATAACTTCGATTTTGAATGCAAAGTCCTTTTGTGGGAATTAAAGGGACGCCTTCTATTATGACGTAACCAATATGGAGACCTCCTACATACATTCGAGATATGCTTCAAAGAAGTGATCGAGATGTTGCGAATGTTAAAAGGTTTACAAGAGGATTGCCATCTGCTTCATTACAGTTGGAAAGTATTGAGCATTATTCACGATAAGTGGTAAACAGTTAACCTAAATCATATCCGGAAACATTATTGTTACAGATATGCGGTACTTCCGCTCAATTAATGTTACAGATCATTCTAGATATTTTAATGGAATCAAATGTGTGTTTTAGTATTTTTTGAAATAAAGATGAGGATTGAATTTGGTGGTTAATGTACTTTTTACAGTATTAATGTCAATATAAGATCTTAATAACATATAAATCCCTGTGGAATTATCGAACTAATGAAAAACAATTTGCAAAACGTTATTTTATGCTAGGCTGTGTCGAGTATCAAATCAATTGTATCTAACATAAACGATGATATTGTTTTACTTACTAAATGTCACCATGTTGTATGTTAAAACGTGTTTTGTGTTGATATGGATGATACTTGAGTGTCGGTCGACGTATACAATAGGCTATTGAATTTGTATGGCTAAATATTACTTGGAACGAGTTGTTTTGGCAAAAGACGACCAGCTTGCGAGTCGTCCTGCGCCACAACAACGAGTTCCAAGTAATATTTAGCCATACAAGCTCGTCGTCCTTTGCCAAAACAATTCGTTCCAAGTAATATTTAGCCATACAAATTCAATAACCTTTTTATTGTATACTTTCATATTGTTTTCGATCAATGTTAATTGTATGACTATTACTTTTCATTGTATTTTGTATAGCTTTTGATGGAATTCGATTCTTGTCATTCAGTTTCATTTTGTGTGGATGATTATTTTGCGCGAAAACGACGTCGACATCGGATGACGTCATTAAAAGCATCAAGCGATTTTCTAAAGTTTGTTTACCATTCGATAACGTTAAAAACAGTGGGTGAGTGATCATTTGAATTATTTTATCAATTTCTGCCATAAAAGGTTGAAAAAAACAACGTTTTTTGTTTGTTGACACTATATGAAGGATTCGGTTATTTTATTTGAAAGTAGTTCCTATTTCTATTTCGCGGCTCTTAGCAAGCACGAGAAAAAGTTCCGGTGCAATATCAATGTGTGCAGTATCGTAGAATATTGCACACTTAGCTCAATGCAAACTAAACGGGACAATATGAAAGTATACAATAATATGGCGTATCATTGTGTGTTGTATGTGGTCTTTCTCGTATGTTTTGTATAATTATGTTTGTTTTAGGCATACAGAAAATGTCGAGTCTATATATTGTCATATAATTGTGTTTTTCTGTTGCAGTTAACAATGTTTAATGTAAGTAAAGTAACTTTAACTTCCTACTTTGAAACCTGCTGTGAACAAGTATCAAATATGCAGAGAGCAATTATTGCTGATTTTTGGTTCTAGCAGTTAGTTCAAGATCTTAAGGCCAACAACAAATAGGTGAAACTGATATAGTATTCATAGTCGTGTTTCTGATCAAGTTACTTTTTTCTTTCTTAAAAACACGCACATTTTTTATAAAATGTAGTGATATTTATGTCAATTGTACATATGCCATACATTTATGTATATATTAATTATACAAATTGCGAAATGTGTAATGTAAAACTATGATCTGCTGATATAATATGTCGCCAGTTATACATTATGTGTAGTAATACGACGATTCGTATTTCAAATACTAGTACGATTTAGTACATTGAGATATTAAAAGATACATCCCAAAGGGTTCAATATTGTTCCTGTTCATTATCGCAACGTAGACGATACATTGTGTATTCTGCTATTCTCATTGGCATGTGTTCCAAAGAGCTCCATATTGACGCAGGTTTTAATTATACAAATACAAGCCATTTCCGCTAAATTGAATAACTTCAATATATAATCATTCCGCTCATTTAATTTAATAAGCATCACTCATATGCTATTACTGGCTTTCAAATTAAAATCGTGGAAAATTTTGCTTTGATAAACGAATGGGGCCCCTCCCCTGTGGTTCTGTGTTTATTTTCTAAGTCAATCAACACATTACCTGCATGCAACGAAGAGCACTTAAAAGGGCTAGTTTTCTAAAGGCGACGAGCCATCTAGTACATACGTTTCGTGAAGTATGTTGATACGAAAATAGTACGAAATTAACCACTACGCGGCGCAAATATAGCATCTCTTGATCTTGACATTAGTGTACAGATTATTTTTTGATAGGTTGCACTTTTATTTGCACTGTCTTGTTAGTATGGGCCATGAAGACAGGAAAATAGCGCGGTTTTGTACACCTAAAACCGATTAAAACTAACCAGTAGGACGTATTGCCTATATATACTGACCGTTCCCAGCTAGTAATTATAGATATACAATTCGAACAGGAAAAGTAGCATTCAAGGACGACAGTCAACCACAACCACACACAGAAACAAAGAACAACTTTAAAAATGAATAAAAGGCCAAATAAGACATCACAAACACAAAAGGATTGACGTGCCTTGGAACACTGTATTCACTAGTATTTTGTTGATGTGCGTGGGGAACACAAGCATGAAACAGTGTAACATATTTTCGGGGATACAGTTCTCAGGTACAAACAACGTTAAAAAGTAAAACTACCTAGAAAATTAGTAAAGAAAGTCAGTATTTACACGTTTGAGTATCGCTTGGGTATCGATGTTTTTACTTCTGCGATATGGTTATATATGTTAAAAGGAAATGCACGGTCTTTTGGATGTTTAAAATAATGAAATAATAATAACTCAACAAGGAAAATAATCAGACAAAATAAATCTTCTTAAGACATTTCATTAGATACACTAATGATCCTAATAAATATCTTAGACATTCGTATATGCTGTTTCTTTTGATAAACATTTGTTGAAGAAGTAAAGTTCATTTCATGATTATTTATATGTTTATGTTAAGCATACCTGTTAAACATCATTTTGAATATGACAATTATCTAGATGTTTTGCATACCAGGCGCGATCGCAGTGTGGTAACCAGATTACGAGTGTCCTCTCATAGTTTAAGGATCGAGACAGGGAGGTATTCTCATGAAAGGTTAGAAAGACATGAACGGATATGTCAAATATGTTACACTAATGATATAGAGGACGATTTCCATTTTGCGTTAATATGTCCTGTTTATAATACACTCAGAAGTAAATATATAAAACGATATTATAGCCATAGGCCTAGTATGTTTAAATTCATTGCTCTCCTTCAGTCAACAAACAAAAAAGATGTTATCAATTTTAGCAAATACATCTCAGAAGCTTCCTCTTTAAGACGTACCATGATAAATAACTTATAATCTCGTTCATCCTCACTATAATACAATTGTTCTATTGTACCGTATTAGATATTAGATTTTGATTCCTATATATATATTTTTTTTTTCTCCATGATATATTTCCTTTTTTTCTTCTTTTTTTTTCCATATTAATGCATAAATTAATGAACCCGTACTAATCTTGTTATTGTGGTCAAATTATATTGGTAAAATGTATGTTTATATGATGAAAAACTATGTAATAGCTTAAGTCAATAAAATGTCTTCTTCTTCATACCAAATTTCTCCAGCAATATAGATTTGCATAAGAGGATAATAGTACTAATTATGCTTTGCCGTGAAATTGCGCGTACAGTAATAAAGTATATATCTTTTATACTATTTAACATGAATTTCTGACACGATCAGTGCTTTGGTTCTTCTGAAAAGGGGTAATTTACAGTGGATTTTTTTCATGTCATCATTGCGTGTCAATATTTCTGATAAATTGCTACATTGTATGTCATTGATTAATGGTGGTTTGAAGAAACCGTGTGATTTTCCTGGGGTCAGAGAAGAGGCATAGTTGTATAATGATTGTGTGTTTCTCTAGGAATATACGATAAACCCTTCTATGACGTTAGAGACAAAATATAACATAACTATTAATGTTGATTTAAGAATTTGATAAATATCATTTAAAATAATTATAAAAATCGAACAGGAAATGCAGCTTTCGCAGAACACAGTAAACACAAAAATACGCATCAAGACAAACACGAATGGCAATGTTAATAAGGAATAAAGGCATATAACGTCAAAACAAAGCTTTGAACGTTTAATAAATACTAAAAAGGTGATCCGTTGGAACCAACACACACAAACAAGAGAGAAAAGTAGCAACCTCGGTTTTATTGAGTCTGTTCATGAGAGGTAATTATAAGATGCAACACCTCCCACGCCTGCTATATTCTACTTTAAATCAACACAGAATGGGCTTAATGATCTCAAAGGACCAGTAAATAATAACACTACTGATTTGTAGTAGAAGTGTGAGACGGTTTCACGAATTGAAAACCACAAGTTGGTCTTCAATCTTATCTTGCTAAACACTTAATGCTTTATTCTCCGTGCTGCTCCGTACTGCCTTTTGTGGTTTTTGCGGCTTTTTATATGCATATATACATGATCATCTTTGTGTTTGTTATTTTATTGCCTATTAATGCTGCCTTGTTTGTTAGAAACAAATAGCCTGGCGCTGATTTCTTAGTATAGCCTGGCGCTTATTTACACCGTGCCGTTGTATAAGGATGGCAATAGGGTAAGATTGCGGTTTGGTGAAACTTAAAACCTGGTTCATTCATCAGCAGCCATTTTGCCACTGACCGTTTCAATTTGACAATCATCTCCTTTTTATTGATGCATACTTGAGGTCATTTGGCAATATCATATACTATTTATACCTGTTTTGTTTGATGCACGTTTGTTCCTTTTTTCACGGCATCTGTATGCTTAACGGTGTCAGGAATTCTCATCTGATTATCCGTGACTGTCATCCGTATATTCAAGCTTCTCCGCTTACAATAGTTTCAATAGCAACGGTTTTAATTATATAGTACCACTAAATACTCTCGATGCTTTAAGTGGTTCGTCGAATCCGATTAATTTTTCCAGCGTATTCTAATGGGTAAAAACAGGGCCGTGTTTAATGAAACAGTACAAACGAAATATGCACTTTATGTCTTGGTATATTCATATTTAGTTTACGGTTCCATTTAGTTTAAACCTATTTATTTTACCTCAGTTGTAACGAAATCACTCTGAACTTATTGTAATCACTCTCGATGTATTCCTGTGTAGAAACAGTACTAAATAATGCATATAAAGTGTCATGCTCAGGGACACAACACATATGGTCATGTCAGGGATCGAACATATTTAAATGAAGGAAGCTAAGGAAAGATACAAATATCGGACAGTGAAAGCAGTATTCAAGAACGACTGTCAACCACAAAACACAAAAACAAACACGCAAACAGACAAACGAGAAGGAAAAAGTAATAAAAAAATGCAAAAAATTTCACAAACACAAAAAGGGTTGACAATAGGGTTACCGCCTTGGAACGGTCAGTGGCAACAAAGGCCACTGGGGGTTTAAACCGGTTCTAGGGTGCACCAAACCTCACACTTAGCCTACTGTCATCCCATTAAAACAGGACATTGTAAATAAAAGAATCCACGCCATGATCTAATCTCTAACCAACAAGGCAGCATCAATAGGCAATATAAGTAAAACACAAATATGCTCCTGTAAATATAATGCAAAATAACAATAGCATAGAAATCCACAATGAAGGTACTCAATGACTTGGCAGAAGCCAGAGCAACAAGAGAATACATCATTAAGGGCAGACAAGAAAGATCATAGATAAACATCAAACGCCACCGTCACGTTGGGCTTTAGGTAGGCGTCATCATAGGGTCCACAGCCTGTCCGGTCATCGTACAATTAAAGAGGAAAGCATAGTGGCGAACCTTAAATTTACCTAAGATTAATATGGATATTTTACGCGCCATAACTTGGTAATGAATTAATATTGGGAAATCATTACTCAGACTATAATACGATTAAGAATAACTGTGTTGCCTTTTACATAAGTTTTAGAGTATTAAGGAAAACACAAGATACAAGTGTTTTTACCGGATGGAAAAAAACAACGTTGAAAAAGATAATACGCACTTTTGTCGATAAACCATAAAGCCAAGATATGGCTTAGCCTCAATAAAAACTGAAAAGGGGATCGCAACAAACACAAACAAGAGATAAATGTAGCAGACTCGGTTTTATTGAGTCTGTTCATGAGAGGTAATTTAAAGTGTAATTTAAAGAGGTAATTTAAGACTGGATTTTTGAATTTGTGTTTCTGGTGTTCTGCAAAGAAAACATAAAGAAATAACACACGTTTCGTGAACGGTTTGGGGAGAGACAAATGTGAGGCACGAAGAGTAATGTATAAGACAGTGCAATAATGATTTAGTCTAGATTACTTAAAGTACATGCACATGATTACGTTTACGACATATATTACGGGTAATAAATAAACTGTAAATCCCACGCAGACTATTAACGGAATTATTTGGAATCTATCTGATTTATTTGGAATAAGGAATACGCATTACTGCAATTCATTTCATCAGATACCTTATCAGGACTATTCACTTAACAGCGGATCCTTTCATTAACGACCATAAAACCTATAGATAACGACTTTTTTATGTTCTATAAAGATCACAGTTGATAGTTTACACTATTATATTGTGCAATCTATATTAAACTTGTGAAAATGTTTATCAAAAAGGTTATGACCGTATTATTTTTCAACAAACTGCATGTTTAGTGGTTGTCCCAATTACATTTCGCCACTATGATTTCCTCTTTGATTGTTCCATGACCGGACATATTGTGGATCCTATGGTGACATCTAACTAAATACTCATAGGACGGTAGCGTTTGATGTTTGTCTTTTATCTTGTCTCGTCGAACCCTAAACGGTTTGTTCTCTTGTTGCTCTGGCTTCTGCCAAATCAATGAGTACTTACTGTGTGGCTTGCTAGGCTTTTTATATATAAATCATTATTTATGTGTTTGACTTATATTGCCTATTAGTGCTGCCTTGGTTTTTAGAGATTATAACCTGGCGAGGATATCGTTATTTACACTGTTCCGTTTATTGGGATGACAATAGGGTAAGAGTGAAGTTTGTTGCACCCTGAAACTGGTTTAAACCCCCAGCGGGTTTTTTTGCCACTGATTGTTCCAAGGCGGTAGCCCTATTGTCAACCCGTTTGTGTTTTTGATGTCTTAACTAGTCTTTTATTCATCTTTAAAGTTGTTCTTTGTTTCTGTGTGTGTTTGTGGTTAACTGTCGTCTTTGAATGCTACATTTTCTGTTCGATTGTTTTATCTACTTATACAACTGAGTACTTGCGACTTTGTTAAGTACTATTAATTAGTGCCGCTATTGAAGTTCCAAACTGCAAAATTACTTTGACCACATTTTTTACTAGCATTAGTACTACAAATGCGTTTGCATTAGAACTTTTCAAAATATTCAATGTTAACGTTGAGTTACAGTTATTTGAATTTCAAACAATATTAAATTAAAAGGGTGATAATTTAGGATTATCCATGTTTCATTTTTGTGTAGACTGAACATCTGCAATAAATGGGTCAAACTTGCATGACTTTTTACATTATTTTCGACCAGTTTTAAGAAGTTTATAACCGTTCCAAGGCGGTAGAACTATTGTCAATCCTTTTTGTGTTTGGCCTTGTATTCATCTTTAAAGTTGTTCTTTGTTTCTGTGTGTGTTTGTGGTTGTCTGTCGTCCTTAAATGCTACTTTTACTGTTCGATTTTTATAACACTGTTATATTGCTGTGATCCCTTTATGCTGGCAATAGTCTTGATTTATATTATATGCAGAAATGATCTATTCATAAAGTAGTGCCGTGATGGCCGATAGTGCCAATGTGTTGTAATGTGATATGATCCGCATTAGGCATTTGTGTCCGACGCCAATATTAACAACGACACAGAGAAGCAAATCAGGCGAAATGTATCGCATACAAATAGATGATGTATGGTAGAATTATTTAATTAAGTTCTTGGCTGGATATAAACTAATTGGAACGTCCTGTGCTTTCTATTTATCGGATACTGAAATCTGAAGAAGTATGCATAGTGTATGAACGATATGGTTCATTCACATCAGTTAAGCTGACGTTAATTGCCAATAACAAATGGGATACAGATAATAAATAAAAAGGTTGTATTATGGGGTGATACATGTTTACTTTCTGTAATGGCGTAACACTGTGGGAAGTTCTGGCAAAAAGGTTATGGTAGAGCAAACTACTTCCTTTCAAAACAAAGGTATGCAATTCATTATTCCTGTTTTACGACTTCGAAGACGTTACACTCCATTTAATTAAATTGATTACTTTCTTTGATATATATATGTTTAAAATCGCTACTTTATTACGGCAAAAATCACCTCGACGAATAAAGATCCCCATAGGGATTTCTGTTATCTTCTATAACAGATATACATTGTAAACGGTTTCGAAAGTTTAAATGTCTTGTCACATCGATAATATAGAACGGTGAAACAACGTATGGTTGTTATTGACTACTCACTTTGATGTACCCTGTCAGTTTACCTTTAACGTAGATATACCAATCAGTTAACAGTCAACCACAAACAAAGAACGACTTTAAAGATGAATAAAAGGCAAGATTAGACATCAACAAAAATTGCCATGTGTCCCTTTAAGATAATAAGATCCATTTTGCATATATATATCTAGACAAGATACGTGCGACGAATGTATATAATGGAAATACAACCTGTACTAAATAAAGATTGTAATAATATGTTCCAGGGCTCTCATTACGATACAACAAAGTTTTACATCACGGTCAATGAACTATAGAGTGAAGCAATAGTACTAGTTAATCATAGTTCGCCAAAGTTCACATATTAAGATCAGCAATTCCAAACAAACACGCTGAACGAAGTCTAGTTTTCTAAAGAAGCAATCATTAACTTGAACGATCGTATCATAGCACGCATAATTAGCATAGAGGACAGTAATATTTATCATGCACACATCCTTCATAGATATAGAGAACATATAGAGAATAAATCCCGATTCTTGCCGAACCTGATAAACTGGATAGAATCAGGCACTAACATGATATTCTATTGATCATATTGATCTTTTAAATTCATTTAATTTACCTTTTGTTTACTGTCTGGCCGTTCAAAAATACCAAAACGTCATCAAATATACCCTGACGTCATCAAATAAATGCTGACGTCATCAAAAGAGGTGCAGCTGACGGGATAGGAAAGTAAAGTTCACCCAGTTTCTCGGCAGAATTTTACAGATCGACATGATAAAAAGACAATCAAGTATAAAATGAAGTGGCAATTACGTAGCAATTTAGAGCTTATCTCAACAACTTAACAAACGACGCTTGTTTGCCTGTAATATATTTTAGAATTAATTTCCTGTTGTCTTTTGTTTATTTGATTGTAAATTATGCCAAGTCAAGTAACGCTTTTAAACAACCAAATCAACAACGATATTTTTTATTACACTATCCATGACATTGAAACTCACCGCAACCGGAACTCTAAGTCATCAAGAAAATGAAGCTCATGAGATAAAAAAACACACTAATACACAGTGAATCTAATGACTAGTAAACACAGTGCGAATAACATTGCCCGGCTGGGACTGTTCTCGTGTTGCTCTGGCTTATGCCAAATCACTGAGCACTTACTTTGTGATTCTCTAGGCTTTTAGTTTTTATGCCGCCACCACCGAATGGTGTGGGGTTATATAGCGTTAGACATGTCCGTCCGTCCTTCCGTCCGTCCAGAAACGTTTATGTGTCCATCTCCCTCCACACTGTTTACCGATTGCTTTTAAACTTTACAGGGTGCTTACCTATGATGTCAAGATTTCATATCACTTCGGTTTCAAATTTGACCAAGTATTTCCGGAGTTATGGCCCCTTTTTCGTCTAATCTTTCATCAAATATGGTGTGTCTATCTCCTCCCACACCTTTCAAACGATGTTTTAAGAATAATTAGATATACCGCCAACAATAGTCCAAACAAAGATGTTTATGAAAAGTTCAGTACACAAGGGAGTTTAGCCCCATTTTTTTTAAAACATGCATTTTGACTACAAAAGACAAATTAAATCTGAAAATTACCGAAATGCGTCCGAGACAATATTCTCTATATGTTCCTTACCAAACAAATCACACAAAAACATAACAGATTGTGTTAATTGCAGCTCTTGATTATCAACATTCATCAAATTACCCCCCTTTAACATATCCATATCATCCATATGAAGATTTTTACTTGGCAAATTTGAAACTGTTTAATGGGATATTTAGTGCTCACTTAAGTGTGCTTACAGACATCAAACATTGTTTTATTAAAACGCTGTTTAAGCTTTTATATGTCCTCAAAAACCGGCCTATGGAAATACCGGCAAAAGCGTTGGACGTTTCTTTTTGTTCATTATACATATGGATCTCCTTTACCATCTGGGTAACTTAAATTCTATTACCTTGTTCAGCATTTTAACCGATTTCGGATGTGTGAAACCAGTATCTATATTGGCTAACAATTTGAATTTCGCACGTTTTCAGGAAAGTGTCGTAATGACGTAAACGGGTTGGCAATCGGGTTATTAAATACAATACAGCATGTCAAGTGTATCCTTCCCCAGTTTAACACCTTCAGTCTTCAATTGATATATAAAACAAATGTCATAACATGAATATGTTTTCAGATCTAAAAAAACAACAGAATCAACTGACTAAAAATGATATTAATACATTAAGAACTGGACCAATATTTCAAACAAAAACTATAAAAAGGGCCATTTCTGAGACGGTGTTAAACAATGGGTGACCTAATTGAAGTAGCAAAGGTCGCAAAGTAAGGGCAGCTTTTTTGCCGATGATTCTGTCATTTGTCTGTATGGTAGCTAATCTCGCGCATGCTCAGAGAGGAGAATCGTCGATAGTAAGTGATTAATTTTAAGAAAGCAATTGTATTTGATATCATTATAAGGCTAAAAGGAAAGCTATAGACTTTGATTAAGGAAAGGGTTATAAGTCCAACAGGACGAGTAGTATCCACAGAATACAGTCACTCCAACAAGTATTACTAAGCAAATGTGATATACTGTGATTAAAGGATTAGAGGTTGCCTGGAATCCTCTAACATAAAAGTGGACCGCATTTGTATCTATGCAGCAGAACATTATTTATCACGCGCTGCAGCTATGACAGCGCCGATATGCCTTCATCATTCGTAGCGTATTGCCGCGATAACCAATATGTCGTACATTGCCTTATAACACTATGCTATGCATCATCTATAATGTATAGCCGCAATGAATGCGTTAATATGATGTTCATAATTCGTAACCTATTGCCGTGATGACTAACAGCGTCAATATGCATTACATAACTCATCACGTGATGTCGCAGTGATTGCGCAAATATGCTGAGGATCATTCCTAACATTTTTCCGTGATAACCGACAGTTTCAATATGCCGCACATCATTCATAGCGTACCCCTGCGATGACTGACAGTGCTGTATATACTGTACATCATTCATAACGTAATGCCACAATGACTGACAGTGCTAATATACTGTACACAATTCATAACGTAACGCCACAATGACTGACAGTTTTAATATACTGTACACCATTCATAACGTAATGCCACAATGACTGACAGTGCTAACATACTGTACACCATTCATAACGTAATGCCACAATGACTGACAGTGCTAATATACTGTAAACCATTCATAACGTAATGACACAATGACTGACAGTGCTAATATACTGTACACCATTCATAACGTAATGCCACAATGACTGACAGTGCTGATATACTCTACACCATTCATAACGTAATGCCACGAAGACTGACAGTGCCGATATGCTGTACACCATTCATAACGTAATGCCACGATGACTGACAGTGCCAATATGCTGTACACCATTCATAACGTAATGCCACGATGACTGACAGGGACAATACGCTGTACATAATTCGAAATACATTGCCGCGATGACCGACATTGACAATATGCCGTACATCATTCAGCCATTGCCGCAATGACTGACAGAGACAATTTGCTGTACATCATTCGTTACGTATTTTTCCGATGACCGACAGGGACAATTTGATCTACAACATTCATATCGCAATGGCCGACAGTATGCCATAATGTGATGGGAACTACATTACGCAATTGGATTGAACTCATACATTGACAACAGTACAGAGAAACAAATCAGGCGTAATGTATTGCATACAATATGACGTGATATCTGGTGATTTTTTTAAATTAATTTCTTAGCAGCGTGTACGATAATTGGAATCTCTGCTGTTTTCTATTCAGCTGATATTGAAATCTGAGGACGTCTACAGACGGTATGATAGATCATTTTGATGTATACCAGTTAAGCTGACGCGGATGTATTGACAACATTGCCAATAACACAGAGCATTATCATAATCCTAATTGTGTACTTCGGGTGTATTCAGTTTTACTTTCTGTATTGGCTTTATCAGTTCTATAAGGTATTTGTAGGTGGTTATACTTTTGATCATCGCCGAAAACGTATTATTGTGTCATGGCACATTTTGAATATTCTCATTCCATTAATTGTTCTTGTAAATGAACTGATCTAAACGTGGAATTTCAATATACATGACCTTATCTAAACTTGGAGTGTCAATAGATATGAAACTTATCTAAAACTGGAGTGTCAATAGATATGAGTTGGTTTTAAAAACGAAATATTTTCAGAGGGTTATATTGTCCCAGATGATATAACCCTCTGGTGGGCGAGACTTGAAGTTCATCGATACCAATGGCCGCACGCTCGTGGTTTCGATGTGTTTCAAGTCCCAAGCAGCAGGTTTTGATCTGGCACAATATAAACCCGCTGGAAATATTTTTATTTCTTATCTGACATGGAGTTTTATGTATCGTGATACACATATCGTAAGTTCGAGGAAGTAAAACAATACACATACGTGCCTTAAGTCCTTTGACTTCTTTTGTACTTATTCGACAAATTGATTACTTTGCTGTGTGTAGGTACTGACGTCTACTTTGTATCGACGCCAGGTCAACCCCCGTTGGTAGTTTTTACCTAGTGAAGGACATACTGAATTGGGAATACTGTTTCACGAATCAAGTGGTTATATAACAATCAAAGATATGCACGTTTCTAAAATGGACCTCCCACAATGGATTCTAACGATTCCAGTTCTCGTATCGGATCATTCCTCGTATGCATTTCGACGGATCAGCATGTTCACAAAACGTTGGCATTATGTTCGTCGCAAGGCAACATGAAAGACATTAGTGCACCTTTGCTATATGAACGATATGACCGTTAGCCACACGTGTTGATGTATGATTTGTGTTGCATGGTTGTTATTTACAAAACAGATGAATATTGTTTCACTGGTTTCATGTCAATACACTATAGATGAATCAATCGGCTAAATGACATTGCAAACCGTTGATAACTTTGATTTTGAATGCAAATTCATTTCGGCGGGAATCAACGGGGTGCCATCTAGTATGACGTAACCAATATGGAAATCTTCTACATACATTCGAGATATGCTTCAAAATAGTGATCGAGATGTTGCGAACGTTTAAAGGTTTACAAGAAAATTGCCAAGACTATTGAGCAGTATTCGGACCATTTTTTAAAAATGGAGATATCAGATTTGGAACAAAAATGCAAAACGAATATGCGTCAAACTAAATTTTATTATAATAACAGCATAAACGAGGATGTGGACAGTCAAAAAGTAGAACATGCAAACACAGCGCTTTAAACATTAATGTTTTATTACTATTTAAAGCAGCAACAACCCTTGCCATGTGTCTGTGATATTACCGAACTTGTTTGATAAATATAAGTGTAAAGTAAAATATCATACTAATGTGACTCATATATTACTGTATTTACATCAAAACAAAATACTGGGATAGTTGTCTCTTTATCATCGTTAAAAGTGACAAATTCGTCAAAATTTGCTTTTTTCCCTCAAACATTTTAAATAACTGAAACAAAATAAAAATATTAAGCAATATCTTGCCCTAAATACTGTTTGAATTATCTCAAACCACAACATTTTTAATAGAAATGGCAAACTAAAATATATGACAATATCAATTGTACCACTATATCACAAATAAGTAGCGGTAACAGCGCATACTCTGCGGTAACATCTAGGACATATTTTGAAAACAAAATGACGACTCGAGAAAAATTATCACGATAGACGTGTAGTGGCGTCATTTTGGAATGAATGTAACATTGGCACATCTGTTTGAAGACAAACATCGCAAACCATTTGGTATTTTCAAATCTTAAAACTCGCGTTGTTGTAAAAAACTGGTAACATCAACGACACATATTGTAACACCAAAGACAACTCCAGACTTATTATCAGATATGCATCACAGTTATGACTGTATACGATTAAAGGCAACAGTTTGTAATGCATGATACGTGTGCACATCTGTTTTAAAACAAAACACGACAAATCGTTCACTTGTGTTGTTGTAAAATTGGGTAACATCAATGCATATTTTGTTATTTTTTGTTAGAGTTTTTATTAGTTTTTCATCGGTCAAGGTCACACTTGCAGTTCATAGGTCAAAGGCAGGTACGCAATTTCGTGTCCGGACCGTAACGTCACAACCCCGGCAGGAATTTTTCAAGTTATGACTGAAGTTTTTTGAGGCGTTATTTTTTCGGAAGCTTATAACACGTTCACATATTGTTTAAAAACAAAACAAAAAACAACAACATTTAACATGAAAACCTTTGCTTGTGCTATAATACTAATTGTCTTTAGTGTTGCTGTATGTGTATATGATGTTGCCTTAATCATACTTTGCGAATTTGGCTATTAAGAGCATACACTCAGTCGTATTTATTACAGATAGTGCACGATACATTTGATACATTTCGACTGCATGTTACATCTTGAACATCATTACACAAACATAACTAAATATGCATATGTTCAAACAATTGTCCCTGATGATACAAACTGGTTGTCATTGATGTTACCTCAGGTGTCTGTGCTGTTATTTTTTGATTTAATTAATATTGACTGTATTGATACATATTCCAAATCTGTTTACGAGCAATACTAGATTGTCCTCAATTTATGTAAACTGGCAATATCAAAACGTGTTTTGTGTTGGTCTGGATGATAATTGAGTGTGGGTAGACATACGTACTATAGAGTGTCTATATAATTGTACACATGTGAATTGTGAGCATACTAAATATGTTTTTTCTCGTATATTTTGTATAATTGTATTTGTTTTAGGCATGCGGAAGATGTCATATCTATAAATAGTATAATTGTGTTTATTCTGTTGCAGTTATTAACAAGTATCAAATATACAAAGTGTAATTATTGCTGCTTTTGTGTTCTAGTTATTCTTCAAGATCTTAAGGACAAGAAAAATAGCTTTGCCTTTGAATGTAAATATAAATATAAAAATCGAACAGGAAAAGAAGCATTCCAGGACGACAGTCAACCACAAACACACACGGAAACAAAGAAAAAATTTAAAGATGAATAATAAAAGGCCAAATACGACATCACAAACACAAAAGGGTTGACAATAGGGCTACCGCCTTGGAAGGGTCAGTGGCAAAAAAGGCCGCTGGAGGTTTAAACCAGGTTCTAGGGTGAACCAAGCCTCACTCTTAATGAAATAGTTTTCATAGTAATTTATCTGACTATGTTTTTATTTATTTGTTTTAAAAACACGGACAATATTTAAAATGAAGTGATATTTATTTCAATTGTATATATGCCAAATAGTAATATATATATTTATAATAATAATTGTGAATTTTATTTTTAATTTAAACTCATGATTTACTAAGCTGCTAAATAAACATGATATGTCGTCAGTTATACATTATATGTTTGCTGAAAGAGCTTGATGCACTATTTTCAAACAAGGTTTACCTAAAACAGATATGAAAAACCTTGAAAGGAAAACTAAAATAATCATATATATGCAATGAAAAATAAACTTATGACCAATTGAAAATTCTCAAAAAATTGAAAAGGAACGCCTCCTTTTATGTTCATTGCAAATTGTCAATAGGTCATATCTCCTTTATTCTTCATGGCATTTTAATTTTTTGTTCATTTTTTTTTTCAGAGCCCATTTAAATAAATATTGTTTGAAAAGAGTGCATCGACCCCTTTAAATGTATTTCGAAAAGATGCGATAGTAATATAACGATTGTTTTTTCAATTACTACAATTACATCATTGAGATATTAAAATATATATCCCAAAGTGATATATTGTTAGCTGCTTATTGTTGCTGCTTATTATCGCAACGTAGGCGATAGTGTGTATTCTACTATTCTCGTTGGCATGTGTTCCAAAGAGCTCCATACTGACGCAGTTTTTAATTATGCAAATACAAGCTATTTCCGCTAAATTGAATAACTTCAATATACATTTAATTTAATAAGCATCACTCATATACTATTACTGGTTTTCAAGTTAAAGTCGTTGAAAATATTGCTTTGATAAACCAATGGGGTTTCTCCATTGTGGTTCTGCGTTGATTTCTAAGTCAATCAACACATTATCTGTACGTAACGCCGCGCCTTGAAAAGGGCTTGTTTGCGAAAGTCGACGAGTCATCTAGCACGTACGTTTCATGAAGTATTTTGATACGGAATAAACCACTGCACGGCGCAATATGACATATCGGGATCTTGACATTAGTGTATGGATTTCTTTTTGATGGGATGTACTGTCTTGTCAATATGGGCGCAGAAGACAGGAAAATGGCACGATCGTGTACACATAAAACTGATTGAAGCTAACGTTCTTACTGCCTAACGACCGTTCCAAGCTGGTAACAATGTATTCACTGGTCTGTAGTCTGTGTATTGTCCTGTATATTGGCAATTTAATGCAATCATCTTATTTAGTTTGCGATACATGTGCGGACCTAGAGTGCCATATCATTTCGGTGATTTTGTTTTTATAGGATCATTTGATCATATACGTGCAGAACACAAGCATGAAGCAGTGGTACATAAACTCGAGGATACAGTTCTCAGGTGCAAACAACGTTAAAAAATAAAACAACTAAAAACAATGCTAACTACCTAGATAATCTGTCCTTGCGATAGACTATTTTATTAACTCTTTTACGAAAGAATTACTTCAATGATTCACATGCTCAACGCATTTATTGACCGAGACTTTGCCGATTATAAAACGTGTTGCGATGTATAGTGGTATTGTTCTATAGATATAGTATCAAGGGTTTTGAATTGATTTACATAGGAAAAGGGTATTGCAGAACACATTAAACCACAAAACAACCAAAAAGACAAACAATAATGGCAATGTTAATAAGGAATAAAGGAATATGACGTCACAAACACAAAAATGGTTGACAATAGGGCTACATGTACCATCTTGAAACGGTCATTGGCATAAAAGGTCGCTGGGGTTTAAACCAGGTTCTAGGGTGCACCAAACCTCATACTTATGAAAATCAGTATTTACACGTTTGCGTATCGCTTGAGTATCGAAGGATTTACTTCTGCAATATGATTATATATGCTAAAGGAAAATGCAGGATATATCGGATGTTTAAAAAAATGAAATAATAATGACTCAATAAGGAATAAATTAGACGAAACACATCTTAAGACATTATATTGGAGACACTAATGATCCTAAATATTTTAGAAATTCGTACATGCTCTTTCTGCAATGGTTGAATAAGTTATTTAAAAGTGTATTTCATGATTATTTATTTAATATGTTCATGTTAAGCATTCGAAATCTCTCTAGCAATACATGTTTGCATAATAGGATAATAGTATTGAGAATGCGGGCATCCACCTTGTGTACATTACAGTTGAATTTGTAACACGTCTAGTGCTTTGCTTCTTCTGCAAAGGGGTAATTTAGTACAGTGAACTTTTTTCGTGTCATGATTGGGTGTCAGTATTTCTGATAAATTGCTACATTGTATGTCACTGATTAATGATGTTTTGACGAAAACGTGTGATTTTACTGGAGAGGAGGCACAGTGGTATGACTATTGTGTATGGCACTAAGAATATAGAAGAAAACCTTCTTTTAAGTTAGAGACAAAACAAAACTATATATGTTGATTTAAGAATTGGACAAATATCATTTTAGCTTTGAAATTTTAATTAATGTGTGATGGTGGCATAACTTGTGAATGGCAATGAAAGCGTATGACGTCACAAACACAAAAAGGTTGAATATAGGGCTACCGCCTTGGAACGGTCAGTCGCAAAAAAGGCCACTGTGGGGTTTAAACCAGGTTCTAGGGTGCATCAAACCTCACATTTACCCTACCGTCATCCCAATAAAAACGGGACAGTGTAAGAAAAGAAATCCCCGCCATGAACTGTTCTCTAACCAGCAAGGCAGCATTAATAGGCAACAAAAGTAAAACACAAATATTATTATCTTGCTAAACACTTAATGATTTATTGTCATTGCTGCAAGGTACTGACTTCCGCAAAGTCATTAAGTACTTGCTTAAACTTTGTGGTTTTCTTGGATTTTTATATGTATTTATACATGATCATCTTTATGTTTTTATTATGTTGCCTATTAATGCTGTCTTGATTGTTAGAGAAAAATAAATAGCCTGGCGCTGATTTCTTTATTTACCCCGTTGTATTAGCAAATCATTATGGTAAGAGTAAGGTCTTGTGCAACCTAAAACCTGATTTAAATCATCAGCAGCCATTTTGCCATTGATCATTTCAATGCAGTGTTACTATTGCCAAACTTGTTCTCTTATAGCTATTTCAATACACGGTTATCATTGACAGTCATCTGAATGACTTGTTTGATTGATGCCTACTTGACGTCATCAGTCAATATCATATATTATTATACCAGTTTTGATTGATGCACGTTAGTGATTTTTTTTTGTTATCTGTATGCTTAACGGTGTCCGGAATTCTCATTTTTAATAGCTGATTGTCCGTGACTGTCATTCGTATATTAAAACTTCTCCGCTTACAATGGCTTCAATAGCAACTGTTTAAATTAAATAGTACCACATAATACTCTCGATGCTTGAAGTGGTTCGTCGAATGTCGATTCATTCATCCGGCGTATTCTAATGGGTAAAATCAGGGCCGTGTTTAATGAAACAGTAAAATCCAACTATGCAATTTATGACTTGGAATATTCATATTTAGTTTACGGTTCCATTGAGTTTAAACTTATTCATTTTACACCAGTTGTAACGAAATCACTCTGAACTTATTTTAATCACTCTCGATGCATTCCTGTGTAGAACCAGTACTAAACAATGCATATAAAATGTCATGCTCAAGGACACAACACATATGGTCATGTCGGTGATCGAACTTAATTAATTGAAGGAAACTAACTTTAATTCAAGATTAATATGGATATTTGACGCGTCATAACTTGGTAATAAATTGATATTGGGGCATCATTACTTAGACTATAATATGATTAATAATAACCGTGTTGCCTTTTACATATGTTCTAGAGTCTTAAGGAAAACACAAGATGACAAGTGTTTTTACCGGATGAAACAAACAACGTTGAAATAGATAATATAATTTTTGTCGATAAACGATAAAGCCAAGATAAGGCATAACCTCAATAAATACTGAAAAGGGGATCGCAACAAACACAAACAAGAGATAAATGTAGCAGACTCGGTTTTATTGAATCTGTTCATGAGAGGTAATTTAAAGAGGTAATTTAAGACTGGATTGTTGAATTTGTGTTTCTGGTATTCTGCAAAGAAAACATAAAATAATAACACACGTTTCTTGAAAGGTTTGGGGAGAGACAAATGTGAGGCACGAAGAGTAATGTATAAGACAATGCAATAATGATTTAGTTTAGATTACTTAAAGTACATGCACATGATTACGTTTACGACATAAATTACGGGTATTAGACTATAAATCCCACGCAGGCTATTAACGGAATTTTTTCGAATCTATGGGATTTATTTGGAATAAGAAATACGCATTACAGCAATTCATTTCATCAGATACCTTATCAGGACACTTCACTTAACAGCGGAGTCTTGTCTTTGATCAAACATTAATGACCATAAAACCTATAGATAACGATTTTTTATGTTCTATAAAGATCACAGTTGATAGTTTACACTATTATATTGTATAATCTTTATTAAACTTGTGAACTTCAAAATGTTTATCTAAAAGGTTATGACCCTTTACACTATTATATTGTACAATCTTTATTAAACTTGTGAATAGGTTTATCTAAAAGGTTATGACCCTATCATTTTGCAACATACTACATCTTTAGTGGTTGTCCTAATTACAGTTCGCCACTATGATTTCCTCTTTGATTGTTCGATGTCCGGACACATTGCGGACCCTATATGTGACATCTAATTAATACTTATAGGACGGTAGCGTTTGATGTTTGTCTTTTATCTGGTCTTGTCGTACCCTAAACGGTTTGTTCCCTTGTTTCTGCCAAATCAATGAGTACTTACTGTGTGGCTTTCTATTCTTTTTTGTTTTATATTTTATATATATATATATATTATTAATGTGTTTTACCTATATTGCCTATTAGTGCTGCCTTGTGTTTTAGAGATTATAACCTGGCGAGGATATCTTTATTTTCACTGTTACGTTTATTGGGATGACAATAGGGTAAGAGTGAAGTTTGTTGCACCCTAGAACCTGGTTTAAACCCCAGCGACTTTTTTTGCCACTAGCCTTTTATTCATCTTTAAAGTTGTTCTTTGTTTCTGTGTGTGTTTGTGGTTAACTGTCGTCCTTGAATCTGCATTTTCTGTTCGATTTTTATATCTACTTATACAACTGAGTACTTGCGATTTTGTTAAGTACTATGTATTAGAGCCGCTATTGATGTTCCAAACTGCACAATTACTTTGACCATATTTTTTACTAGCATTAGTATTACAAATGCGTTTGCATTAGAACTTTTCAGAATATTCAATATAAACGTTGAGTTAAAGTTATTTGAATTTCAAACAATATTAAATTAAAAGGGAGGTAATTTAGGATTATCCATGTTTCAATTTATTGTAGACTGAACTTCTGCAATAAATGGGTCAAACTTGCATGCTTTTTTACATTATTTCCGACCAATTTTAAGAAGTTTATAACGTTCCAAGGCGGTAGGACTATCGTCAATCCTTTTTGTATTTGGCCTTTTATTTATCTTTAAAGTTGTTCTTTGTTTGTGTGTGCGTTTGTGGTTGACTGTCGTCCTTAAATGCAACTTTTCCTGTTCAATTTTCATATCTGTATTTAAGCGATAACACTGTTATGTTGCTTTAGCGGTCCCTTATTCTTGATTTATATTATATGCAAAAATTAACTATTCATAAAGTAGTGCCGTGATGGCCGATAGTGCCAATGTGTTGTAATGTGATATGATCCGCATTAGGCATTTATGTCCGACGCTAATATTAACAACGACACAGAGAAGCAAATCAGGCGAAATGTATCTCATACAAATAGATGATGTATGGTAGAATTATTTAATTAAGTTCTTGGCTGGGTATAAACTAATTGGAACGTCCTGTGCTTTCTATTTATCTGATACAGAAACCTGAAGACGTATGCATACTGTATGAACATTATGGTTCATTCACAGCAGTTAAGCCGACGTTAATTGCCAATAAAAAAGTTGTATTCTGGGGGTGATACATTACTTTCTGTAATGGCGTAACAGTGTGGGAAGTTCTGGCAAAACAAATTATGGTAGAGCAAACTACTTCCTTTCAAAACAGAGGTATGCAATTCATTATTCCTGTGTTACGACTTCGAAGACGTTACACTACTTTTAATTCAATTCATTACTTTCTTTGACATATATATCTTTAAAATGGCTACTTTATTACGACAAAAATCACCTCGACGAATAAAAATCCCCATAGGGAATTTCTATTATCTTCTAAAACAGATATACATTGTAAACGGTTTCGAAAGTTTAGCTGTCTTGTCACATCGATAATATAGCACGGTGAAACAACGTATGGTTGTTATTGACTACTCACTTTGATGTACCCAGTCATTTTACTTTACGGTAAATATACAAATCAGTTAACAGTCAACCTCAAACAAAAAACAACTTTAAAGATGAATAAAAGGCAAGATAAGACATCACCAAAGGTTGCCATGTGTCCCTTTAAGATAATAAGACCCATTTCGCATATATCTACACAAGATACGTGCGTCGAATGCATTTAATGGAAATAAAACCTGTATTGAATAAAGATTATAATAATATGTTCCAGGGCGCTCATTACAATAAAACAAAGTTGTACATCACGGTCAATGAACTATAGAGTAAAGCAATACTACTATTTAATCATAGTTAGCCAAAGTTCATATATTAAGATCAGCAGTTCCAACTTGCCTCGGTCACCCGGCCCGCTTCTGATTTCTCCGTTACGAGATGCTTCACGGATTCAGATCCAGGGCCGGGGGAAAATAGGACGTTTAAAATCGCCCTCACGTTCTGGGCGATTTTGGAGACATTTTGAGAGATTCAACGAGACTTTAAAATACATATTTTTAATTAAGTTAATTTATAATAATTTCTTATTTTTAACTTATGAGAATCAGCAAGTGACGTTAAAAAGTTTAACTGATGCATCAACAAATGACGTTGTACGTTTATTTACAACATGACGTCACGCAAACATCGACTTTATGCCCGTGAAAAAAATAAATTGTGCTAATTGCTAGTGGGCGCTTATCTGCCCAGACCGATATCTGCAAGTAAGACATATGCATGATACGGTCTAGCTGGCCGAGACTACAGTTCCAACCAAACACGCTGGACAAAGTCTAATTTTCTAAAGAACCAATTTTTATAATGGACAATCATATAATAGCATAATTCGCATACAGGACAGTAATATTTATTGATTGATTAAATTGGGGTTTCAAGGCGCACCAACACATGAAAGGTTATATGGCGCCTAGCAGGAATGAACATGCCAAGCTCATCATCCATGTACATAGAGATACAATATGGAGAACGGGCCTAGAACCTTCTCACCCTGAACTGCAGAGTTGCTGCAAATTCTATTGTAGACATTCCATTTACGCTGCAGCCACGTTGTAGTTTTTCTGCCACAACTCTAGTGATATGAGCGAGATGGCACCTGAAACAATGCAGGGATCATGATGAAGACCTTTAATGAGCATGAACAAAAAATGATAAAATAAACATGATAAGGGGGCGGTGGGGTGTGTGGAGGTGGGGTTCTATCTCTCTGCCTTCCCCTCCAACGGGATATGCAGTGGCCCTATTATCCGGAACCACAAGGGGCAGTAATATTTATCATGCACACATACTTCATAGATATAGAGAATATATTTAATATTTTCTTGCCAAACCTGATTAACTGGATAGAATCAGGCACTAATATGATATTCTATTTATCATATTGATCTTTTCATTTCATTTAATTTACCTTTTGTTTACTTTCTTGCCATTCAAAAATACCCAAACGCCATCAAATATACTCTGACGTCATCAAATATATGCTGACATCATCAAAAGAGGTGCAGCTGACGGGATAGGAAAGTAACTGCCGAGATAAGATTTTATCTCAGGCACCCAGTTTCTCGGCAGAATTTTACAGATCGACATGATAAAAAGACAATCAAGTATAAAATGAAGTGGCAATTACGTAGCAATTTAGAGCTTATCTCAACAACTTAACAAACGACGCTTGTTTTCCCGTAACATATTTTAGAATTCATTTCCTGTTGTCTTTTATTTATTGGATTGTAAATTATGCCAAGTCAAGTAACGCTTTAAAACAATGAAATCAACAACGAGACACTTTATTACACTGTCCATGACATTGAAACTCACCGCCACCGGAACTCTAAGTCATCAAGAAGATGAAGCTCATGAGATAAAATAAACACACTAATACACAGTGAATCTAATGACTAGTAAAAAAAGTGTGAATAACATTGATCGGCTGGGACTGTTCTCGTGTTGCTCTGGCTTCTGCCAAATCATTGAGCACTTACTTTGTGGTTCTCTAGGCGTTTAGTTTTTTATGCCGCCAAAACCGAAGAATGGTAGCGTTAGACATGTCCGTCCGTCCTCCCGACCGTCCGTCCGTCCGTCCAGAAACGTGTATGTGTCTATCTCCCTCCACACTTTTACCGATTGCTTCGAAACTTTACAAGATGCTTACCTATGATATCAAGATTTCATGTCATTCCGGCGTCAAAATTGATCAAGTATTTCCGGAGTTATGGCCCTTTTTTCGTCTAATCTTTCATCAAAATATCTCCTCCCACACGTTTCAAACGATGTTTTAAGAATAAACAACAATAGTCCAAACAAAGATGTTCTTGAAAAGTTCAGTACACAAGGGAGTTAGCCCCATTTTTCTTAAAACATGCATTTTGGCCACAAAAGATAACTTAAATCTGAAAATTACCGAAATGTGTCCGAGACAATATTCTCTATATGTTCCTTACCAAACAAATCACACAAAAACATAACACAGATTGTGCAGATGGCAGCTCTTGATTATCAACATTCATCAAATTACCCCCATTTAACATATCCATATCATCCATGAACAGATTATTACTTGGCAAATTTGAAACTGTTTAATGGGATATTTAGTGCTCACTTAAGTGTGCTTACAAAGATCAAACATTGTCTTATTAAAACGCTGTTTAAGCTTGTATATGCCGTCAAAACCGGCCTATTGAAATACCAGCAAAAGCGTCGGGCGTTTTTTTTTGTTCATTATACATATGGATCTTCTTTACCATCTGGGTAACTAAAATTCTTTTACTTTGTTCAGCATTTTAACAGATTTAAGATGTGTGAAACCAGTATCTATATTCGCTAACAAATTTAACTGCACACGTTTTCAGGAAAGTATTGTAATGACGTAAACGGGTTGGCAAGCGGGTTATTAAATACAACATGTCAAGTGTATCTTTCCCTAGTTTAACACATTCGGTCTTCAATTGATATATAAAACAAATGTCATAACAAGAATAGGTTTCAGATCTAAAAGAAACATAATGAGTTGACTAAAAATGATATTAATACATTAAGAACTGGACCAATATTTTAAACAAAAGACTATAAAAAGGGCCATTTCTGAGACGGTTAACAATGGGTGACCTAATTGAAGTATCAAAGGTCGCACTGTAATAACAGCTTTTTTGCATGCCGATGCCGAGGACGAGTAATATTCACACAATACAGTCACTCCAACAAGTACTACTAAGCAAAGGTGAGATACTGTGATTAAAGGATTAGAGGATTGCCTGGAATCCTCTAACATAAAAGTGGACCGCATTTTACTGATATATGCATCTATGCAGGAGAACATTATTTATCAAGCGCTGCAGCTATGACAGCGCCGAAATGCCTTCATCATTCGTAGCGTATTGCCGCGATAACCGACAGGCCAATATGTCGAACATTGCCCTATAACACTATACTATGCATCATCTATAATGTATAGCCGCAATGACTGCGTCAATATGATGTTCGTTATTCGTAACCTATTGCCGTGAAGACTAACAGCGTCAAACTCATCACGTGTTGTCGCAGTGATTGCGCAATTATGCTGAGGATCATTCCTAACATTCTGCCGTGATAACCGACAGTTTCAATATGCCGCACATCATTCACAGCGTACTCCCTGCGATGACTGACAGTGTCAATATGCTGTACACATTCATAACGTAATGCCACAATAACTGACAATGCCAATATGCTGTACACCATTCATAACAAAATGCCACGATGACTGACAGTGCCAATGTGCTGTACACCATTCACAACGTAATACAACGATGACTGATAGTGCCAATATGCTGTACACCATTCATAACGTAATGCCACGAAGACTGACAGTGCCGATATGCTGTACACCATTCATAACGTAATGCCACGATGACTGACAGTGCCAATATGCTGTACATAATTCGTAATACATTGCAGCGATGACCGACATTTCCACTATGCCGTACATCATTCGTAATGCATTGCCGCGATGACTGACAGAGACAATTTGCCGTACATCATTCGCTAGGTATTTTTGCGATGACCGACAGAGACAGTTTGATCTACGACATTCATATTGCAATGACCAACAGTATGCCGTCATGTGATGGGAACTACTTTAGGCAATTGGATTGAACTCATACATTGACAACAGCACGGAGTAATAAATCAGGCGTAATTTATTGTATACAATATGACGTGATATCTGGTGATTTTTTTTAATTAATTTCTTAGCAGCGTGTACGATAATTGGAACCGCTGCTGTATTCTATTCAGCTAATATTGAAATCTGAGGACGTCAATAGACCGTATGATAGATCATGTTGATATTTACCAGTTAGGCTGACGCGGATGTATTGACAACATTGCCAGTATCTCAGAGCATTATCTTAGTCCTAATTGTGTACTTCGGGTGTATACAGTTTTACTTTCTGTATTGGCTTTAGCAGTTCTATAAGGTATTTGTAGGTGGTTATACTTTAGATCATCGCCGAAAACGTATTATTGTGTCATGGCACCTTCTGATATTCTCATTCCATTAATTGTTCTTGTAAATGAACTTATCTAAACGTGGAGTGTCAATAGATATTAACTTATCAACTTATCTAAAAATAGTGTCAATAGATATGAGTAGATTTTAAAAACAAAATATTTGCAAGGGGTTATATTGTCCTAGATAATATAAACTTCTGGTGGGCGGGACTTGAAGTTCATCGCCACCAAAGGCCGCAGGCTCGTGGTTTCGATGTGTTTCAAGTCACAGGCAGCATGCAGGTTTTGATCTCGCACAATATAAACCCGCTGGAAATATGTTTATTTCTTATCTGACATGGAGTTTTATGTATCATGAAACACATATCGTAAGTTTGAAGAAGTAAAACGAGTCCTCTGACTTGTTTTGTACTTATTCGACAAATTGATTACTTTGCTGTGTGTAGGTACTGACGTCTAGTGTGTATCGACGCCCGGTCAACCCCCGTTGGTAGTTTTTACCTAGTGAAGGACATACTGAACTGGGAATACTTTTTCACGAATCAAGTGGTTATATATCAATCAAAGATATGCACGTTTCTAAAATGGACCTCCCACAATGGATTCTAACGATTCCAGTTCTCGTATGGGATCAATCCTCCTATGCATTTCGACGGATCAGCATGTTCACAAAACTTTGGCATTATGTTAGTCGCAAGGCAACATGAACGAAATTAGTGAACAGTTGCTATATGAACCATATGGCCGTTAGCCACACGTGTTGATGTATGATGTATGTTGCATGGTTGTTATTTACAAAACAGATGAATATTGTTTCACTGGTTTCATGTCAATACACTATAGATGGATCAATCGGCTAAATGACATTGCAAACAGTCGATAACTTTGAATTTGAATGCAAATTCCTTATGACGTAAGCAATATGGAGACATTCTACATACAATCCAGATATGCTTCAAAAATAGTTATAGAGATGTTGCGAACGTTTAAAGGTTTACAAGAAATATTTCCATCTGCTTTATTATAGTCGAAGACTTTTGAGCACTTTTCGGACCATTTTTAAAAAATGGAGATATCCGATTTGGAACAAAAATGCAAAACGAATATACGTCCAACTAAATTGTATTATAATATCATCATAAACGAGGATATGGACAGTCAAAACGTAGCGTATGCAAACACAGCACTTGAAAAATTAATGTTTTATTACTATTTAAAGCAGCAACAACCCTTGCCATGTGTCTGTGATGTTACCGAACTTGTTTGATAAATGTAAGTCTAAAGTAAAATATCATACTAATGTGACTCATATATTACTGTATTTACATCAAAACAAAATACTGGGATAGTTGTCTCTTTATCATTGTTAAAAGTGACAAATTTCGCCAAAATTTGCCTTTTCCCTTAAACGTTTTAAATAACTTAAACAAAATAAAAATATTAAACAATATCTTCCCTAAATACTATTTGAATTATCTAAAACCACAACATTTTAAATAGAAATGGCAAACTAAAATATATGACAATATCAATTGTACCACTATATCACAAATAAGTAGCGGTAACTGCGCAAACACTGCGGTAACTTCAAGGGCATATTTTGAAACACCAATTACGACTCCACAAATATTATCAGTTGTGCGTCACAGTTATCACGGTAGACGTGTAGTGGCGTCAATTTGGAATGGATGTAACATTGGCACATCTGTTTTAATACAATGAATACAAACATCACAAACCATTTGGTATTTTCAAATCGTAAAACTCGCGTTGTTGTAAAAACTGGTAACATCAACGATACATTTTGTAACACCAAAGACAACTCCAGACTTATTATCAGTTTAGCATCACAGTTATGACTGTATACGATTAAAGGCAACAGTTTGTAATGCATGATACGTGTGCCCATCTGTTTTAAAACAAAAGTCAACAATATTTACTTCAAATCGTTCACTTGTTTTATTGTAAAATTGGGTAACATCAATGCATATTTTGTTACACCAAAGACGACTCCAGAGTTTTTATCAGTTTTTCATCGGTCAAGGTCACACTTGCAGTTCATAGGTCAAAAACAGGTACGCAATTTCATGTCCGGACCGTAACTTCACAACCACGGCAGGGATTTTTCAAGTTATGAAGTTTTTTGTGGCGTTATTTTTGGTTAGCTTAAAATACTTTCACATATTGTTTAAAAACAACAAAAAACAAAAACATTTGCCATGAAAACCTTTGCTTGTGCTATAATACAATTGTCTTTAAT
Source organism: Cyrtodaria siliqua (assembly GCA_037043455.1). Classification (NCBI taxonomy): domain Eukaryota; kingdom Metazoa; phylum Mollusca; class Bivalvia; order Adapedonta; family Hiatellidae; genus Cyrtodaria; species Cyrtodaria siliqua. The sequence continues at coordinate 442,647 of JAWPHD010000268.1, read as the reverse complement.
GTTGCTGTATGTGTATATGATGTTACCTTAATCATACATTACGAATTTGGCTATTAAGATCATACACTCAGTTATATTTATTAGATATAGTGCACGATACATTTGATACATTTCGACGGCATGTTACATCTTGAACATTATTACACAAACATAACTAAATATGAATATGTTCAAACAATTGTCCATGATGTTACAAACTGGTTGTCATTGATGTTACGGTGTCTGTGCTGTTACTTTTTGATTTAATTAATATAGGCTGTATTGAAACACATTCCAGCTCTGTTTACAAGTAATAGTAGATTGTCGTCAATTAATGTAAACTGGCAATATCAAAACGTGTTTTGTGTTGGTCTGGATAATAATTGAGTGTGGGTAGACATACGTACTATAGAGTGTCTATATAATTGTATAATTGTGTATTGTGAGCATACTAAATATTTTTTCTCGTATATTTTGTATAATTGTATTTGTTTTAGGCATGCGGAAGATGTCATATTTATAAAATAGTATAATTGTGTTTCTTCTATTGCAGTCAATAATGTTTAATGTAAGTGGAATAACATTAACTTCCTGCTGTGAAACTGGTCGTTAACAAGTATCAAATATACAAAGTGTAATTATTGATGATTATTTTGTGTTCTAGTTATTCGTTCAAGATCTTAAGGTCAACAAAAATAGCTTTGCCTTTGAATGTACATATAAATATAAAAATCGAACAGGACAAGAAGCATTTAAGGACGACAGTCAACCACAAACACACACATAAACAAAGAAAAAATTTAAAGATGAATAATAAAAGGCCAAACACGACATCACAAACACAAAAGGGTTGACAATAGGGCTACCGCCTTGGAAGGGTCAGTGGCAAAAAAGGCCGCTGGGGGTTTAAACCAGGTTCTAGGGTGCACCAAACCTCACTCTTAATGAAATAGTTTTCATAGTCATTTATCTGAACATGTTGTTTTTTGTTTTTTTAAAAAACACGCACACTATTTAAAACGAAGTGATATTTATTTCAATTGTAAATATGCCAAATAGTAAATATATATATATTTTATAATAATTGTGAATTTTATTTTTAATGTAAAATCAATAGTTTTCATAGTCATTTATGTGAACATGTATTTTTTTTTTTTTAAAAAACACGCACATTATTTAAAATGAAGCGATATTTATTTCAATTGTTTATATGCCAAATAGTAATATATATATTTATTATAATAATTGTGAATTTGATTTTTAATGTAAAATCATGATTTACTAAGTAATCATGATATGTCGCCCGTTATACATGATGTGTTTTCTAAATCAGCTATAACAAACCTTGAAAAAAAACTGAAATAATTATAAAAATGCAATGAAAAAGAAAGATATGACCAATTGAAAAGTTTCAAAAAAATAGAACGATGACGTCATCGCGCCTTTTACCATATATGGCATATTTACAAAATGTCTTATAAAGACAATCACTGGAAATGAAAATAAGCGTACAATTTAATAAAATAATTTATACATTTTACATATGTATATTGATTTTCAATCAATTTGCAGTGATTTTGTTTGCTTTAAGTTTGTTTTTTTTCAATACGCCATATATGGTAATAAAGCGCGATGACGTCATCGTTCCAAGATAGCCGCCTCCTTTTATGTTCATTGCAAAACTTCAATAGGTCATATCTCCTTTATTCTTCATGGCATTTGGATTATTCGCTCACTTTTTTTAATTGTTTTTAGAGCCCATTTAAATAAATCTTGTTTGAAAAGAGTGCATCGACCCCTTTAATTTTATTTCGAAAACATGCGCTAGTAATACAACGATTGGTATTTCAAATAGTACAATTACATAATTGAGATATTAAAATACACATCCCAAAGGGATATATTGTTAATATCGCAACGTAAGCGATAGTGTGTAATCTACTATTCTCGTTGGCATGTGTTCCAAAGAGCTGCATATTGACGCAGTTTTTAATTATGCAAATACAAGCTATATCCGCTAAATTGAATAACTTCAATATATAATCATTCCGCTCATTTAATTTAATAAGCATCACTCATAAACTATTACTGATTTTGAAATTAAATTCGTGGAAAATATTGCTTTGATAAACTAATGGGGCTTCTCCCTTGTGGTTCTGTGTTTATTTCTAAGTCAATCAACACATTATCTGTACGTAACGCCGCGCCTTTGAAAGGGCTTGTTTGCGAAAGTCGACAAGTCATCTAGCACGTTCGTTTCATGAAGTATTTAGATACGGAATAAACCACTGCACGGCGCAATATGACATATCGGGATCTTGACATTAGTGTATGAATTTCTTTTTGATGGGATGTACTGTCTTGTCAATATGGGCACAGAAGACAGGAAAATAACACAATTGTGTACACATAAAACTGATTGAAGCTAACGTTCTTACTGCCTAATGACCGTTCCAAGCTGGTAACAATGTATTCACCTGTCTGTAGTCCGTGTATTGTCCTGTTAATAAGCAATTTAATGCAATCATGTTATTTAGTTTATGATACATTAGCGGACCTAGAGTGCCATATCATGTCCGTGATTATGTTTTTATAGGATCATTTGCAGAACACTAGCATGAAGCAGTGGTACATAAACTCGAGGATACAGTTCTCAGGTACAAACAACGTTAAAACATAAAACTAAACAATGCTAAATACCTAGATAATCTGTCCTTGCGATAGACTATTTTATTAACTCTTTTACGACAGAATTACTTCAATGATTCACATGCTCAACGCATTTACTGAACGAGACTTTGCCGATTATAAAACGTGTCGCGATATATAGTGGCATTGTTTTATAGATATATGATCAAGGGTTTTGAATTTATTTACACAGGAAAAGAGTACTGAAGAACACAGTATACCGAAAAACACGCAAAAAGACAAACATGAAGGAACAATGGAATATGACGTCACAAACACGAAAAGGGTTGACAATAGGGCTACCACCTTGAAACGGTCAGTGGCAAAAAAGGTCGCTGGTGGTTTAAACCAGGTTCTAGGGTGCGTCAAACCTCGCACTTATGAAAATCAGTATTAACACGTTTGAGTATCCCTTGAGTATCGACGGATTTACTTCTGCGATACTTCTGCGATATGATTATATATGCTAAAAGAAAATGCAGGGTATATCGGATGTTTAATTATACATGTTTGCATACGAGGATAATAGTACTGAGAATGCGGCCATCCATCTTGTATACACTACAGTTTAACTTGAATTTGTAACACGATTAGTGCTTTGGTTATTTTGCAAAGGGGTAATTTAGTACAGTGAACTTTTTTCTTGTCATGATTGGGTGTCAGTATTTCTGATAAATTGCTACATTGTATGTCACTGATTAATGATGTATTGAAGAAAACGTGTGATTTTACTGGAGAGGAGGCATAGTTGTATGATTATTGTGTATGGCACTAAGAATATAGAAGAAAACCTTCTATAATAAGAAGAAAACCTTCTATAATGTTAGAGACAAAACATAACTATATATGCTGATTTAAGAACTGGATAAATATCATTTTAGCTTAGAAATTTTAATTAGTGTGTATAGTGGCATAAATTATGAATGGCAATGTTAACAAAGGATAAAGGCATATGACGTCACAAACACAAAGAAATGATTGTAGGGCTACCGCCTTAGAACGGTCAGTCGCAAAAAACGGCCACTGGGGGGATTTAAACCAGGTTCTAGCGTGCGGCAAACCTCACACTTACCCTACTGTCAACCAAATAAAAAGGGACAGTGTAAGAAAAGAAATCCCCGCCATGAACTATTCTCTAACCAACAAGGCAGAATTAATAGGTTACATAAGTAAAACACAAATATTCTTATCTTGCTAAACACTTAATGATTTATTATCCTTACGCCAAGTCATTAAGTACTTGCTTAAACTTTGTGATTTTCTTGGCTTTTTATATATATATATATATTTATATATATATATATATATATATATAAACATGATCATATTTGTGTTTTTATTATGTTGCCTATTAATGCTGGCTTGTTTGTTAGAGAAATATCCTGGCGCTGATTTCTTTATTCACACCGCCCCGTTGTATTAGGATGACAATACGGTAAGAGTAAGGTTTTGTGCAACCTAAAACCCGATTTAAATCATCAGCAGCCATTTTACCATTGATCGTTTCAATGCAGTTTTCCTATTGCCAACCGTGTTCTCTTACAGCTATTTCGAATACACGGTTATCATTGACAATCATCTGAATGACTTGTTTGATTGATGCCTACTTGACGTCATCCGTCAATATCATATATTATTATACCAGTTTTGATTGATGCACGTTAGTTATTTTTTCTCGTTATGTGTATGCTTAACGGTGTCCGGAATTCTCATTTTTAATATCTGATTATCCGTGACTACCATCAGTATACTGAATCTTCTCCGCTTACAATGGCTGCAGTAGCAACGGTTTTAATTAAATAGTACCACATAAAAAAATACTCTCGATGCTTTAAGTGGTTCGTCGAATGTTGATTCATTCATCCGGCGTATAATAATGGGTAAAAACAGGGCCGTGTTTAACATGTTTAATGAAACAGTACACTCCAACTATGCAGTTTATGACTTGGAATATTCATATTTAGTTTACGGTTCCATTGAGTTAAAACTTATTTATTTTACATCAATTGTAACGAAATCACTCTGAACTTATTTTAATCACTCTCGATGTATTCCTGTGTAGAACCAGAAATAAACAATGCATATAAAGTGTCGAACCTATTTAATTGAATGAAACTAACATTAATTTAAGATTAATATGGATATTTGACGCGCCATAACTTGGTAATAAATTGCTGTTGGGGCATCATTACTTAGGCTATAATATGATTGAGAATAACTGTGTTCCCTTTCACGTACTTTCTAGAGTATTAAGGAACACACAAGATGACAAGTACTTTTACCAGATGAAAAAAACAACGTTGAAATAGATAATATGCATTTGTGTCAATAAACGGTAAAGCCAAGATTATGCTTAACCTCAATAAATACTGAAAAGGGGATCTCTTGAAAGCATCAAACACAAACAAGAGATAAAAGTAGCAGTCTCGGTTTGATCAGTGTTATCGACTACTCCTTCGATGTACCGTGTCTGTTTAAAGTTAACACTACATTAATTGATGTTCTTAATGTAAAGATTGTAGCTATGTTCATATCCTTATCGTTTTTATGATGTGTGTAGTTTTGAGACGAGTAAGTTTTAATACAACTTTATGAAATGACGTATATCTTACATGTGTTTACGTATATGCACTTTGGCATAATTCAAGAAAAGGCACAACACTGTGTGTTTCCGCTTGGCAGACCAATGTATGTACAGCCGTTGGCACTAAATGCAGCATGGCAGTGTGAGAAACATATATACTATGTATAAAGAGGTTGTTTGGGAAGTACGGTTTATCATCAAGGGTAATTGTACACTTTCCGTTTAATGGGATGCCAATAGAGTAAGAGTGAGGTTTGGTGCATCCTAGAACCTTGTTTAGATCCCTAGCGGACTGTTTTGCCAATGACCGTTCCAAGGCGGTAGCCCAATTTTCAACCATGTTATGCTTGTGTTGTCATATCTTGCCTTTTATTCATCGTTGTAGGTGTTGTTTGTTCTCTGTGTGTTTGTGGTTGACTGACTGTGGTCATTGAATGGAACATTTTCTGTTCGATTTTTATGTCTACTTTTGCTATTAATATAATTATTTGAATTGTGTGGTGTATTATATTTGCGAGTGTCCAACGCCTTTACCCACTGATTTTTTGACATAAATAAATAAACCTTTATATATATAATGCCGATATGTTTTATTTAAGAAATAACTTAACACAACAATAACCCCATTATTGACGCTATTGTGAGGGCATATATATTATCTCGGAAGTCAAGGTAATCAGGCTGCTATGTTTACAGGCTGTTCCATTGGGCGCTCCCGTTTGCAAAGTTCTGCGCGGTACAATATGTTCAAAACTACCAAGTGACGTCATGTAACGTGGCGCTTTGAACGGATGAAATATACACGGGAAATTAATGGAACAGCTGTATTTTATCGTAAAATAACATACAGCTGTCTCTCTTCTTCGTGTATATGAAATACTGCGCAGTTCGTGTTAGAATCAGTATTACATAAATACAACTTCAAAAACATAAAACAGGTTCTGAATTAACACATTGGGAAGAGTGGGTGTAAATATACGCTTCCATAGTTTTGTCACACAAACAGCATGATATACGTTTGCCTTCTAAGAATAACACACTTATCTATATACTATACGGTAGCAGTGATATTTTTTTAGTGGCGGCTTTCTAATGTCAATACAATAGGATTATTACTATAGCAACTTGTTATGAAAATGTGTATCACCTCGAGTAGGTAAATGCAAGATCAGGATCGCACGAGAGTCGTAGGCGTAGCCTCTCGCGCATGAAAACATACATATTACATTGCAACAACTACACATATGTTCATTACACATGGGTAAACAATTCAAATGCTGGGGAATTTACCAAAGGACATAATGTTAAATTAATTAATTAACCCACACTGTTCACAAATGCACAAAAAAACATTCTGATTGTTCACATTTCATATTAAAACATCCATTGTTATTAATGGATTACTAGCAGTGCAATCCCCAACATTTCAATCTGACATTTGTGTATGGGAAGTTCCATAATCTATTTTTAGTAGTATAGTGATATTGATTCAGAAAACCTCTAGAGGTGATACAGGTTTTTTTATTCCATTCTTTGAAAATGAAGGTACTAGGTACATAATTATTGATAGGTATATAATAAATTAATTTATATAATTATAATAGTTTATATATAAAATGGATACCTTACAAAAGAAACCCGGAAACACAAACGACTCTGAATCCCTTATGCTCATCGCACGCATCCTTGACTGTAAGCGGGTAAATTAGGCATTTTATGAGTGCATTTGATTACAGCCGTCGCCACAGAGACAGAACAAGAGGTTATGACCCTATCATTTTGCAACGTACTGCATGCTTGGTGGTGGACCCTTTTACAGTTCGCCACTATGCTTTCCTCTTTAATTGTACGATGACCGGACAGGCTGTGGACCCTATGATGACGCCTACCTAACGCCCATTGGGACGGTGGCGTTTGATGTTTGTCTATGATATTTCTTGTCGTGCCCTTAATGGTTTATTCTCTTACTGCTTTGGCCTCTGCCAAGTCACTGAGTACCTTCATTGTGGCTTTCTAGGCTATTGTTTTTTTGTATTATATTTACACGAGCATGTTTGTGTTTTACTTATATTGCCTATTGGTGCTGCCTTGTTGATTAGAGATTAGATCATGGCGGGGATTTCTTTATTTACACTGTCCTGTTTTAATGGGATGACAGTAGGGTAAGTGTGAGGTTTGGTGCACCCTAGAACCAGTTTAAACCCCCAGTGGCCTACTTTGCCACTGACAGTTCCAAGGCGGTAGCCCTATTGTCAACCCTTTTGTGTTTGTGATGTCGTTTACTTTTATTATTACTTTTGCCTTCTTGTTTGTCTGTTTGCATGTTTGTTTCTGTGTTTTGTGGTTGACTGTCCTCCTTGTCCTCCTTGAATGCTACTTTCCCTATCCGATCTTCTTTCTTGATAAAACGGGCACTATAAAACTATTGTCATTGTGTAGGCAAATAGTAAAACATAGTATGAGAGTGGACCTTTAGAAACGGTCGAACACGATAAATACCAAATATTGCAGTCTCGGTTTGATTAAGACTGTTCATTAACGGTAGTGAAATATGCTTTCTACCGTTCACGCCCCCGAGCCCCGGGTGGAGCAGAACTCAATATTTATAAAATCAATAGTACAAAATGTTAACCATCACGGAGATGCTATGCATATGGCGGTGGACATCCTATATTTAATGACATCATTCCATGTCCAGCGGCGTATGGTCCAAGTATCTATGCTCCGAAGAGCGGATTAAACAAAATGGAATTTAGTTGGGAGCGGCGGTTACGAAGTCTGCCCATCACAAGTAACAGTCAAAATACTAAATTAAAAAGCAGGCAACATATCCTATAGGGGGTTAAACAATACACAGAGCCTTTATCGGCCGGAGTAGTGGAACCACCGAATCGAAATGTAAGTTAGAAAACAAAAACATTTGAAAGAGTACCACCATATCTAATTATAAGTATCGGGCTCAGCGATTTCCAAAGATCGAATAAATAACAGTCCTGATTACAAGCGCGGGGAATTACGAACAAAGATGGATTACGTTTCTATAGGAAGTTTACCACACACTAATGTAAATGTTGTAAGCCTATAACTTGCTATCGTTATATTCTTACAGGTGTTTTAGAGTGTCATTCATTACCAACATGGGATTTCGTTTTCAATGGTTGATATTAACGATCTGCTAGTTCTATCACCGCTGAATATATGAGTGACGTTATATTAGAAACTGTAATGAAACTAATATGTTATGATGGGTCCGTCGAAAACGGCATAATATAAGTGCCATATATGAGCATGCATGTAGTTTAATATACAATTTACAAGAAATAAACGGCATGGTAGTCTTACAGATTGATGACGTAACTAACGCAACTGTGCACAGTGTTGTTATTAGTTTCGGAAATTGGCCCCAGGAAATTATTTATAAGAATTTTCATCAAGCCCATTCTGTGTTGCTTTAAAGTAGAATATCGCTTAAGGCGGTGCTAGTGGGCGTGAGAGGTGCTGCATTTTATAATTACCTCTCATTAACAGTCTCAATAAAACCGAATATGCTACTTTTCTCTCTTGTTTGTGTTTGTTGATTTCAAGGGATCACTTTTTCTGTATTTACTGACATTAACACTAGTGTTTGTTAAGTGCTGTGTGGCGGCCGTAAAAGGTCGCCTCGACTACAAATCAGTAGTGTTATTATTTACTACTGTCAATTGGGATCACCAAACCATTCTGTGTTGTTTTAAAGTAGAATATCGCTTAAGCCGGAACTAAGAGGCGTGAGGAGATGTGATGCATCTTATAATTACCTCTCATGAACAGACTCAATGAAACCGAGTATGCTACTTTTCTCTCTTGCTTGTGTTTATTGCTTCCAACGGATCACCTTTTCAGTATTTATTTTCATTGGCTTCAGTGTTTTATCCTGTTTATAGTTAAACAATATCACAAATGACCATTTTCGAGCAAATAGGTGTACTAAAGCATGTTTTCTAAGCAACATGTTTTTGTACAGGGAATTGTTCACAATGAATGGGTATTCCGATGATTAAAAGATGTCTCGGAAATATTGCAGAAGTTTTTAAAACCGCCGAGAAAATGATAAACTATACTTACTGTAAAACGTGTGCTTTTGTCTTGGCAAGTCTATGATCTCGGAGAAAGGAAAGTGGGTTGGAAGGGATAAGTAAAAGGTATATTGCTGTTGTCACTCTAACGAGATTGAAGGTCAAATGTTTTCATGATACAGACATTTGCTGATGCCTACCTAATACCAGTGTTTTTAAAAAACGAATAATGCTTTTATTTAAAGCAACGGCCACCACGGTATTTACGACCGTCAGTGAACTGGGATTTAATAAAACGAGAACTGTATAGGTTTGTATGTTTACTATATTTATTATATTTGTGTAGATATTATATATTTCATAAATATAGTATAACAGCACGTGTACACATATTAGAGAATACAGTTGAATTCGAAAAATGTTCTTGGAAAGTAATAATCTCTTTGTTGAATTCTAAATGATGTCTATGTTTAATGATCACGTAAGCATCCACCGTTAAATATTGCATTTTAGGCACAGTAAAACAATGAAACACCGGAAATATAAAGTGTCGGTTTCTCCAACGATTATGAATCATGTTGTAGCATTGTCACTCGCTTGCCGTTTTGCAGAATGTATTGTTGCTGGTGTACTTGTTTACATTTAAGTCCAGTGCGAAATTGTATATATCGAAGATGACACACGTCGAATTTAAATTTAGTTATACGGAGGTTATGTCCAGTCGTAAAACGCGAGAATCGTCGTCTTAAAAAAGTTAATTTTGAACAAAAGATATGCTCTTGTAATTATTTCCAACACAGAAGAAAGTTCCATTTTGTCAATTTTAATATAAATTTATAGGCAGTACATTTCTGTTCCAAAATGTTGATTTTAAAATATTATGTGGACTTAAATTTAAACAAGTTCACATGTTAACGTCTGAATTTTGATTGTCTTGCAAGAATTGGTTTCCTGGGCTATCGATCACGTGACCTTTAGAAACCATGTCTTTTTCCTGGATTATATGGTATACTGTTACCACACATTTAAACTGATAGTGTCACAATGTGTCAGATTTGGCATTTATTAGCGTATGCAACGGAATTGCAATTAATGTGCCTGGCACGTGTGAATTTGATGAAAGGTTTATACTAAATAATGCACCATACACAACGCATTAATTCAGAAATTGTGTATGAAATATAAATGCAGTGTGTTAAGTTAGAACGTAAATTTAAAAAATGCACATTTTAGAGTAATAACACAATATCACCTTTTGGTAAAGCACTTAGCTAGTGATGTTAAGGGTATGCATATAACATGAACGAGAATTTCAATTTTAAGCTGTGCTACATTTTGTGGACTGTTACCTTTTCTAACAGGAGAGCTAGGCATACTCATTATAGTAGTATCATCTGTTGCATGTTAGAACCTTCAATAATACAAAGAACTTGGATATGATGGGGAACCAACTCGTTTATATCAATGCATCTGTTTGTTCACCTGTGTACTTTTAAGGTTACTACAACAATTCCTTTTGCATAGACCTCCATTGTCAAACTTTTCTCTGTACTGCGTCCCCCAATATAAAACGCTATATTTCTTACTGCGTGATTAGGTAATGGTATACTATTAGCATAATACTCGAGGTGGTGTATATAATTTCCATGTTCCAAGAGTTAATAATGTAGCAACTGTGTATCATAATGGTGTACTTGCGAGGACTGAACTGTTTGATGTTTGTCCATGATCTTTCTTGTCGTGCCCTTAATGGTTTATTCTCTTACTGCTCTGGTTTCTGCAAAGTCATTGAGTACCTTCATTGTGGCTTTCTAGGCTATTGTTTTTTTGTATTATATTTACACGAGCATATTTGTGTTTTACTTATATTGCCTATTGATGCTGCCGTGTTGGTTAGAGATTAGATCATGGCGGGGATTTCTTTATTTACACTGTCCTGTTTTAATGGGATGGCAGTAGGGTAAGTGTGAGGTTTGGTGCACCCTAGAACCGGTTTAAACCCCCAGTGGCCTACTTTGCCACTGACCGTTCCAAGGCGGTAGCCCTATTGTCAACCCTTTATGTGTTTGTGATGTCGTTTGCATTTATTATTGCTTTTGCCTTCTTGTTTGTCTGTTTGCGTGTTTGTTTCTGTGTTTTGTGGTTGACTGTCCTCCTTGAATGCTACTTTCCCTGTCCGATCTTTTTTTATTTCCTTTCCAGAATCTATACAGACACGATCTTCCCACAAAAAATTCAAAACAGAAGTCAACAAGTACTTTCTGAACAATATATTTCATAAATATGTATATGAATACTGTATTTTTATTCCATGTATATGTTCTACGCATTGTGAGTATATGGACGATTCCAGAATTGCTCTGCGCAAAGTAAGAATTGTTAAAATGCCTAGACTATTCCGGAATTGCGCAAGGCGATAGCAGATATAACATATACCTCAAATGTCTCAAAACAATTTTTTTTTAACGTGTTTTATTTCCGAAATATCCGTTATAAATTCTTGCTAATATAAGCTTTCCCATCGCTTAATGAAATTAAGGCCGGACAACGTAATGGAAAGGTAACACTAAATATGGTAAAGTGTTGGATTACATTAATGAAATTAGAAAATAGAAAATAAATAGATATATATAATTTAAAATATTCGCGTCACCAACAATAATATTTCTAATAACGGGTGATCAAGATTGTTTTGAAAAGGAAAATAAAAACTCCTTGTTTTAACAATATGCCAATATCCAAAAGTCGTTTTCTGTGATAAGTAACGTAGGTTACATATACTAATATTTTATTTGAAAGTAAGTAACATGCTCTATATGTCCGAGTTGCCAAAATCTTTTCATGTTTTTCGAATGTTTACTACAAGGGACCTCATTGGAAATAAATGTATTAAAATTGTATGGGCTATCCTTTTTGTAGCATGTCAGTAATTTATTTTAATTCATATGAAATCATATGTTTGATTTGTTAAACAATATTTATCTTAAAACAAATATGCTACGTAAAAATGAAATAGATTCTTAATTATTCATAACAGACCTATTTATTTAACTGCCATTTATTTAATACTGCTTTTATTGTTTGTCTGACATGTTTATGCAAGGATAAATCTATCTATTTATATAAAATTATTCTAAGTTTACATAACAAACACATAACAAATATATGTTGTGAATATGTTAAACGTTCTGTTTGAGCCTAATGGTGGTGATCCCTTTTTAACAGTTTGCATAATGTGAATAATGTCACATATACCCCGTTTTAAAATTAAATCACCAACGATGAAAGAAATACCTAATTTGTTATTATGATGAGACATTGAAAAGTAATCAGCAAAGTTGAATTTTACATGTGAAGCAAATGTTTTCGTTTCTGTACGCTAACAACAAATACAATGCAAGCATTTCTCGTTTATAGTTCAGATATAGCTGTTCTCTTGTCCCTAAGGATACATTATCTGTGAATATTTTCATTTATTTAGGATAAAAATTAGTTTATGTTAGTCATGCATACATTTCTATTTAAACCAATATTATATTTCATTTAAACATAGTCCATACATGTTAACGTTATGGGATATTTACAATATGTTTATTAGAAAACGCTACTTCAATTTATCCTCGCCCGATGGCTGCGAGGAGTCTGGTAGAAGGCGACAACCATCGTCCAAAGAGGTTTACTGTAGGACAGCAGCAGTAGAGTTGTTAGGAGCGATGAGGTCCAACGTCGGTAGTCTATAGTTGTTTAGTTTCTCGAAGATATTTAAAGATGAATTTGTAGATTTTGGCCAATTGAAATGCCTGCAGAATTGTTAGTAGGTCAATCCGATGTTTGGCTCAAAATCGTCTCACCAATCCGGAAACATGCTGAAAGAGAAAGTAGGTCGATCCGATCTTCGTTCCAAAGTTGATTCAGCCAATCAGAAGCATTGCCCGCTTGGTGAATCTTGAGCCTCAACAGAGTGGGTGTTTGTATATTAGCAGGAACCTTTGCTATAAGGCCTGTACAATAGCCCCCTCAGCCGCTGAAGCGCCGTCCAATCTGTGTAAGCTCCACATCCATCGTCGATGCCCGTGATGCTGCCGTAGGTTCCCCTTGTCACTTGAGGGAGCTTGCATAGACAAGTTGTATCTCGGAATCGGTGTGTTTTAGCAGTAGTTTATCAATTGCTCCCTTTAGGACCACGTTAAAAATATCATTTGCTAAAAACATATTTACATATATATGTACACATTATATGTTTCCGCAGCGTGGAATACAACTAAACACGGTGAGAGATTCCAGACAGCGGCACGTGTTGCGGGGTCACCTTGCTCCAGACGGCCGATTACGTCCTGCCTGTTCGATTGTTTGTACTGGAATGATGTTGATTATATTCTATTGTTATATGCTGTTTGGCGGTAGTCATGTGTAATGTTGTATACCTCAGTAGGTTTTATTAACTACTAGTATAGGTTGATAAAGTGTTATGTAATGTAGATCGTACTGTATAATGCGTAATGTATTTGAGTTGTTTTTGAGGCGCCTGTCTTCAGGCGCTTCATTAGTATCGTCTTCAACACTTCTATGTATATGATTGGTTTTCACACAGGTCACAGAGGTCAAAATTTCATTTCCCTCTTTATATTATTGTAAATACGTCTGAAGAAATAGTGCACATCGTAATTTAAGTTTTGACCATTTCGCAACAAAAATCGTGCCATTAGAATAGAAATGAGTAGAATAAATTATGACATTTCTTTTTTGACTACATCGGTAGTTTGGGTCGAGCATCTCGATTCATATTCTTAACTAGCTTGCGGAGTAATAGCTTGCTAACGATCCGTGACTGGAGTATTAAGAAATGACCCGTCACCGGAGTATTAAGCGAAGAACACCGGCACCGTTGTCTTACGGTGTTTTTCAAATGCATTTACTGATACAACAGTTCAAACTTTAATTTCTTGTTAATCTTGTTATTTGAGACCCCTTAAGTATTATCAAACTAATCCAGCTCGTGAGTGCACGTGCTACCAGTGTGTATCTGAAGTAGTTAAATATGTTGTTGTATTGAAACGGGTCTACACAAATTATTATCCCAGTTGCATGTCTATATATATTTACTCTAGATGGAATGGAAAAGATATTTTAGCATAATATATAATAGTTCAAATATTCATAAAGCAAGTGACGAGGTATTAACCATAGGGGTCCGCTATGATGACCATTAGATTATGACATTCGCAAAGATGATTTGTTCTACGTATATTGAATTTCAGTCAAGATTATTGTTACACAAAACCAGATTATAGCTGACATTATCAAACAACGGGAGTGTTATATTTCCATTATATAACTTTCGTACACAACTAGTGTTAGTACTATGCAAATGAGATCCGAATCTTTGATCGGGTGTTTGACTGTTTTTGTTCAGCTCTGTTTGCATGTATAAGTGTAATACCGGAGTACTGACGCAAAGGTCATAGTTTAGAGAAAAATGCCGTATGATGTCATAAAATTGCCACATGACGTCATGAAAATAAGAACGGAAATGGACGAAAATAATTATATTCAAAATGGATTTTCTGTTCTTTCTTAGCATAACTTGCTAAGAATGTGTTGTTTGCAGAGTTATGTGATAAATAAAATCTCATATTCGTGTGTATTTACATATTATTGAATTCATTTGACTCGTGTGTAAAAGGTATAAAGCTCGGCACAGCCATAGATCGCTTTATATCCTTTTCAAGCCTCCGACCATGATTGAAACCTTAATCAAACTTAAAGAGAATCTCAAATAGATATTTTCGCATATTATTTTAATGAAAAACTGAAAACATGCAGTTTTGAGTAGGACGTTAACTGTCCGGTCATGACAGGTTAGATCGTTCTTTGTGTCTTACGACTAATTTTGTTTTTAATACCAAAACCAGTCGTTATGAGATCCAATTTAGATTAAGTATATCAGTTTACATATTCCAATCCGTGTTGTATTTTTTAACACAAACATGTCCTTTCATCATGGCCTGAGACTTATAAATACATCATAAATTAGCACTCATGTAAGATCCTCTAATATTTTATATTGGAAGCAATGGTTTGTCGTCAGATTTAAAATACAATATTATTTGTTTGTTTTTCATCAATACACGTATCAAAGGTAAATAAAAAAAGGAAATAATATCAATTCTCAATTAAAATAAACATATTGTTCATAATGTAAATTACGAAGATTATATTGTAAATTACGAAGATTTCCGGGTCAAATCCGGAATTGTTCGGTGTTTTACATTGGTACGGAATTTGTTTGGTCCGGCCAGTCTTTTATTCCCCACCTACGTACCGAATTGGAAGTTGATTTAAGTCATTTTAACAGCTTAATTTTAATCTTTTTTTACCGAAATCATTCACTTTTGGCCTCTGATTTGTGGCTACAGTACAGTACAGTTCAAAATTGAATGTGACTTTAGCACGTCAGCACGTCATTCAGACGGTTCTCCAACTCGGTGCCGTATTTCGGTTGATGTGTTTATCCGGTACCGGATTAGAAGCCAGTATAACCTCAACTTACGGTTTCGTGGACGCTTGGATGCGGAACGAGCGAAAAAATTCAAAAGGTTTATACATATTGAATTTTACTGATCCCCGTTGAAACGTTGATGTAACTAAAGCTTTTGTTTCATTATTACCCCTATAGTATATAAGGCTTGTTTAGGAACGGAATTATTCATTGTGGTTAGTGGAATAAATATAACCCAATGGCCATAGTACGTACTGCATAATAGTTTATCTTTATCTGTAAGCTCAGAAAGTTGAAATATTTCGACGGACATCCACCTTTAGTGGGTATCTTTTGCATTATTTTTTTTAAGAAGTCCGAGACGGTCTTCTTCATATTATAATCAGACAGAATATTTGTCTATTACAGGATTTGACTTTAATTGGGGGAAACAATATCATCACAAGAGTTAGCCTAGCCTGGACTGAACAACAACAACAACAACAACAACAACAACAACAAATAATAATATCCAGTCAGGAACGTTGAACAGGAGTTATAATCAGGAGTTGAAACTGAATGTTGAAGCAAGAGTTGAAATAGGGAGTTAATTCACTGAACTGAACAACAACAATAACTGATTCAGTTGATACCAGGAGTTTGAAAATCAGGAAATATAATCAGGGAGTTAAAACTGATTGTTGAACCAAGAGTTGAAATTAGGTGTGAAATCAATTTGAGGAATAGATCTTCATATTTGAACAGTGAAGCAGATTTAACCTATTGTATGTAATAGTGCACCATAAATTATATGTATATATTTTCAATTTTGCTTTATGAATTGTTTGTTTCCAGGGTCATCATTTTGGTGTAAATTTGATTGATGGAAATGACTCTAAATCACATTGCAATTAGGCGCCTCTCAGGACCTTCAGTCCCTTGATTTTACACATGCTGCTACACCTATTGATATTGCAATTTATTTTTACGTATTCTCCTCTTTCTGTTAAACTTTATGGCTATGGTAATTTACTTCCTGGCTTCTTGCTATTTTATTTCAGAGGAACACAATTTCATGTCTAAAAGTAGTTACACGAACATTTATTGAATCATGTTGAACTCATATCCGTATATTGTCACTTTTTAAACATTAAGTAAACACCATCACGTCACATTCATCTGACAGAGTGACATGTAATAAGATCATTGCCATTCTTTTCCGTGTTAAAGCCGTTATATTGTGTTTAATACTACCACGTGGGATTTGTATTATATATTTGTTTGCATTATGACTTTCTCTATTGATGATCACTAGACACATTATTGATACTTAAAGTGTTGTTTTCCCTGTTCGGATATGATGAATTACTGAATCACTTGATTGCTATAAAAGGAAATGTGCTCTTCTTTTTCATTATTTTTACTTTTCTCATGTTAGCGCAAAATAGGTTTAAGGCATTTTTTCCATGTTTAAAGTCATATGCATACCATATTCGGGATAGCTCAACTTTCGTACTGTTGCCATTGTAAATATAGCGTTCTGCTCAACTCGGAGTTAGAGGGCGTTAACGGTAGCAAGCAATTTTCACTACCGTTCACGAACAGTCTCAATCAAACCAAAGCTGTTATATATTGTCATAGTTATCGTGTTCGTCGATTTCCAATTTTCTCCTCGCATACCCTTTTGATTACACATGTTACACTTGTAATGTATGTTGAACACAGTACATTTAGCGTTGTGTCTTCACGTTAAATATCGGACATAACACATGCATGCCAAATGTTACATAATACATTTTAATTTAAAAATGCAATATATACTTAAGTTTCTCGACATTATCAAAGATTTTGTTGTTATTGTTTTTATATTTCTGTGAACATCATCCCGAAAGAAATCCGCCTGTATATTTTAGGAAAAGAGGACAAAATCCTTCCAGTCAAAAATATGGTAGGACAAACTCCTTGCACTCTCCTCCCCGAGCCACGTCCCCGCCCCCGCCCCCTCGAAGTAAAAAACATGATAGGACAAATTTTCCCGTATTAAAAAACGAAGTAGGACTAAATCCCCCTGTGAAAAACAAGGTAGGACAAAATCCCCACTATTTTAAACAAGGCATGCACGTTGCCTAAGTACACATTATATATTAATAAAAAAATGTGGATTCAGAGATATGCCTTATTACAATTATAGTAGGTCAATATATTAAACTTAATTGAAGCTATCAAACTCCGTGCTGAAATTAAGGCTTCTGTTGAGACAAACACAGGACAACCTGTACAAATCGTCTCAGATAAGATGGTCAATTGGAACATATGAAACATAAATAAAGCATATTAAATTGGGAGAATACTTTTTTTGATTTTTCATCTTGTGTGTTAATACATCAATGTATTTGTATAAATTGTGTTGTATATATTGCGTCTATATTATACGAATACATGAACAAAAAAAAATAATGAATAAACATTTGTGCGACATTTCCTTTAAGAGACATAATCAAATGTAATTCCGTTATTCTATTCAGCTTAAACATCATACAATGGTCATCGCCTATACAGTGAGTATAATATATAATAATGAAAACTATGCGACCTTTTATTTATTGATCAATTTATATGCCAAACTGAGAATGCATTATGTCATAATGTCTATGATGTCAGATTTCAATTAAATAATTAAACTTGCTAAATAATTAACTTGTTATGTAAAGCATAACTGTAAAATCATAAACATATACAATGGGGGATTATGTCCTACCTTGTATATTGGATTGGTGGAATTATGTCCTACCCACGTTTTTATGAGGGGGATTATGTCCTACCCGTGCTTTTTGTGAGGGGGATTATGTCCTACCCGTGATTTTTCATGGAAGGTATTTTGTCCTCATATCTTAAAATATATGAAAGGGATTAATTCCGGGTCAAGGGAGTAGGGGTGGGGGGATTTTGTCCGTACACCTTAATGAGGTCTTTTTAATCCTGTTAAAGGGAGTACATCAGGCTTTGGGGCCTACTTTATATAAAAACATAAACAAGTATGAAATTTAAAACTGTATTCAAGTAGGCCAACATAGTAAAAATACAATATGTTGTGAGAACGAGATGATTTGATAATATATGGCTAGTTTCAACGCTACAGCGTTGTATCTGCTGCATATCTATCTTCCTCTAGCATGTTTGTTACGCGTAATCATAGTTGTTGTCTCGATATATACGAAATATTGCAATCTCGGTTTGACTGAGACTGTTCGTGAACGGTAGTGAAATATGCTTGCTATCGCTCACGCCTCCTAGACCCGGATTGAGCAGAACTCAATATTCATAAACTCAATAGTACAGAATTTTAAAAATCCCGAAGATGGCATGCACATGGCGGTGGACATGGCGACCTTTATACCTATTATGCATCCCATGTCCAGCGGCATATGGTCCAAGTATCTAACAAAATTCTATGCCCCGAATACCACATGTTATTTCCCCTAAATTAGATTGTGTTCAGCTCATATAATTGAATAATCATCAATCATTTTATATTGACGATTAATGATTTCCAATTGTTTACAGTCCACTAACTTTTCCCGGCGTATTGTTGTGCTTTATAGCTCAAGTAAAATAGTCATCTATCATAATATTTTACAGATTATATTTTTATTTCAGTTCAAAGCACGCAAGCAAAATGTCAAGATCTAGTTAAATTTATTTGGTGCAAATGTACGCAAATGTACGCGGAAAGGAATGTTTACAAAACGATAATTCACGCCCATGCTCGCCTTTACATGCCGAGTTGAAATAAACGTTTAATGAAGATATTCTTTGAACATATACCTTTAACACCATAGAGCACAAAACAAGATCATCACAATAAGCCATCATAGTACTACGATGTGATTTTTCAAATGAATCTGTTTTAAAAAATCTCGCATTATTGCGTTTCCAATAAATGTGAATCGATATAATCAGCTGAATGATGGTTTTCCTGATTACGACTAAACGTCAACAAGCGTTAGGAAAACTCCGAGTACCCGTTTTGATGACAGTACTTTTGTGCCATAAATGCCCGTTGAGCATGCCATTTGTTTGTTTAACGACTTCCGGAACTTTCGTTTTATCGTCTGATCAGCTGTGTTTACCACCAATAAATTCGAGTTTTTCCACTAACAATTGCTTGGATGCTTGTAACGATTTTTATTTCATGGTGCCACTGGGCACAATAATAGCTTTAAGTGGTTTGTTGCATGTCAGTTCATTCATTCGTGATCGTATGATGGGCAATCACAGAACCGTGTTTAATTTGATAGCGGTTCATCCTTCATCAATAGTTGTACAGATAAAGGTAATGGTTGACTTGAATTATTCACATAACGTTTATCATTCAAGGACAGGCTTGTATATTTACCGATAACCCTTCATATTCATGGCATTTAAAATATGAACTCTCCTCCTACACACTAGCGTTCGTTTAGTGCAGTGTGGCGGCTGTAAAAAGTCTCCCCGTCCTACGAATCAGTAGTGTTATTTTTACTGGTCCTTTGGGACCAGCGAGCCCAATATAGGTGACTTTGAAGTAGAATACCGCTTAAGCCGGTGCTAGAGGGCGTGAGAGGTGTTGCTTCTTTCATTACTTCTCATGAACAGACTCAATAAAACCGAGTCTGCTGCTTTATTCTCTTAATTGTGTTTGTTGCTCCCAAAGGATCACCTTTATCAGTATTTATTATAAGGAATATACACCCAAATATAAAGTATACATAACCCGAAGCGGGGAAAAATAGGACATAAGAATTTATGTACTGAATCACTATGGAAATGACATCCCTTTTCAAGTTTGTCACCAAGAAAGGAAAAACTCAGAATTACTGTTAATTGAATAATATATTAGGCTAACAATATTCTCCATCCATTATTTTATTTATTTAACAGCATCTAAAAAAAAATAATACTCATTCTGTGTGTTCTCACTTTTTGAAGTTGCTGAACTTAGACAATCTTGCGCTCTCGTCTTTGGTTGTAAACAACTCTGTAAAATGCCGCGTAGTATGTGAGAAGTTCATAAATCTTATAAACTTCGTAAGATTCTTGGTCATGATCACTTTCCTACTATCTTTCTTAAACTTGTTAAAAAGTTTATCAAAAGAGGTTATGACCCTATCATTTTGCAACGTACTGCATGCTTGGTGGTGGACCCTTTGACAGTTCGCCACTATGCTTTCCTCTTTAATTGTACGATGACCGGACAGGCTGTGGACCCTATGATGACGCCTACCTAAAGCCCATTGGGACGGTGGCGTTTGATATTTGTCCATGTTCTTTCTTGTCGTGCCCTTAATGGTGTATTCTCTTACTGCTCTAGCTTCTGCCTAGTCATTGAGTACCTTCATTGTGGCTTTCTAGGCTATTGTTTTTTAGTATTATATTTACACGAGCATATTTGTGTTTTACTTATATTGCCTATTGATGCTGCCTTGCTGGTTAGAGTTTAGATCATGGCGGGGATTTCTTTATTTACACTGTCCTGTTTTAATGGGATGACAGTAGGGTAAGTGTGAGGTTTGGTGCACCCTAGAACCGGTTTAAACCCCCAGTGGCCTTCTTTGCCACTGACCGTTCCAAGGCGGTAGCCCTATTGTCAACCCTTTTGTGTTTGTGGTGTCGTTTGCATTTTTTATTACTTTTGCCTTTTCGTTTGTCTGTTTGCGTGTTTGTTTTTGTGTTTTGTGGTTGACTGTCGTCCTTGAATGCTGCTTTCCCTGTCCGATATTTTTATCCTTCTTTAGGTTCAATCTCACTGGCAGTGGATGCAGTTTATGTGAATTCATTGCATAAAGTGTCTTTATTTATGATAATCCTATACTTGGATCCTACGGGAATTGATGCGGGTGTTTCTTCTTTATATGTTAACTCTCCTCACACATGACAAGAATATAAATACGAACTCTCATCACACATTTCAATTATATAGAATAGAATAGAATACATCTATTCAGAAAATCAATAAAACATAAAAGGGACTCTCATACATAGATTAGATATTAAATTCATACACAACTTTGTATTTTCATCCTGACAACGTTTAGGATATCAGCTTATCGACAACAAGAAACCATTACCGTCCGCAAACAAGTGTGTTGCTGAACTTAATATGAAAAAACTCATTAACATGGGATAGGAATACATATAAATAAATCAAGAAAAGAAGTTCTAGCAAATTTTCCTTCAATATGATGCAAATTATACTGACAGATTTGGTTTAAAGTAATTGTTCAATTAGCATTATACTTTCCCAGTTGTGTTAAGTAACCCAAATAAATGCAGAACGAACGCAAAACGAACGCTGAACTAACTGAAAAAGAATGCAGAACGAACGTAGATGAACATTGAACGATGTGTTTTAAAAATGCATTTCGTTAGTTGCGTTCATTTTCAGCGTTCAGTTCATTCATTTTTTAAAACGCTGAAAACGAACGCAACGAACGCGAGGAAAAGTTTTAAAAAAGTGTGAACATTTAAAAACGCTTGCCGTCAATGTATAGCTTACCTGTACTCTACTGCTAACTACTGCAGTATAACTACTCCAACCAAAGCAATAGTGAAACACTCAATCATATATTTATTTGATATTTTGTCTTATTAATAAATATAAATGTATTTTCAATTGGCATTTCAATCCGCTTAATTTTACAAAGCAAGAATACACTGGTTCACAGTTTCTTCAAACCATACGTTACAAAAGCACTAACACAATGGCTTATTATAACGTGTTTAGAAAAAATGGTGTAAATTGAATAGTTTTTGTCAATACTAAAAGCATATCAATACCGTAACTGGTAGATAAGTTTTAATGGTCTCGTGTTCATGCCATTTTCGCAGGCAATCGCGCGCAATTCTTCATTATAAAAAAACCTCTCAATCTGAATAAACTAGATAAATAGAAAGATTGTGTGTTAAACACTCAAGGACACCATATTTACTATACATTTTATAATTGTTTAATTAGAGTACAGAAATGGTAGTTTCCGCTTATGTAAAATGTGATGCATGTTGCAGAGAATGCAGTTTACAGATTGATATAACCAGTATTGCCGGAACACTTTATATAAGGGTGATAAGCATGTAAGATTTCCTGATCGCGCAAGAGCATGTCTGTTCCCGATATCTTCCCTTTGTCGATATTTACTATAGTTTCCTATAATTATAGCCCATTATGTGTAACCATGTCATTAAATATTTGTTTCACCAGTGTCTGAGAGTGCGTGTATGGTGTCAGATCAGTCAGGAAGTACTTTCGGGTCGTAGGAGGCTAAAATATTTCCATGAAAATAAAATCTAGTTTACATGTGTTTTTCCCAAGATTAGTTTTCATTTCATTGTTAAATCTAACCTGATGTTAAAGTATTGTGTCTTTTGTCAATAAATGTAAGTATTTTACTGTGTTTGTCAGGGATATTGCTATGGAGAGTATGAGCACAGAGGGTAGGTAGATATGTGGTTTTGACATGTGTTTATTTCAAAATACGAATAGTGTGAATAAATGAGCGAAGTGTTGAAAATCTGAATCGGTGTGTTATTCCAGATATGGGACCGTTTGCGAGCCAAATGTGTGTTATTCACATAATTAAAGTGTATTTAAGCGAACGAATGTTGTGGAACTTGTTACTGATCTCCAAAATTAGCCTATTTTGAATTGTGTTCAGTGGGCTGATTTTCACCAGTCTGACACCTTATGTGAACAGCAGTGTTGTTTTTCGTTAAAAATTTAGCCTTACCGCATAGGAAGTGTGATGTAATATTACAGGTCAATGGACCCAATCGAAGTGCGCAGTTCCATTTTCTATTTGCAGAACAAGTTGTTATCTTTACTGTACTTGTCAATTTACAATAACGCGAAGATTACTATTTTGCTTACAATTAGTTCAGTTGTTTCAGACTTTATGTAGTTTGTGTATTTATGATGATTGTATAGCTTTTATTGTGTAATTTTTTTTTAATCTTCTACTCGATCTGTTGATTTGCGTGATAAATGACTGCTTAAAGGGACATTGTCCGTAATTTTTATCTCATAAAACACGAAATAATTAGGTTGACAAACATTAAACACTTACCATTATTGAATATTTACTATATTAAAGCAAGATTGTTTGACGGAATTCAATAGCGGTACAAAAAAAAGGTACATCTTCATGAGTTGAACTCGCAGCCCAAACTAAAAGTGCACATGCGGGTAATAATAGTGAGAGCGAAATAGTCGAGAGCGTTACCAACTGAGCTAAGTCGGCCTGCCTATAAGCGTTTATTTATCCTCGCTGTATTGCACTAAGCATTTTAGCGAGCAGACCTAGGTTTAAAGTCTCATCCGAAGGACTGGTAAGGTAGGAAATACTTTTGAAATATTTCGATAATTAACCCAAATTCGGTCCTGGCTGGGATTGAACGCGCGATCCCTGGGTTACTAAGCCGCAATGCTAACCATTACACCACGGCGCTACCTTAAGAGCTAAGTGGGCCATTTGTATTACGCAATATATACTATATAGACAACCTAATGCGCTAATGGTTGTCACGTGATCATCAGAAACTGTCAATACTGTGGGACCCACATTGTTTACAAACAATAAATAAAACTCAAAATTGTTCAAACTCAAGAATATATTACTACAGACGTATTTGTGTCTTTGCTGTTTTCATGTATACATTTCACTAAATAAAAATCAGACGGTAATGTGGTTATGCTCAATATCTGCTTACTTACGGACAGTGTTCCCTTTAATGCCTCCTAAATGTCTTTAAATCGCATAAACGAAACTAAAGGAAGTGTCTTACATAGGGATACACGGCTATAGTAAATAGTTATTTATGAACATAAGGCAAAAAGCCTAGAAATGTTTTTGTAATGAAACGACAAACATATAAATATACGCGACAATAAGTGTCCGCTCAAAGTATTAACCCAGTCAATGGCAAAATACATTGGGAAGCTTACACGTCTTATATTCTTTCCGCACGATGGACACGTGCATACGCATTATTGGTAGTATGGTCTCTCGCGTAAGCGATACACGTTGTATAAACGCACACAAGATAAAACCAGGAAGTTCTAATGAAGTAATTATCTTTGAAATAAGACAGGTAAGATGTCCAGCAGTTTTAAGAGTTTAATATAGACGTTATATCAGAAGAAAGCACCCTGTGTCTGCGGTTAACGAGTAAAGTGTATTTATTTATTACCAAGCCGGTGCTTGAAAAGACATATAATTTATTAGTTTTGATCATTTTGTAGATATTCTTAAGTATTTAATGTGGAAGTTGAGTTCTGGTTAAACGCCAGTTACACTATTAGTAAGCTACTTACTGTAATTCGTGGCAAATTTATTGGCACATGGCGGAAATCTGAATATCCATGCGTTCTGATTGCCCCGATGACCGAGAGGTCAGACAGTTCAAACTTTAAGGTAATCAGATAGGAACATGTATATGGGTGGAGGAGTGTGGTTCTATCTATTTCTACTTTGCGAAACTTTAACTAACTTTAACCAAAGTATTTTCTTAAATATGGCGACATATTTAGTTAAAGCAATTTAGTTCTGTCTGTCGTACAAAAGTATAAAAGTGAAATTTGGAAATCGCCAAACATGATAAATATATAATATTGCAGTCCCTTTTTAATTGAGACTGTGGTGAAACATTCTGGCTACCGTTCACGCCCTCTAGCTCCGGGTTCAGCAAAACTCAGCTTTTACAATGTCAATAGTACGAACATTTATGTAAGCATATATACAGGTCGACAATTGTAGTAAAGAAAAATTTGCAATACATTACGATAGAATATTGTATTGAACTCATTTGTTTTGTTGACTTGAACCAAGGGTAATTATGATTTGTACCTGTTAGACGTTCGTTCCTCAAAATTTGACTTAATTTGTGTTTGTCATGTTACATACCTTCCTATTTTGACATCATAATTGTTGTTTGCGTTTAATACGTGTTTATGCTACATTTCCTTGTTTGACGTTTATACTTCTTTATTTAAAGGCGAATTGCATCTTCAAAAGTTCGTATAGGATATACTATTTAGCAATACATAAAGAAGAAAAACATTTTAAATTTTATAATGATAGTATGGCAATGCTTTAATGTATTCTATGATATTTCTACCCAGGCTCAATGTTCATTACTAAGCGACTTAATCACTGTAGGTAAAGTGCTAATAGAATTTGAGTTTGTAGAATATCAACACGCTAGTTTGTCGACAGACATATGATGGTGTGTAGATGTGGAAACCCATATTTGGCAAATAATCGTGGTTTTACAAACTTTTACTCGATGACACTGTACACTGCCTGTCTGTGTTTTACACTTACACAATGCACGAGACTTTCAAGTGACACATCGAGTTTACTACTTCGAAATCTGTATTTGATGCTATCAGGCGGTTTGTACGGCAATAACGTGTATATATCTACTTTACCGCCTTATATTTCATCAAAATACATTTGTTGGATCAGATCAAGTATGTTTTAATGTGTTTCTGATAGATTTTAACCTCAACACTAAATGTTAAAACCAAATACATTTTTTGTCTGATATGGTTTGTAGATGTTAACAGTTACCAATGCGAGCGTTTGTTGAAGGCAAAAGTGATAAAGTTCAGAGTTCATGGTTAGGCATCAATATATAATGTTTATTTAAGAGGAACATTTAAATAATCATACACACATATATTCAGTAATATTTTGATAATTAAATACAGTAAATTATATCTAATAGGAATTCAGCAATACTTAACTGATTATATCTTTGTTATGAAATTGGTTGATGAAATCAAATTCCGTATATTTCTTGGAATTATTAGCATTTGTTTTGACATGGCCAATTCCATTTTCATTTCTTGCAAAGTAGCAATTGCATCGTCAAATCGATCTCGTCTTTCCATCAATGTTGGTATTTTTTTTCGTAACAACACCAGTTAACATAACCAAATGTTCCGCTAAAGTGTAACTCCTTAAGGTCAACAAGTTAATGACGTTGAATCATCTACACTTTTTGAAACTGTTTTGAGAAGTGGTTTAATAATCCATGGAATTAAACAACTTGGCCTTATTCCATATTACATTCCCAACATTTCTACTAGGAAACGCAAATATTATTTTCGATAGGCTGGGACTGTAGTGTCCTCGAGTTATGATTCCAGTAAAACAATGTCCTTTATTTTTCAAACCTGACATAAACCGTAATAATTTACCTTTAAACAGCCGTTTCTCTGTCCTCCGAAATAGATTCATAGTGATAGCATACCTCATCGCACAAGAAATGACACACAACACAACGTAACCACGTTCATTAAAATTCTCATGGCTAGTTTTTCCTGGAAGCATGCCCGAAAATAAAAAAATAAACATATTTCATTCTGACAATAAACGCTCTACCGTTTCCGTTGCAGAGGGTAACATATCAGTCAAACCTCTGACATATGTCATCATCTGTATGATGACATATGTATTACATACGTGAGAGGTGTTGTAATCGACAATACCGCTCATGAACAGACTCAATAAACCCGAGTCTGCTACTCTTGTCTGTGTCTGATGCTTCTAATGGGATCCCCTTTTCAGTATTTACTGACATTCACACTAGCGTTTGTTTAGTGCTGAGTGGCGGCCGTAAAAAGGTTGCACCGACTACAAATCAGTACAATTATTACTTAGTTGTCCTTTGGGATCTTCAAGCCCAAGTTTCGTGTTTTTGTAGTAGAATATCGCTTAAGTCGGTGCTAGGAGGCTTGAGAGGTGTTGCACTCGACATTACCTGTCATTAACAGGCTCAATAAAACCGAGTCTGCTACTTTTATCTCTTGTTTGTGTTTGTTGCTTCCATGGGATCACCTTTTCGGTATTTATTGGGTTTCTTTAGTATTTTTAAAATATGTTTTCCGCTTTTGTATTATCAAGGTCAAAGACATATTTTAATGGACACTCGATTACAGCAACATATAGTTTGCTCTTCTCATTGGAGGAAACATATATCCAATTAAAATTCAATTACCTCTATGGATTCATAACTGACATTCCTTCTCTGGCGATTATATCAAGAAACAAATTGAAATTCTTTGACAGGTATTTGGTGTTAGAGATTTTCCCTTTGAAGCTAAAATTTTGATTTCCATATGCATGACTTTGTGGTGTATGATACTGTCAAATATTTCCGTTTCTTCTTTGCAGTAATAACATCGAAAATGTAACATAGTGCCGTTGAGAATAAAATTAAAGTGAAGTGTAAAGATTCACCCGAACTATAGTAAAATACAAAAAAAGGTTACATTTTGTCTAAATAATACATATACTATGAGAAAACAAGAAAAGTTACAGTTGTAAATATCCCAAAATCGTCGAAAAGCTAGCGTTTATAGCAAACACACCATCGCCAAACAAGTGCTTAACTTCAACAAACCAGCGCATATACATCTACAAACTTGTCTAGATTTCAATGAAAAGAACATTTAAGACAATAAATAAATATATATTTCGGCACATACTTCATACTACTACAGTATATCATTGCACAAAACCAGTGTAAAGGATACAGCATTTACACAAAGATATTTAGAAGAAATGTAATAACATCCTGTACCATACCGTACATTTTTTCACGTGACTAATTTAATAAATGGAATAAACAAATAAAACATATAGCCATGTCGTATAAATTATCAGAGTTTTAAGCAGTGAAGAAAATGCAACTTAACTTTGTTTACATTTTTAATGTCAATTCAATCCCATGATGCAACTGAACCCGTCTACAAACAAGCGTGTTGATATCTACAAACCCAATCTCGATTCGCACTTTACCTACAGTGTTAATAGTTTAGTAAATATACTGAACCAAACAGCTAACGCACCAGTAGACAATACCTTTAGTATCTCAATAATAGCAATCAATAAATCAAAACAAATTTCATTCTGAATGAGACAAATATCTTGTAAATAACGACTGTAAATTTAAAAAAAAATCATCAAGTCACCTGTCTCCAACGGTACCAGTCGGAATATAATAAGTTCATACATTAAAGGTATTGTCTATTGGTGCGTTAGCTGTTCGGTTCAGTTTCGCTTACGCTTACTGAGTTCCCATATCAAAGCCGCGTTATAATCATATAACCGTACATTAAAAGGAATATGAATTCGGTATACCAACTTTGAAGATATTGTCTTTTCTTCAAAATGTAAAGCCGGACAATGATTATTAGGACGTAAAATGAAATAGTTAACAGTCCTTTAACTAATGCGATTATGCAATTAAATCAGAAGACTATAAAACAAAAGTACTTTGCAAAATATATCAAATAATATATCGCGACAACTCATAAGAACATATGAGTGTTGTAATGTGCCTATAAATAACTCCGCTTACACATGCCATCGATAGGTAGCAGGGCCATTAGTCATTTAAAAGAACAAATAAATGTCTTCACCCGTTAAAACGTTCCTAAAATAAGGAAAACGTATATGAAAAAGATTTGATTGTTTGAACATTTTACAGTTCGCCACCATGCTTTACTCTATGTTTGTGCGATGACCGGACTGATTGTGGACCCTATGGTGACGTCTAGACCTACATTTTGAGAGAACGGTAACTGTTGATACTTGTCTTCAAGCGTGCCTCTAGTGCTTTTTTTCTATTTTCCATACATCAAGCTGATGGTTTTGAAATTATAGAAACAGATTACATTTGATTACTCAACACGATTATAGTTTTTTATCATGCAGATGTGCACTTTTCTGCCCAATAAAGGGGTGACCTATTAAATTTTGCTTTATTAGCCACTGACCAATAGAGCAAATCAATGCGGAATCCCTTTTATTTTATTGTACGTAACGTTATCCGACGTCATGCACGTAACGTTGCATGACGTCATAAAACAAACAAAAAACAACAACATGGCGGCGTCCTCGATAAGCGTAACAGTCGGAGAAATAGGTAATAATAGTAATTCATACAGAAAATGTGGATAATCTACATGATAAATAGAATATTATGTCAATGCCATTTACTATCAAGTTTATTAGGCTCGCCTAATAAACTTGATAGTAAAAGGCACTGACATAATATTCTCTATATATAGACGTTCGTATATTAACCAGCTTTAACATATACATAGTAATTCAAAACAGAAAAAATCAACATCCGGCTTATTATCATATACATGTACACACTGGAACCTGATTTAAACCCCCAGCAGATAGTTTTGACACTGGCCATTCCAACGCGATAGCCCTATTGTCAACCCTTTTACGTTTGTGATGTCTTTTAATCATCTTTGTAATTATTGTTTGTTTCTGTGCGTGTCTTAATTCGGTTGACTGTGGTCATTGAACGCTAAATGTCCTGATGATTTTTATGTTTACTTTTTATTTTAGGCTTTAACATGATCCACACGATGATTACATAGAACCGTACGTTTACTGTGTTCTGATAGCAACGTTCTTTATAGCTTTTGTCCACATCGATATAAGAGCTTTCTGTCAGAACGTGCATTATAGTTGTTTGATCCCGTATTTAAACGTGTTGACAGAGTTTAATCGAGGCGTCAATTACAATGTATACTGAAAGGAAAAAGAAACGCGACACGGGAATTCACATCACAGTGGTGTCCTTTCTCTAACTAACTGCAACTTTGTTTTTTACAAAACATCTTGGGATTTCCTTGGAATATATATGGAATTAAGTGTGCAGTATATACAATATATAGCGGAAATTCCCGTGTTGCGTTTCTTTTTCCTTTCAGTATATTTAAAACTAAGGATAATGTACAGTGACAATTGACAATGTGTATGACGCTGTTCCTAATTCGGTATACGAACTGAAATTTACTGATATGAACTTAGAATCTGGCATAAATATATATACATATATTTTTTATTTTTTATCAACTGGTGGGATTAAAAAAAAAGGTTTGCTCTCATGTGAACAATTGCTCGGTCTCTAAATGAGATTTATTCCGTAAATGTTGGGTCATTCTGAAGACCTTAGTGAGATCAAATTATTTCCCTTTAATATATTTACTGAATTCACCGTATCCCCAAAATCCGGCACCTTTCATTGTCACAGTCTTAATATAGCTGTGTGTGGTTGAATGTTTAAATGTGATCCCACTCATATGAGCTATAATTGTATGTATGTATGCGTGTATATGTTAATTGTACCAGACGAGTGTGGTTTGGTGCAGAGATACAGTTTATCAGCGTGTGTTGCAGCTATCATTTTTAGGAAGTGAATGCATACGTTTGCTTTCTGTGTCTCTCTTCATGGCTAGGCGCCCTGCCGTAGTTTGTCCGAAGGTTGTCTGTCCTTGGCAGTTCGCAAATATTTCTCCCTATATATATGTATATAAGTAAATGTTCAAGAGTCCTATACACTGTTACCACCTTACAACTGTGATATACCAATACTGGCAAGGGCGCATAAAGCGCACGTTTATAGTATTAATTGGTTTATGTTTTTGGTTTTAAGCATTTGTTTAATTTATGTGTTTGTTTTTGTAACTTTATGTCTGTATCCTGAAGAAGGCGATAAAAGCCGAAAGCGCTCGATATAAATTGTTAGTTTAAGCACTATTTGGTTGATAAATTTGATAAAAAAAGGTCAGCAATTGAGTTCCGATGACCAACGTTTTCACTTTTTGAAAAATAAATACTTACAACGTGCAGGAATGGAATAGTTTAAAGCATGAATTGTAGGTGTCAAGTTTTGCGAGATGCGCATACGACTTTGAAGTGTTTAATCAACAAATGGATGAACAAAAAGTATGAAAGGAGAAATTTGAATATCGTCGAACACGATAAATACAACAAAATATTTTAGTCTCGGTTTGATTGAGGCAATATTGATTCAATAACGGTAGTGGTAAGTGCTTCTAGCCCCGGGTTGAGCAGAACTCAATATTTAAAATGCCAATGTGTACAGAAAGTATGACATATTGTTAAAACAAGGAGTTTTCTATTTCGAAGATGGTATGCATATGACGGTGAACATGGTACCTTCCATGCGATATTTTCAAACCACCCATGGTCAGAGGCGTGGTCAGTTTCTAATAAAACGCGTTGCCCTGAACGAGAAAACAATGTGCGACAAAAAAGGAATTTAGCTAAGGGGTTATGAAGCCTTCGTACCACAGGTAACAGTCATAAGACATAAGAAGAAATATAAAAAGATCGGACAGGGAAAGTAGCATTTAAGGAGGACAGTCAACCACAAAACACAGAAACAAACATGCAAACAGACAAACAAGAAGGCAAAAGTAACAATAAAAGCAAACGAATACAAACACAAAAGGGTTGACAATAGGGCTACCGCCTTGGAACGGTCAGTGGCAAAGTAGGCCACTGGGGGTTTAAACCGGTTCTAGGGTGCACCAAACCTCACACTTACCCTACTCCATCCCATTAAAACAGGACAGTGTAAATAAAGAAATCCCCGCCATGATCTAATCTCTAACCAACAAGGCAGCATCAATAGGCAATATAAATAAACTACATATTCTAAGGGTGATTAAACATAACTCACAACATATAACCACCTATTCGAAATAATTCAAGTAAGAAATTTGGGAATATAACCACCGATATCTGTAATTATCGAGTTCAGAAAACTCCAAAGATAGGAATGAATGACAGTTCTGATTGCAAGCACGGGAAGAAGTTTTACCGCCGCCACAATCACTGCACAGGCAACGCTACTTTGATATATAAAAATGTATGAAAGGAGAATTTTGGATATCGTCGAACACGATAAATATAAAAACGTATTGCAGTCTATGTGCTCATCCAAACAGCGTCATAGTACAAAGATTTTGGATGATCATTCTAAAGTAATCATCGCTAAAGATACCAACGTTTTCACCTTTTTGAAAAATAAATACTTACAATGTGCAGGAATGGAATTGTTACTAAGTAACTTTTTTCTTATTTGTTTAAATAATAGAACAAAACAACTAAACAACTTTTGAAGAAAACACTTTACATATTATATCACTCACTGGTCATAATTAGGTGATATTATAATGATAATACGGAAATCGTTCACAAGATATTTGGCATGCTTTCAAACACGACCTGGTGCGAGTCACTATGCAGATAACACAAACAATAATGTTATAAATTACATTTTCAATAATTAAGAACGCTGTAAGGCATGTCAAAAGAAACATTTATTTTGTGTGTTTAGAATAGTGCTATCATTTACCACATTTCACTCCTGACATTATATTGAACATACATCTTTAAAATACAACAATATGAACATGTTCAAGGACACTCCACCTGCTACTCCATAGCCTTCTAAAAGGTATGTTGTTTTATTGTTGTTCTGAAATGATTATTACATTAATACCTCCGATAGAAACGTTATCGTCGCATTAATTGCTATCTTGTTTGGCTTTATCTTTGATCGTTGTTTCTGCTGATGTTTTTCCTCGTTATTTCGATTATACTAATTCATTGCAATAAGAAACCTTTATTGGATGTGGCGTGCCAATTATAGTTTAGATTCTGTTTGAAATGCATTACCGCTTACTGTGAATGAGTTGCGATGAGCGTACTTACCCTGTGGTATATTGCATTACTCGACAATGCAACCGTTATGCTAGTGAGCAGATTTATTCCTATAATAATTATAATTAAGACGAAACACATATTACAGGCGAGGTGTCTGTCCTTCCAAAGCAGCAATTGTAGTTTGTTTGTTTTCTTTCCAAGGCCGTCACCATCTATATAAACTGTTCATACATGTTATCAAATTTAATATAAATTGATTCATTTCATATATATGTTACTGGATTCTTGTGACTTGTATGGCATAGTTTGAAATAAAATGTTTTATAACATATCCCATATACTAATCGTGACATTTATAATAATTGTTCTTCGGTTAACTAAAGACTTATTGAAACTTGGTACCGTGGTTTTAATTTGCTTAACATAAATCTGAATTAATATAAACTTTGGGGTCTTTGAACCCAATATGTCTGGCTCTCCAGTAGGCTATTGCTTAACGTCCAGTATGCTGTAGTAACTTTTTGAAACTAGTTTCTGCACACTTATTGGATTTTATCGTCCTGACCAAATATTGATCGTATTTATACCTATTCATCCTCTGTTTATAGTTGCTTCAAGATTGAAAATATGAAAGTTAGAGATAAAGAATTCTTTCAGGAAGTGAAGTAAATTAAAAGTGTTTTTTTTTTTAAAATATATTCGTGCACTTTCTTATTGATATACATGTCAAATTGTGTCATTTAATATTGCTTTAATATTTAGATAATTGTGATTAAGCTTCCCGGAGAAGCGCGTAATGTATAAAATTGTTAGAACATTTTCGTTGGGACAATATTCAGTTTGCATATTGAATCCCGAGGGTTTAAGCCATTGCAAAAGAGCATGAGAGGTATGAAAGTGCTGTATCTTATATTTACTCTCGTGAACAAACTCAATAACACCGAGTCTTTTTCTTTTCTCTCATGTTCATGGTCGTTGTTTCCAAGGGATTCGCTTTTCATTATGCATTGATAAAATATTAGTCTGTTATAAAGGTTTATACCGAGCTCCTGATCAATTATGTTATATCGTTTCTTTGTAAGGCTTTTGTCATCCAGAGCTGTTTGGATCAATAGATATATTTGACATTAACAGCTTAGAGTTTTCTTCAGCTGGAATCTGATCCTGAGCAGTAAAATCCGATACTGCCAGAGACAACATGTTGTGTCATTCGCATTACCCATTGTACTATTGCGGATAACATTAAAAGAGTTACTTCTCTTATTCTGTAGCGTACAATTAAAACACTATATAGATTTTTGATACGCTATAACAATACACACAAGAGAGCATGAGAGTGTCTATGTGTTAGCATTGATCTAATAACAATCAAGAGGTAGTTATTGTTAAATACAACCATCAAAGTGTATAAAACGTTGAATGTGCATCACTGTAGGATATGAACCTTTAATTTTAGATTTTTCTAAGAGAACTCGTTTGAAGTTCCTGAAATTAGGTATACCAGTCGAGCAGGAAACACTACAATGTTAATAAGAAACAAGGCATGTGACATCCCAAACACAAACGGAATGAAGATAGGTATACCGCCTTGGAACGGTCGCTGGCAAAAAGATCGCTTGGTGTTCAAACCACGTTCTAGGTCCTGAAATTTATGTTGACCTAGTGATTTGCATGGTGGGATCATTGTTTACCTCGGTGGAACATTTGTATAAAAATGGATCTGCGTTAATACAGAATTATACATTTGAAATTTATTTTTTATTAGTCAATTAGTCTCTAAATAAAAAAATACAACATTATTGTTCCCGTAATATCTAGATAGTGATTTATTTGTACCATCCTAGAATTCCGCCACCCAGAAATGGAAACTTTTGACCTTCCGGTCTTCATTTGTAAAAAATGGTAGTATAAGAAATAATGTTCATATCAATATAATGCTTTATAAAGACAACAGCTGGTTCACGGCTTAGGAAAAAAGGATTTTGTTACATTATTATTATTACTGCATTCTACATATTTTCGTTCATACATTTCTACCGTATGGCAACATTATCCTACGATCATTAACATTTAACACTTCTCAATATCAATAAAAGGCAATATATGACAACACAAACATAAAAGGGTTGGCAGTTGGCAATAATGCTGGATCGGTCAATGGCAAAAAAAGGAATCGGCATCATAAGTATAACCAGAACTCGACAGAGCCTCGTCCTTTGTTGCAATTACGACCCCTCGGGTGAGATTTCCCTATCTCGCATGTATATTCAAGATGGATCGTTATAGTTTTAGGCTAGTTGCTCTAAAATACATAAGTTTACATCTGTATAGTTGCTCACAGCATGTAATATCGTCGGGTGTTTAATAGACTTCACGCCTTGTCTTAACATTACATTAGCAAGGCGTCTATTAGCCCAAAATAAACATTACAAGATGATGACGTGAGCTACCGAGGGAGGAAAGTTGATCACCGACATGAGCTGCTGAGGGAGGAAAGCTGATCAGTAAACATATTCAGAATACACAATTCGCGTAATGACGATACCATTCTGATCTGTTTTAATACTGCCAGAAGCACCATTAGAGATGAGTAGTTTTTCCGTTTGTTTTGATTTCTCCTGATGCTTAAATCTTGAAATTCAACTGAATTTGTACTTAACGCAAATCAGAATATGCCATCTGGATTCAAAGGATGCGTCATGTTTAAAATTCCATTTAAATTAAGTCAGCTCATGGGTTCACGTTCAATTAGCGATTCACCAATTAGCGATTCGCCAATTAGTTAATTCAAAAAATAGTTATGTGAGTTATTACCCGGAAAACAATACAAGCTGTCATCTTAAACTGTTACGATAACCTACATTAACGATATGCACCATTTCTTTGCCTCTCGTTATTTAATGTGGACTATGTGTCGTTTACCTATCGTGTTTACATTATTCTAAGAGATGCGGATTTGACATATGTTATTTCAAAAATGCACATGTGATTGAATGACAAGAACGATTGAGAATGCACACTGATCAACTGGCTGCAGCGAAGTCAGATGTTGCAGAAAAGTCAGATTGGCGAAATTGTAGGAAGTGAATGGTGGGGTTAGTATTTTTGCTTTCTGTGGCGTATTTTGCGTAAATGTTTGGAAAATGATTATGAAGATTTGAAAAGGAATAACAGAGAAAGAGGACATCTGATATTCCGGTTCGCTATTTTGTTTTACCCTGTCGACTTTAAAATGCTATAACTCGGAAATATTTCATTATTTCAAAGAGATACTTTGTACAGTTATACAGAAGGATTGACGATGTTGACAAGCGTTTTAAATTGAATTACAATTGCAAATATCAGTTCGTTATTTGTGTTTATTCTAAAACTTTCATTGTTTTTAAAAACGTTTGACATTGATACAGGGTGCTATACGCACAATCGTCGTGTTATTACCGGATTTTGAAAGTGAAGGCTTCCTCTCTCATTCCTTTTCAAATCTTCATAATCATTTTCCAAACATTTTAGCAATTGCAACAGAAGGCAAAAATACTAACCCCACAATTCATTTCCAAAACTTTCGCCAATCTGACTTCTCTGCAGCTATCTGACTTCACTGTAGCCGGTCGATCAGTGTGATATGTGTATTTTACCCCTTGACTTATGACAGCTTGAGAGTCAATTACGTGTAAATCACAGAATTAAAGTGTATTTAAATGAACCAAGCGTTGTGGAACATGTAACTTTTCTTCACAAATAGATTATTTGGGATTGTCTTCAGTGGGCTTAGAGGGCCTTTTTACGTTCTTTGCAACGGCCTGTTTAAGGCACCTTCCCAACACAAATTTATTTTAGACTCATGCAGATTTCCCATTTTTAAAACTTACTTTGTAAATTTCATTCCACATTTATGGATTTTTTCCCTAATCCCCGAAACTGTTAAAAAGGTCAATGCTTAATGCCATCGATCTGACACCTAAATGTATTTAAAATGTTTTCTCACTCGTCCTAGCTGCCGTCTTCACACTAAGTGTAAGTAATAGGTAGTGTCATTACTGGAGATTATTAAGAGTTGTCTTGTGTGTTACGTGTCTCTGGCAAAGTTAATAGAGAACCAATTAGCAATTTTACGACTTGCTGAAGTGATTGAGAAAATTATGTCAATGACTTAAAAGCCAGGAAGTCATGAACGTGTGATGATGAAACACAGACCCGACAATTACACTAAATTACACCGAATTGTATTTATTACTTTTTCAGGCAAAAAAAAACAGAAACGTATGTGAAGGACTCCAAAATCAAAGCGAACATAATCTGAACTAAGCTCAGTTGGAATGCAAGCGGCACGCAAATCAAACGCAAACGTAACGAAGTTTAGGCTGGTAGACACATTGTGTGCATTGCTATGGACACCTTACGCATAATGCATTTCACATCAAAGGCGAACACCGAAATACAATTTCAATAAATCGAAAGGTGTTTTTTTTTTAATTATTAAATGCATATTGCAATGCATTCATTTATTACGATATTCGTTTTTTCGACGTTGGTGTGGTTCGTTTAGGTATCAAAGACGCTATTCGATAATTGCAGCGTCTGCCCATTCGATAATTGCAGCGTCTGCCCATCCAGGAGGATTTCTATTTCATGTTCTATTTATGTGTGAATAAATCCATCGACTGTCGAAATACAAATCCAGCGACAGTCGGTGAAATGGGATGGACTCCACCAATTGTTAAACAATGGAAGTGCATCGGAATTCATCGGGTTATATTAGTCAATATGCATTCTCCTCAATAATAAAAGTATTTTCACGTATTGTCTGTTTAACCTAACATATCTTGTAAAAAAAAGGCATTTCATGATAATAATTTGAATGTCAATAGCCCAATTACCAAGAAATATAAACAGATCGGACAGGGAAAGTAGCATTCAAGGAGGACATTCAGCCACAAAACACAAAAACAAACATGCAAACAGACAAACAAGAAGGCAAAAGTAATATTAAATGCAAACGACATCACAAACACAAAAGGGTTGTCAATAGGGCTACCGCCTTGGAACGTTCAGTGGCAAAGAAGGTCACTGGATTTTAAACCGGTTCTAGGGTGCACTAAACCTCACACTTACCCTACTGTCATCCAATTAAAACAGGATATTGTTAATAAAGAAATCCCCGCCATGATCTAATCTCTATCCAACAAGGCAGCATCAATAGGCAATACAAGTTAAACACAAATATGCTCGTGTAAATATTACAAAAAAACAATAGCCTAGAAAGCCACAATGACGTTACTTAATGACTAGGCAAAAGTCAGAGCAACAAGAAAATAAACCATTAAGGGCACGACAAGAAAGATCATAGACAAACATCAAACGCCACCTTCCCAATGGGCTTTAGGTAGGCGTCATCATAGGTCCACAGCCTGTCCGGTCATCGTACAAATAAAGAGGAAATCATAGTGGCGAACTGTAAAAGGGTCCACCACCAAAACAAGTTTAGAACAAAGAATCTGTGCCTGTATATTTGAAGCAAGCCTTTATTGACGGTCGGAAAGATAAAATAAATAGCGATATAGGTGTTAGTGGTAGACCTGGAAACAAGCTTAGAATGTATAAACTGTTGAAAATTGATTTTAAAACTGAAGAATAATGCAATTTAATTTTACCGAAGTTACACATCCGTATTTGTTAAATTTAGAAGTGAAATTGCTCCACTTAGAATTGAGACTGGTTGACATGAATGATTGGCCGAACATATATTTTATATTATGTCCAATATGTAAATGCATGGTGAGTATGAAAATAAGTATAAACGTCGAACAGGAAATGCAGCTTTCACAGAACACAGTAAACCCCAAAAGGACAAACATGAATGGCTATGTTAACAAAGAATAAAGGCATATGACGTCACAAAAAGGGTTGACAATAGGGCTACCGCCTTGGAGGCCGCTGGGGTTTAAACCAGGTTCTATGGTCGCCAAACCTCACACTTACCCTACTGTCATCCCAGGTAAACGGGACAG
This sequence comes from Cyrtodaria siliqua, assembly GCA_037043455.1. NCBI lineage: Eukaryota > Metazoa > Mollusca > Bivalvia > Adapedonta > Hiatellidae > Cyrtodaria > Cyrtodaria siliqua. The sequence goes on along the minus strand of JAWPHD010000268.1, from coordinate 403,312 downwards.
TGTAAATAAAGAAATCCGCGCCAGAGAATAGTTCTCTAACCAACAAGGCAGAATTAATAGGCAATATAAGTAAAACACAATGTTGCTCGTGTATATATAAATATTAGAAACAATAGCCTATAAAGCCACAAAAAGGTAATCAACAAGAGAATAAACCATTTAGGGCACGACAAGACAAGATTACAGACAAATATCAAACGTCACCGTCATTTTTGGTTTTAGGTAGACGTCATAATATGGTCGACAGCCTGTCTGGTCATCGCACAATTAAAGAGGAAAGCATATTGGCGAACTGTAAATGGACCCCCACCAAGCGTGCAGTGCGTTGCCAAATGATAACCTATTTTGATAAACCTGTTAACAAGTTTAACAAAGATAGTATCAAATGATCATGACCAAGCATCTTACGAAGTTTGTAAATCACATCACTATAGAACACAGGTTTTGATAGTCCTTGTCACAGAAGAGTTCTTAAATTACTTTTATATTTGGACAAAAATATCAGGGCTACAATTATAACATTTTGAAAAGGTTTTACGAAGTTTATGGTAACGGTAGCCCTGATGCAGTTTTTTTATTATACAAATATTACGAATACTAAAATCCTCAACTCGAGTACAAGCTCTAGAAAAACCAATACGTTGAGATACATAGACCCCATAAGAAGTTGCTCTGGGAACATCCCAATCTAAATTTGAATAATTAACAATATCATAATTAAAATCATCTCTCTTGGATTTTGCTAATTATTTCACCATTTTCAATAGAGAGGTGTAAATCGAGAAATGAAGCGTTTAATATCAGAAATATTAGCTGTGTTAAGTTGAAATTTTTAGGATATATTGTATAAACCATAGTAGAAAATAAAGGGTTGTCAATGTTCAATATGTCATCCAAATATCGAGCGGTGTCATTAAAGGCTTCAATAACATCTGCCTGTGTACCTGGTGAAAGACTCAACATTAAATCACTTTCAGAGCAATATAAAATCAAATCTGCGACAAAGGTTGCACAATTCGTAACCATAGGAATACCAACAATTTGTCTATAAACGTTAGCTCCATAACTGATGAAAATATAATCTAATAGAAATGTAAGTGATTCACAAACGTCTTGGCAAGTTCACATATTAGTTTATTGTCCAAACTACAGTTAATATAAAACGCTTTAATATTGTTACAGGCCAAAAATGTAGTATTTTTCCTAGGAAAAGTTTTTTGAATGAGAGCACCAAGCTTGTAATTGATAAGGTGGTGTGGTAAAAAAAGAGTATGATAATGGACCTAGTTGTTTATAATGTAGAAAAATCATAAAAACTTATAGATGAAGCTTGACGTTTATTACAAATGTTATCAAGAACGTCGCCTGATTTTTTTATAGACCAAACTAAGTTCATCCCAGTGTTTTCATAAGCTTTAGCACAATATTGTTTAACGAGATCTTTAACGGCAGTAATACAAGATGTTAAAAGTTTGGAGATATGTGTAGTGGTGCAAGAACTAGAATTGGAAATAAATCGGAATTTATATGGTAATTTGGGAATCGATTACATCGTTTTAAGTCTGTTTTGCTTTTCGTCTACTCCAGACTTGAACATCTTGCACTGAGTGATATGCGGCGAAACAGCATTACCTTCAGGAGATTGTACTGGAGTATACGAATGAGTACTCCCGAGTTCCTGAGATAAAACATTGACGTAATGGAGGCGTCAAACAATAATTATATTATTAGCTGCTTCATCAGCAGGGACCAAAACAAACTTATTATGAAATTCCAGGATTCCCGATTTTAAATTACGAAATGAAAACTTAGGTCTAGGGGCAAGTAGAGATGGATTAGCCGTATAGAAGTTAATACGGGTATCTCTGATGTTAAAACTAGTATTTTTAGTAGAAAGGGAGTTAGGGTCAGTATGTTCTCTACGACACCATTTAATAGTAAAATGCTAAATTGATTTGGCGATATGATCACGGTGTGCATTAAAATCAAACAAGAAGGCAATCTATTCTTCGGACTTTTAGAAAACAATGCCGAAGCCGTTTATCTATAATGTCAAAATTAACAGTAATGACTTGACCGGCCGGAGCATAGCAAAAATTAGATGTTCTACACTCGCATTCCTTATGAGCGTATTTACTATATCAAGGTCAGACACTGTTTTGTAGTATTAGTATGCCCGGTGTAAGCTGGCATAAGAGAAGGTAAATCACTAAATCTAGAAATATTAAACTAACGTTTGAAACACAATCGTTTTATGATAAATTGTGTTTCTTTTTATCAGTCCGTTTATGATTCGACACTGTACCAAAATCCTGCTTTTTAAGTATTAGGAGACGACATTTCTTCTTACATAAGTAGTTGATCTGTTTGGTCACATATAATAGATTTTGTGAAGCACTCATCTTTCTAATGCATAATATTTTCGTCAGGTATGGAACTACCGTTTATAGACAAATTGTTGGTTTCCCTGTGAGTACGAACTGTGAACCGCTTGTCGCAGATTTGTTTTTATATTGCTATGAAAGAGATTTCGTGTTGAGTCTTTCACCAGATACTGTTATTGAAGCCTTTACTGACACCTCTCGGTATTTGGATGACGTATTTAACATTGACAACCCTTTCTTTTCTACTATGGTTAATAATATATATCCTAAAGAACTTCAACTTAACAAAGCTAATATTTCTGATACTAACGCTTCTTTTCTCGATTTACATCTCTCTTGTTAAAAGGTTTATCAAAAGAGATTACGACCTTATTATTTTGCAACGCACTGCATGCTTAGTGGTGGACCCATTTACTATGCTTTCCTCTTTACTTGTGCGATGACCGGACAGGCTGTGGACCCTATGATGACGTCTACCTAAAGCCCAAAAGGACGGTAACGTTTGATGTTTGTATGCAATCTTGTCTTGTCATGCCATCAATGTTCTCGTGTTGCTCTGGCTTCTTCCAATTCACTGAGTACCTTTTTTGTGGCTTTCTAGGCTATTGTTCTTTTGTACTTATATATACACAAGCATCTTTGTGTTTTACTTATATTGCCTATTAATGCGCCTTGTTGGTTAGAGAATATTTCATGGTGGGGATTTCTTTATTTACACTGTCCCGTTTTATTGAGATGACAGTAGGGTAAATGTTGGGTTTGGTGCACCCTAGAACCTGGTTTAAACACCCCCCCCCCCCCCCACCCCCAAGCAGCCTTTTTCCATTGGCCGTTCGAAGGCGGTAGCCTATTATCAACCCTTTTGTGTGTGTGTTGTGTGACGTCTTATTTGGCCTTTTATTCATCTTTAAAGTTGTTTGGTTGTGTTTCAGTGTCGTCCTGGAATGCTACGTTAAAAAATGTCCTGTCCAATTTTTATATTTCCTTTATACTAGTATATTTTATACCTGTACATAATGAAAGATATCTTTTAAGTATTTGACAGATATTTAACAATGATTGAGCAAGTTATGTTAATCTGGCCATAGCAAATCTGATTTGTTATGATATAGATTTCTTAAGATATTTTTAATTTGCGTTCATCGGAAATGTTAAAGGGCTGCCGCCGCCGCACGCGTATTTACAGACTTATTTTTTAAAATTAAGTATTATACAGATCGACATGATAAAACATACATCAAGAATCTTATATTAATGCTGCATGTATGACATGCATGCTATTTGATTTAACCACGCATAGTTACCAATGATGAAAACAAGATATTACACTTGTAAGCCTACATGTTTCACTCCCACGCAATGAAACCCAAACAAATATAACTGGCAGTTGTTTATATGGATCAGTACCTTTCGTGACTTAAGTGAGCTAATAAAACACGGTATAACCAGTATAAATAAAACTAATTAAATCATCACAGTTTAGGGAGCGTGAGAGGTGTTTCATCTTATAATTACCTCTTGTGACTCAATAAAACCGGGCTACTTCTCTCTCTTGTTTGTGTTTGTTGCTTCCAAAGATCACCTTTTCAGTATTTATTAACATTCACACTACGTTTGTTTTGTGCTGTGTGGCGGCCGTGAAAGTCGCCCCTACTACAAATCATTAGAGTTATTACTGGTCCTTTGGGATCGTCAAGCCCATTTTCTGTTGCCTTAAAGTAGAATATCGCTTAAGCCGGTACTAGGAGGCGCGAGAGATGTTGCATCTTATAATTACCTCTCACGAGCAGACTCAATAAAACCAAGTCTGCTACTTTTTTTTCTTGTTTGTGTTTGTTACTGCCAAGGGATCACCTTTTCAGTAGTTTTTAACTTTCACATTAGCGTTTGTTTAGTGCTGTTTGGCGGCCGTAAAAAGTCGCCCCGACTACAAATCAGTATTTAAAATGAATTATAGTTTAGTGCATTTACTGCATTATCACGGACTTTATAATATGTGTTTTGTTATGAAATCTAAAACTGTCTTTGTTCCATCTTTGACTTATACAGACACGACCTTGGCATAGCAGAAACATATAATTGTACTCATATATTAACGATTTACAGTCATGTTTGACGTTCTGCTTAGAAATTTGAGACGTCTAGAAATTCTTTTATAATTACTATTGCGTGAGTGTTAGCAATTTGTCTATTTCTACTGAAGTAAACTGAATGATCATTAAGTTAAATTACATGAAATGTGGGTTGTTGTTTTTTTTGCAAATAAGCAAACGCACGCAAAGCATTTCATCACACTGATACAGGGTTGTTAGTTTTTGTTATCAGTGGAATATTTGTAATGGAAAATAGCTGTGAACAACTTAAAGACGTTACTTCGGAAAGCTAAAGCTAGGTGGAAACTGTGAAACTCCGTCAAACATGTTTAAACTAGCATAGTCAGTTTCGTTAAATATGTACAGGGGTAGCAAATCGATTTGGAAACAATTAGAATGTATAGAGTATATGCTTACATTTCATCGAACAATATGCTATTACTTGGTACTTTTGGTCTTGTTATTGTGTAAATTTTATCATGACATTTCATATTATTTACATCGAAATCATCAAAATCTTAGGCAAAATTATATGCAATGGTTGAACGGAATATGTAGCAGCTAAAGAACTCCAAAAGCAAGCATTTGAAATAAGAATTAACATAAACAAATTGCAAAATATCACAAGTATATAATGGTGTACCTTACAAACTGGTTAAAAACTCAGCGGCCTTTTTCCACTCATCGTTCTAAGACGGTACCTATTGTCAACACATTTATGTTGGAGGTGTCGCCTAATTCGTATTTTCCTGGTAATTGTCTTTTGTTTTGCATACGTGCTTTTGTTTCTAACTGGTTGACTGTGTTCTGTAAATGCTACATTTCCTGCTCGCCCTATATCTACGTTAAAATTCGTATTGATGACGAATGATGAATTCATTCTCAATTCATTCTCAACTGAATTCTCTATGCGTTGTTTCTTATAAACGTTGGCGAACTAACTGCTTAACAATTTTATAAACTTTTATAAAGTATAAATAGTGTTCTTTAAGATAAAAAAGTTAATTCATAAACAAGAAAATATTAAAGATGTTTTCATTTAAATGGAGATATATTAGTATATTAGTATGAGGCTATAACGACACTCTTTGAGAGAACAAAAACTATAAGAAGCGGAGAAAAGTAGCTGCCCTTTAGTATGGAAAGCCTCGGCTGCCTACTGTCATGCAGTACGTGTTGTAAGTCGTTTTGTGCATTTTCTAAGTTGTGATGTGAATTTCGTAAGTTGTTATGTGCATTTCGTAAGTTGTTATGTGCATTTTCTAAGTTGTCCTGTGCATTTTCTAAGTTGTTATGTGCATTTCGTAAGTTGTTATGTGCATTTAGTAAGTTGTTATATGCTTTTACTATGATGTCATGTACATTTTCTAAGTTGTCTTGTGCATTTTCTAAGTTGTTATGTGCATTTTGCAAGTCGTCTTGTGCATTTTCTAATTATTATGTGCATTTTCTAAGTTGTGATTTTTGTAAGTTGTTATGTGCATTTTCTAAGTTGTCATGTGCATTTCGTAAGTTGTTATGTGCCTTTCATAAGTTGTTATGTGCATTTTTTAAGTTGTCTTGTGCATTTTCTAAGTTGTTATGTGCATTTCGTAAGTTGTGATGTGCATTGTTTAAGTTGTGATGTGCATTGTTTAAGGAGTCCTGTGCATTTTTTAAGTTATCATGTGCATATTCTAAGTTGTTATGTGCATTTTCTAAGTAGTCATGTGCTTTTCGTAAGTTGTTATGTGCATTTCTTAGGTTGTTAAGTGCATATTCTACGTTGTCTTGTGCATTTCGTAAGTTGTTATGTGCATTTTGTAAGTTGTTATGTGCATTTATTAGGTTGTTATGTGCTTTTTTTAAGTTGTCTTGTGCATTTCGTAAGTTGTTATGTGCATTTCGTAGGTTGTTATGTACATATTCTAAGTTTTCTTGTGCATTTTCTAAGTTGTCTTGTGCATTTCCTAAGTTGTTATGTGCATTTCATAGGTTGTTATGTGCATATTTTAAGTCGTCTTGTGCATTTTCTAAGTTGTTTTGTACGAAATGTACATAACATCTTAGAAAATGCAGTAAGTTGTTATGTGCATTTTCTAAGTTGTTATGTGCGTTTCGTAAGTTGTTATGTACATTCAGTAAGTTGTAATGTGCATTTCGTAGGTTGTTATGTGTATATTCTAAGTTGCTATGTGCATTTTCTAAGTTGTGATTTTCGTAAGTTGTTATGTGCATTTTCTAAGTTGTCCTGTGCATGTCGTAAGTTGTTATGTGCCTTTCATAAGTTGTTACGTGCATTTTTTAAGTTGTCTTGTGCATTTTCTAAGTTGTTATGTGCATTTTGTAAGTTGTGATGTGCATTGTTTAAGTTGTGATGAGCATTGTTTAAGTAGTCCTGTGCATTTTCTGAGTTGTCTTGTGCATTTTCTAAGTTGTTATGTGCATTTCGTAGGTTGTTATGTGCATATTTTAAGTCGTCTTGTGCATTTTCTAAGTTGTTATGTACATTTCGTAAATTGTTTTGTACATTTAGTAAGTTGTTATGTGCATTTCGAAGGTTGTTATGTGCATATTCTAAGTTGTCTTGTGCATTTTCTAAGTTGCTATGTGCATTTCGTATGTTGTTTTGTGTATATTCTAAGTTGTTTCGTGCATTTTCTAAGTTGTTATATGCATTACGTAATTTGTTATGTGCATTTTTTAAGTTGTCTTGTGCACATTCAAAGTTGTTATGTGCATTTTCTAAGTTGTCATGTGCATTTTCCAAGTTGTCATGTGCATTTCGTAAGTTGTTATGCGCATTTCGTAAGTTGTCTTGTGCAAACTACAAGTCGTCGTTAAGTAGACTTTTTATCGGAATAGGTTTTGAAGGAAAGAATGCTATGCTCTGCCTACTTTAAAAAATTGGGCTAGGTACATTATACACTAAATTCTTAGAACAGAAAATTAATTTCAAAATGTGTAAGGGATTGTCTGACGTGGAGTTAATAAATCTTGGTCTGAAAACAATAGATCGGGTCACAGGTGGCAGTATCAAGAGGTGTGGTACAGGTGGCCGTGGGTGCGGAATGTGGGGCGGGGCCGGGAGACAGTGTGTGGGGGTCGGAAGCCAAGAGGACGGGGGTCGGGAGAGAAAGGGGCGTTAGGTTTTTAAAATAACAAGTTTGTAAAACAAAAAATGATGAATAGTTTGAGAGTCGTTTTGGGTAAAACAGTCTGTCTATATCCTATCAAAATCCTTAATTGACCATTATCTTGTCTGCCGTGCACGTTCTGTTCTCCGCGATAGATACTTTTAAGGATTACGTCCCTTGTTTATCAGTACTCTGAGATAGAAGAGAGAAAAGGGGCGGAGAAGGGAGATAAGGGAGGGAGAAGGGAGAAATGGGGGAGGGAGGAGAGTGAAGACGACCCCACGTAGCCCCTACCCATCAGTGTTGGGAACTTACAAATAATAATGACAATAAATTGAAAAATATATTTAAATAAAAATAATATTAACGTGCTATTTGGTTGAAAACAAACATATTTTAAATTTTCCTGAAAAAAAGTCCCAAAGTACTTAAAATATGTTTGTTTTCAACAAATAACACGTGAAGACCAGACTCTATTGAAACTATACCTTTAGGACGTCCTATTGGTTAAAAGATGGAGGGACTTATTATAAACCTTAGGACTACACACAAAGACAAACAAATAACACGTTATTTTTGTATTTTTTCAATTCAATTCAATTTTTACTTATTTTTCTCTTTTTTTTCAGACTAAGATTTATTCACTCCACGTCAGACAATCCCTTACACATTTTGAAATCAGTTTTAAGTTCTGAGAATTTATTGTATAATGAACCTAGCCGAATTTTGTTTAATTAGGCAGAGCATAGCGTCCTCTCCTGGAGCCGCCATTTCTACCGGTATGTGCATTTTCTCAGTTGTTATGTGCATTTCGTAGGTTGTTAGGTGCATATTGTAAAAAAAGAGTATGATAATTGTGTTGTGATTTTTCCAAGTTGTTATGTGCATTTTCTAAGTTGTTATGTGCATTTCGTAGGTTGTTATGTGCATATTCTAAGTTGTCTTGCGCTTTTTCTAAGTTGTTATGTGCATTTCGTAAGTTGTTATGTGCATTTTCTAAGTTGTTATGTGCATTTCGTAAGTTGTTATGTACATTTAGTAAGTTGCTATGTGCATTTCGTAGGTTGTTATGTGCATTTCGTAGGTTGTTATGTGCATGTTCGAAGTTGTTTTGTGCATTTTCTAAGTTGTTGTGTGCATTTTCTAAGTTGTCATGTGCATTTCATAAGTTGTTATGTACATTTCGTAAGTTGTCTTGTGCAAACTACAAGTCGTCGTTAAGTAGACTTTTTATCGGAATAAGTTTTGAAGGAAACAACAACTTGTAAAAGGCACATGACAAATTAGAAAATGCACAAGACAACTTACAAAATGCACATGACAACCTAGAAAATGCACATAACAACTTACTAAATGCACATAACAACTTAGAAAATGCACAGGACAACTTAGAAAGCGTACTGCACAAAATGCAAAAGGTCAGCAGAAGGCAGCCGAGGCTTTCCATACTTTAGCATTAGATAACACGCTTTAGTCCGTGTTATCTCCTGTCTATGGGTTAAACAATCTTAGTCGCCTGCCTATTACCAATTAATCCAGAAGACTTGTCATTCTATCGTCTAAAATAATTGCTTGTTTCGCTCTGCAGATGATTCTTTTCTGGAGAAAAACAGTTCAAGCTGCGTTCGTTGATATCGTTTTTATTCAGAAATTCATATAGAGTATTGTCTACACTGTTGATGCTACTATTATAATACAAACTGTATCATCAGTAGCATTCTCAACATCATCATGATCATCATCCTGATCATCATCATAATCAACAGCATCATCGTCATAGTCATTACCATTACCATTACCGTCATCATCATGTCTTCGCCATCACAAGCTTCATTTATAATCATTAACTGCGATGATAAAAGCTTGAATATATGACACATATTTGCAATATGTGTGTGTATAAACATTTTAAACATAAACACGGTGTGTCACAAAGCTTGCTTGATGGTTCAAACTAAAGGGTTTGTAGACTAGCGGAATAGTTTAAATTTATACAAATGTTATGGAATTATATAATTATGATACTAGCATACGTGACGCATACCCTAATTTAGTATTAAAAATCTTATTTAATTGGTCAGTAAAATAAAGCACAATTGTATTAAACATCTCAGACACGACCGATAACCGAAGTTGAAGAAAATCGATAATTGAAATACACAAGTTAAACCTTGTTAAACCTTTCAACATCTTTAAAAATCCAACTCTAAAGGAGATACTATGTATATTTGTACTCCGTACTATTATACTATATAAGTTGACTGCTGTGAACTTACTCAGGATTATCAATAAATTGTCAGATGTGCCATTACAGCAGCCGTTTCTAGTTCAGTTCACTTAGAGATGAATCATCATGCCTAAAAACGATTATCAGGACAAAAAACGAAGTATAATCTGTGGTGGGTCGAGCTGTACAGATTATAATGTTCCAAACTGTTTACAATCGGAGTCTAAGACAAATATGCCTGTCAACGGCGGCATATCAAATGCCTACGGATACATGATTCATGGTTATATCGTGTATTTCCAAACGAATAGATTCCAGGAAAGGGTGCCTGTGGTACGTATTGATAACACATACTGACAAAGAGATCCCTCGGAAGCCACAAACACATCAAAGGCAGAAAAGTAGCAAATTCGGTTAGAGGTGTATGTTCATGAGAGATAAACGAAGGTGCAGCACCACAACAGGTCCGGGTTCAGCGGTATTCTACGTAGCTTTGAACTACATTCGAATATGAGTTTGTTCATCTCCATGACATGCAGTCTATCAGTTGCGAGTATTCAATGCTTGAATAAACAACCGTCATATTTCAATAGAACACACCTTAAATATCACACATGCATGCATACAACTCCCCAAACAGTATATTATCATATTAACCTTTCGGGTTGTAGGAATCATGTTTGTTTTGTTTTGAAGTCAATGCATGCATTACTTACTATTCTAACACGACCTCCGCAATCTTTCATATGCACAAAGAAGAGAGACAGCTGTATGTTATTATACGATAATATACAGCTGTTCCATTAATTCCCCGCGTATATTTCATCCGTTGGAAGCGCACGTTACATGACGTCACTTGGTAAATATACGTCACGAAGACAAACTGAACAGTAATTTTAATGAAATGTTAATTACAACAAACTTGCCATGCTCCCAAACCGTGCACACTCCCGATATAAACCCATCATATGCATCAGTACATATAACATTAATAAGCATCTTAAACAAGGTGAGAACGTTTGACGTCATACAGCGCAAGTTTTATGACGTAAGCAATGACTTAATTGGTTTGTCACGTGACTACTAGTGTATTAAAAACTCAGAACTTTGCATACGGGGGCGCCCAATGGAACAGCCTGTAAACATAGCAGCCTGATTACCTTGACCTCCGAGGTAATATATAGTGCCTCAACAATAGTGTAAACAATGGGGTTATTGTTGTGTTAGAATCGAAATAATAAATACGTACCGGTATTTATCGGTGAATAAAATACAGTTAGTCGTTCGGATGCTACGCATCCGAACTCCTAACTGTATTTTATTCACCGATAAAACACAGGTACTTATTTATTATTTCTTAATTTTAGAATCAACTCCACAACTCAGCTCCACTCCACTCCAATCAGCGTTTTTAGAACATGCTTGCAAACAACAACCAAAATCAAGAGAGAGAAAGCTGTAGACTCGGTTTTATTGAGTCTGTTCATGAGAGTTCATGTAATATGCAACACATTTCAAGACTCCCAGCATCAGCTTAAGCGGTAGACTACTATATAGATTTAGCGTAATGTTCCCGAAGGACTAGTAAGTAATCAAAGCAATTTCGGTCGTCACAGAGCACTACACAAACGCTAGGGTGAATCTCTTAAATACGGAATAAGTTATCCCTGTTGTGGAAAAACGGGGTGTTTATCAGTTCAAACGTGAGTTTCTGTTTTGGTTCTTTTTTAAAGGTAAAGCGTTTCTGTTTTCCTAGGTTGGCTTTGATTGGCGTTTTGTTCTCATTTCGAGAATGCGTACATGTACACGTGCGAGTTTGTAAGGAATGAATGAATGAATGGTGTTTTACGGCACGTCGACACATAAATAGGTCATATTGTGCGCAAAAATTGATGAAAAATAACGAAATGAAGAATTAATTAAAAATTAATGTAAATATATAAAGATAAAACTATTTAAAAAATAATGGATGATAAGGTGTAATATAAACTATGTATGTAAATCAACAAATGCCCGTCAACGGGCATATAAACAAGTAAATATATATAAGAACATATGATTTATATAGTCTGATCTCTTTTAGGAAATCTAAAACAAGACTAAAATCTATAGTATTAAATAACTCTTTCATAGTATTAACATTGTAGTACCTTTGACGCATAGGATCAAAGTCTACACATTCCAATAGGATGTGTTTGACCGTTAACGGTGCAAAGCAGGGTATACATTCTGGTAATTGCTCACCTTGTAATAAATATGAATGAGTATAACGTGTATGCCCTATTCTGCACCGGGCTAGGACAACTTCCTCTCGACGAATGGGTCTACTAGAAGAACGCCATTCTCCGAGTAACGGTTTAATTGAATGGAGTTTATTGTTAACTGACAAATCCCAAGCCAATAGTTACGAATATATGTGTTAATACAACTTTTAAAATCAGTATAAGGTAATTTGGTATTAGATATATGTAAATCTAATGCTGCCTTAGCAGCACTATCAGCTCTATCATTACCACGTATTCCTACATGGCTTGGAAGCCAGCAGAAAATAATAACATTATCAATTATAAGAGAATTGTACTTTTCTAAAAGTTGAAGCACAACTGGGTTATCATGTTTCATATTACCCAGTGCTTGAAGAGATGAAAGGGAATCAGAAAATATTACAAAATGGTCATCATCAGATTCCTGAATATAATTTAAGGCAAGTTCAATTGCCTTTAGTTCAGCTGAAAAGATAGAGGCCTTGTCAGGCAGGCGGCTCTTTATTCTGTGTTTGTGAATAACAGCTGCTGCAGCTACCTTATCTCCATCTTTAGAACCATCTGTGTATATATGTTGAAAGTTACTGTATTTCTATTTAATTTCATTAGATTTGCTTTGAAAGACAGTAGGATCTGTACTGGATTTGTTACTATTACAAAGATCAAAAATAATTGTTGGTGTTTCCAAAGTCCACGGTGGAATTTGTGGTACTTTGTACTTGGCAATTAAATTTAGGTCGATTTCAGTGTCTCTTAATTTTGGTTTAATACGAAGACCAAATGATCGAAAGGCCTTCGGTCTTCGATCAAAAAGAGGTTCATAACTTGGATTAAAAACATTATCGAAAGTTGGGTTTGAAGGGTTAGACTTTAATTTAATGGCGTATTAAAGGGCTAATTTGTCCCGTCCATGAGACAGTGATGGTTCATTAGCTTCAACGTATAGACTTTCGACTGGTGATGTACGAAAGGCACCTAAGGCGAGTCGTAATCCTTGATTATGTATAGGATCGAGCATCTGCAAGTACGACTTGCGAGTCGATCCATATACTATCGAGCCGTAGTCCAGCTTGGATCTGATAAGAGATCTGTAAAGTCGCAAGAGGACTTTACGATCCGCTCCCCAGTCAGTGTTTGCAACAACTTTAAGTAAATTAAGAGCTTTAAGGCACTTGGCCTTCAAGTATTTAAGATGTGGTATAAACGTTAATTTACGGTCGAAGATAAGACCAAGGAATTTTGTCTCATCCACTACTGGTATTGGTGAGCCATCCAGTGTTAGATGAGGGTCTTCATGATGTTTACGTAGTTGACAAAAATGCATACAATTAGTTTAAGATTTAGAAAATTTAAAACCATTTTCATCAGACCAGGTCTGAAGTTTATTGAGACATTGTTGAAGATGTCTCTCAATAGTGTTCATGATTTTTGCACGATAACATATAACAAAGTCGTCAACATATAGAGAGCAATCCACACCAGGATTGATGCATTTAACTATACTACTAAATTTTATATTAAAAAGAGTGACAGAGAGTATGCTGCCCTGTGGCACACCCATCTTCTGTTCATGAATGTCAGAGAGGGTTGAACCCATTCGGACACGAAACTGTCTATCATCTAAGAATTTGTCTATAAAAATGGGTAATCCGCCTCTAAGACCAAGGTCATGAAAATCATTCATAATACCGTACTTCCATGCAATATCATTTTATAAGCTTTCTCCAAGTCAAAACATACAGCGACTAGATGTTCTTTTTTTATGAAAGCTTCCCTAATAAACGATTCAAATCGTATGAGATTGTCTGTTGTGCCTTGGCGCCGGAATCCACTTTGATACTTTGTTATCAGTTTGTTGGACTCCAGGTACCAAACGAGTCTCTCATTAATCATTCGTTCCATGGTTTTACATATACAACTCGTTAAAGCGATTGGGTGATAATTTATTGTTTCCGTATGATCCTTTCCAGGTTTGGGGATTGGAATAACGATTGCTTCCCGCCAAGAATCGGGGAAGTTTCCCGTCTCCCAAACCTTATTAAATATATCAAGAAGGGTAGAGAGACAGGATTCAGGTAAATGTTTTAGTAACTGATAATGGATATCATAAGGACCAGCTGATGTATCATGAGCCTTTTTAAGGGACTCTCGGATTTCTTTAAGAGTGAATAGTTTATTGTATTTCTCCAAGTTTTTCGACTTGAAGTTCAGCTTCTTCTGTTCTTTTAGTTTCTTATTTTTCAGAAAATTGAGTTGACAATTTTCAGAAGAAGAATTTTTTGAAAAAGTTTCTGCCAAAGTGTTTGTAATATATTATTTTACCGCTTATTTTCCGGACCGTCCCATGTCTTCTTAAGAGATGAGCGAGAATTCAGCCTAGAGACGTAAGATCTCCAGGATCTCCTCTTGCTATCCTTAATAGTACGACGGGCTTTCGCACGAAAAACTCTAAAGTTATCTAAATTTGTTTGAGTTGGCCGCAAGTTAAAATTATTTAATGCAGCTTTACGATCGTTGACTGCCTTTTTGCAGTCATCGTCGTACCATGGTTTATGTGGGCGTTTAGGATTTGCAGAGGTTTTTGGAATAGTTTGATCAGCTATATCGTGAAGAGTTTTGGTAAAAAGAGCAGTTGCGTCTTCGACATCCTCGAAAACGGAAGGCTTTAATTGTTCCTCGCAAAGAGATTGAAACGTAGTCTAATCAGCATTGCGAAGTTTCAAGAAATATGGGGAAATGGTCACTTCCACAGAGGTCGTCTCCAACACTCCACGAAAAATCCATCAAAAGCGTTGGATCGCATATTGTTAAATCAATGGAAGAATGAGAGCCTGTAGCAGGATGTAAATAAGTATGCGAGTTATTATTAAAAAGACACAAATTGTTTTTGGCTAAGAAATCCTCAATTTTCTTGCCTTTATCGTTTATATCTTTACAACCCCAGATGAAGTTGTGTGCATTAAAATCGCCCAAGTGTATAAAAGGTGATGGCAATTGTGCAACTAGGTGATTTAGATCTTTAGGGTCTAGTGAAGAACTAGGTGGTAAATATAAGGAATATATTGTTATGACTCTGTGCATAGTAACACTGACCGCAATAGCTTGCAAATTTGTTTTCAACGCAACAGGTCTGTAAGGAATGTTTCGATTAACGATTATCGAAACTCCACCAGTCGCCTTGTCCGCGGTATCACAAATATGATTGTATAGTGAGTATTGTTTAAAAGATACCTTATCACATGTCTTCAAGAATGTTTCTTGAAGACAAAAGGCAATAGGGTTGTGTTCATTTAAAATTAAGCTGATTTCATCATAATTTGGTTTCAAACCTCGGCAATTCCATTGAATGATCTTATTAGTTTTACCCATTATTTAGCGCTAAGGCGATTTTTAATTTAATTTTTATTTTTTGCCTTAGATTTAGGAGAGGTCTTAGGAGACTCAAGCAGCGACATCTCCACTGATGAATCCTCCTCCCTGGAAGAAGTCAGCTGAAGTGGCACCTCAACTAACTTTTCACGAGAGGATGGAAGTGGCAGTGCAGCTGCTGGCTCTGAAATGTCCATAAGCTGTTCGAATTTGTTATGCAGCTCAATAGGGCCGTTAGACACATTTGGCTCCTCCTTGTGCTCCCTAGTTGGAGAAGCACTAGGCTTTCCAACTTCCTTAGTTGGAGCAGCACTAGTCCTTCCAACCGAGGAAGTATTAGGCTTCACGACTGGGGAACTACTATACTTCACTCAAATTATTTTGAATATTTTGAGTTTGATGTTTTTTCTTAATTACAGCACAAGGCAATCTAGGAAAGTCAATGTAGTTAGAGATTGTGCCCGTGGACAAATTACTGACTAACACATGTTCACGTGGATGAATGATATTAATTCTGAATCGGGATAGGCGTTTCGTGAAATTTCTTTCAACAATTGACAAACACAAGAGAAATGTAACAAATGGGTGTCGGGCTACTCCAGACTAAAACACTTACATATTAAACCTCACGAGATGTTAAGGTGTTTTGAATAGGAAATATTGAAGGAAATAATATAAAAAATACTGATCTGAAAATGAAAATGAGCATTAAATTATAAAAAAAAAGCCTTAGATCTTAAAAACAATAAAAGAAACTATAACCAAACCGACGACGCCCCATCCCAAATCCCCACGCATCCTTTAAACGGGTCACTTCTCTTTGACCCTGTATCCAGTTCTACGGGTAACACAGAATGCGTTGATTGTTCTCACAAATTATGTGTAAAATATGAAAAAGTGACAGCCTTCTTGCCTGTATTAGTGTATTTGACCTTTTGAAAGCCCCATTCCAGTGGCGGTGACGTAGTGACATTGGTGACGTAGTAGCGACACGCATTATATGTGTAATCTCATTATCATAGCGTTTCATTTGAAACATATTTAAAAAACAAACATAATACACCCTGCATATCCCTGAGCAGACGTCCGGTTTGAAATAATTAAATCGTTTGACATGTTGTTTGTTATTCATAGGTATATATACCAAGATGAGTGCACACATATAGAATAATGACAGTGAAATTGAAATATTAGTGTATTTGACCTTTGAACCCTTTACCACCAAACCATAAGAGCCCAAAAGTGCGAAGCCAAAAACAAGTTGCTCCTGATCCCCGTTAATATGTGAGCAGTCATACACACTAACTTTAGTTAAATTCATTTTAGGTTTAATTACACTAAATCAGCCGATGTGCTCGCCTGGTGTAGTCGAAAGTTGTTCTGTGTTAAAGAGTGCTAGCTTTTAGTGCAATTTCGTGTTATGTTTTGGCTGTAACTGTATTCTGGACATGTTGTTTTATTTGAAATGAAGCTCTTTATGTTTTGGACAGATTTTGTTATAATTTGAAAAGTGAAAGTAGACAGGGTATGAAATTGCAAGGGGTAAAAATAGCATTGACCTTTGACCCGGTGTTAGTATACAGCTGTTTCTTAGACTATATTCAACCCTCTATTTACCAATCTCTACCCAGAGTTGTCGTTCCTTGCATACACATACATCTCTGTCAACGTCTCACCAAATACCAAGAATCTTGGCAAACGATGAAAAACGGTGGAAATGCAAAATTTCTTTATGACATTAATATTTTTCTGAATTAACTTGATATGGAATGCTTACATTACAAAGAAAACAATTTTCGGCTTGACTGTTTCAAATATACAGTAAATTATGATCAGGATTATATTGCGGTAGAATAAAGGTTTGTATTTTGGCATATCACCCCCGCCGTCAACACTTTAAAATAGGCACCACCAAATCGACCCCATAGCGTAAAAGTACAGCGATTTGCTTACCAGCACTTTCCAATATCACATAGATCTTAACAACCTACTTACATTAAAGTACTAACCTATACTATATATCAAAATGTAGATAATACGTCGTGTTTCTTTCGATTGTTTACATGTCAATCAACGGCAGATAGTTGGTGGTGTCACGGTGTTGAAGTTCTGTTGCTATTTTTATATTTTAGCTATGGTCATGTGACAAATTATCATGTGATCGCAGACTACTTTCTTAGACGTTGACAGAGGTCAATGTAATGGCCTCTGGGAGAGATTGTCTATTTACTTGTTGGTGTTTATTAGCAGACATGTTTATTTGCATGACAAAGTAAGTTTCCCAGAATTCTAATCAGGTTTGAGTTTTTAACAGGTTGTCAACATTCTAACTTTACTAATGAAGGGGCATGGAGACTCATTTACGCTATTATAACCTACAAGGAGAAATCATGTATTTTTCTGATTGCATAACAAATACTTTTCTAGGCATTTATTTTATTTATATGGGTGAGTTGAACTCATAAACAGAGATAAAAATCAAAATATTTTCTCAAAATGTCTGGTTTTCTCTAAAAAAAAATTATGTTTTTCATTTTTTTGAATTTTTGTGAAAGATATATGGCAAAATGTTTTGTGTCCATACTCGGAAGCAATCAGAATTTATTTGATGAGAAAATGTTGAACGGTTGCTGATATATTGCATTTTTTATTATTTCTTAATTTCGCGACAAAATCAACTCGATGTAATGCATGTTCAAGCGTAGGTAAATCGTAATAATTTCAAGACAAAGTCATTCGGCATTGCAAAACTAGTCAAAATGTTCTTTTATTAACTTGCTGGGTTGAATCAACAAGTTTAATTAAAAAACAAGACACAAAATATTCCATTTAGGTTTAATTACACTAAATCAGCCGGATGTGCTCGCCTGGTGTAGTCTAAAGTAGCTCTGTATTAAAGAGTGCTGATAAAAAATTTCTTTAAAAATATTTTTAGTGCAGTTTCCTGTTATTGTTTGGCTGTAACTGTATTCTGGACATAATGTTTTATTTGAAAATGCAGCTCTTCATGTTTTTGACAATTTTTTATATAAATCTGAGAAGTGAATGTAGACAAGGTATGAAATTGCAAGAGGTAAAACTAGCATTGACCTTTGACCTGGTGTTAGTATAGAGCTGAAGAAATGTTTTTTTAGAAGATATTAACCGCCTATTTCTTTGTTGATGTTTAATAGCAGACATGTTTATTTGCATGATAAAGTAAGTTTCCCAAAAATCTAACCAGGTTTGAGGTTTTAATAGGTTGTCAACTTCCTAACTTTACTATGGAAGGGGCATGGAGACTCATTTACGCTATTATAACCTTTAGTGGTTTAGGAGGAGGTATAATATCAGACAGATGGAGAGAATGACGAAATTGGCGAACAGTGGCGTTATAAAAAATAAACTTGGGGATAAAAATACCTAAAACAAACAAAGCCATGGAATAGTTTGAACATACCACATTGAATATTCTACATCCACCGTCATATACATATCAGCTTCAAGATGGCTCAAAATTGCGTACTATTGACATTTTAAATATTGAGTTCTGCTCAACCCGGGGCTAGAGGACGTGAACGGTAGCTAGCGTTTTCCACTACCGTCAATAAAACCGAGACTGCAATATATTTTATATTTATCGAGTTCGGTGATTTTCAAATTTTTTCTGTCATAATCTTCTTCAATAATGATGAGGATGATCGATATGTATTGCGATCGTAATGATGATGTTTATAAAAAAAAAGATGCGAACATATTTATACATGTGGGAATGATGACGTGAAGGATCTTAGTAGTGATGAGTTGGGTGATGATGAATCTCATAATACAGAGGCTAAGTAAGATAATGATGATAATGCTGCTGATGATGATGATGATGATGATGATGATGATGATGATGATGATGATGATGTTGATCATGATGATAAGGATGATGATAATGATGACGATGATGATGCTTTTTATGGTATGTATATAGTGTACCTATCTAAATGTATATATGCAAAAACGCGTTGAAGAGTTTATATTTATCGGTGTCTTAGGAACGGAGCTCATGCAAACGTGTCACAGAACCAATGATGCCTACAAATATAGGTAAATGTAGTCATAATGGACTACTCCTATGCTTTCCTCATTGATTGTGCGATTACCGGAAATCGTGTGGACCCTATGATAACGTCTACCTAAATTCAAAATGGACGATGACGTTTGATATTTGTCTGCAGTATTGTCTTGTCGTGCCCTCAATGGTTTATTCTCTTGTTGAGTAACTTCTTTGTGGCTTTCTAGGCTATTGTTTTTAATATATATATGTACAAGAGCATCTTTGTGTTTTACTTATATTTCCTATTAATGCTGCCATGTTGGTTAGAGAACTATTCTCTGGCGCGGATTTCTTTATTTAAGCTGTCCCGTGTTCCTGGGATGACAGTAGGATAAGTGTGAGGTTTGGTGCACCCTAGAACCTGGTTTAAACCCCAGCGGCCTGTTTTGCCACGGGCACTATCTCTAACTACATTGACTTTACTAGTTTTTCATGTAGTGAAGCGGTTGATGTTTGTCTTAAATCTTATATTGTCGTACCTTTAATGGCGTGTTCTCTAGTTGCATCTGCCAAGTCACTGAGAACTTGATTTGCGGCTTTTTAGGCGTTAGTGTTTATATGCATATATAAATGATCACATATTTGTTATGCTTATATTACATTTCAATGCTGCCTTGCTTGTTAGAAAATATAACCTGACGGGGATATCTTTATATACACTTTTCCGTTTACAGAGAGAGAGTGAGGTTTTGTTCACCTTAGAGCCTGTTTTAAACACCCAGTGGCCTTTCTGCCACTCATCGTTCCAATACGTTTGTGGTTGTGATGTCGCATGCTTTGCTTATTAACATTGCAATTCTTGTTTGTTTTCATACGTGTTTCTGGTTGAATGTGTTTGCGAAAGCTACTTTTCCTGTTCGACTTGTATATCTACTTTTGTTTTGGTATGAATATATTATTATCATCCTGATGTGTATGTGTATGAATCTTGATACGATTAAACTCTCATAAGCCACTTTATATGTGTTTGGTTGTAATATATAACGGTTCAATATAATTACCATATCTCAGTCTTAACTAATACATGTATATAATAACACATATTTTGTTATGGTGCGTACATCATGTCTAATCTCCTGTGGATTAAATTGCATTCTCGAGTATTCTCCATGTTTGTATCACTTATGTAGTCTGGTTCTTTCATTATGAACTATCAGTCTAAGGTTGAGCTGTATCGATATTACGCAAAGTATCAACGAATCCCATGTGTTGTTTGGGAAAACATTGTCACTGCCATCCACTGGGAAACAAGCACTGTTTTAGTTTTTTAATTTTTGAGGTCGATGTTTTTTTCAGGAATGCAAAAGTCGGTTTACATATTTGATGGGATTGGGATCAGATTCGGTATACATAGACATGCTTATGCTGGTTTTTCGAATATTTGAAAATATGTTTATGCTAGTTTTCCGATTATTTGGGAATTTGCTCCGGTGAATGATGATTGCTACATGATAGAACACAGCGGATTCCCATTTTGTTGTATCCCTACATCAAACATTTTATATGTTTCTTTGCATAATGCAGTGTACTTAAAAAGAGCCAAACAGAGTATGATTTATTTTTATCCATATTTAGATTATATACGACCAAAGATTTACGGTAAATACGTGATGATTCGTCGCTATCGATCATGTCACAATATCAATTATGGGAGAAACAGATAAGCAACAATGGAACTTTACGATGTGGAGAAACCATCCATTATTCGCTGTAAATGTCGATTGATCTAATAACTTATAGTCATTCCTCATTTGTCTTTAAAAGCTTCCTGGAAAGAAGCGATTCTTATCTGTAAATAATGTTTAGATTTACAGTTGCAGACGCGATAAAACCAGAGGCTTCCGTTTGTTTGACGTATGTTACTGTATTGATGATAAACTATAGATATTAGGCTAAAGAAGTTTGTTTACGAAATAAAACATATAAATGATGATTGAAGAGTCAGATTGAGAGGTGACGATTGGATTTACCGTTGCAGACGTGATAAAGATGGATATTTCTGATTTCATAGCTTACATGGGAACGTTCTCTTATTGATAAATGCCTGTTTTATACTTAAGACATTGACACTACCTTGTATAGATGCAAATTAAAGACGTAGTTTGACATTCGACTTTTAGATGTTTTGTAACAGACATGATAAAACTCGTTATTCTTAGTGCATAACATATGCTATTTGATTTCTGGTAGGCAATACATTCTTGGCTTTGGGATTGGATTGCCGTCTTTGATATGAATCGTTTGAGTCATGTAGATCAACTACATGCCAAAACACATTTCCGATTCATGAGGAGCTCTACATTATTAATGAATATGTACACATGGCTATCAGCGATTCAGCGATTGAGTTCAGGACGTTGATTTTGAAATGTTGAATTATCTTATGAAGGACAATTTGTGTGTCTTGAAACGTACTTTTGTGTTCATTATGTCCTATCAAAAGGAAACAATTACTTAAACCTCCTGAGAAAATACTAAACGATACACTTACATTTTGTTGAAAGATAATTATATAAAAATACATAATTATAAACATCTTAGGATGTATCCAGAAGTTTTCTGATAACCAGAGCAGTTGCAATGAAACACCACGTGTACAGTAGTATCACACGAAGTAAATGGGACAGCATAAATAAAGAAATTAACGCCAGGCCGGGTTTATATCCTCTAACATACTGGGTAATATAAAAGTCACGAAGAGTATATATGGCGTCCAGAAGCCTTGCATTAATTTCTCAACGACTTGGCAGAAGCCAAAGTGACACCAGAATAGACCTGTATAGGGACACACGGCAATCTGGAAGGTTTTACAAAGCATTGACTGTGTGTCGCGAATTATTTATCTAATATCGTTTCGACTTTAATCTTGGTTGCATTAAATCAGGCTCAAATTAAATGCAACGTTGCGTTTTCATTTTTCCATTTTATTCTTCCTTAGGTTTAACTATATTATCGACGGAATATAATCTACAATTAGTAAGATGCAAAAACATTTTGCTTTACGATATTTTTATAATTAATACTAATAAATGAACAAATATTGTTTTTAGAAGACTACGGGATGCCGCGATTTTTTTTTAAAAAAACAAACAAGATCGCCGTGTGGCAAGACAAGACAAGATGATGTCACACATTAAACTTATCTTACTATTCAGAGTCTTAGGTAGGTGTCATCATTGGGTCATAATTCTGTCGGGCTATCGTCCAGTTAAAGAGGAAAACATAATGACTGACTGAAAATGTGTCAAACATTTATGTTATATCGTAGTATGATAAAACATCTTTCTATTTTTATAACTTTCGTCTTAATGAAAGGCATGATAAACAAGAATCTTACGAAGTTTCTATATATCGAATAATAGAAATCGGGAAGTGGTATCCTTTGTCGCTGAACAGTTTTTAACTTGCTTCAAATATAAAAGTAATTTAAGAACTATTCTCCGACAAGAACTATCACAACCTGACTTCTATGGTGACGTGATTTACACACTTCGTAAGATCCTTGGCCATGATCACGTTCATACTATATTTGTTAAACTTGTTAAAATGTTTATCAAAAGAGGTTATGACCCTATCATTATGCAACGCACTGTATGCTTGGTGGTGGACCCATTTACAGTTCGCCACCTTGCTTTCCTCTTTAATTGTGCGATGACCGGACAGGCTGTGGACCCTCTGATGACATCTACCTAAAGCCCAAATGGACGGTGACGTTTGATATTTGTTTGCAGTCTTGTTTTGTCGTGCCCTCAATGGTTTATTCTCGTGTTGCTTTGGCTTCTGCCAAGTCACTGAGTATCTTCTTTGTGGCTTTCTAGGCTATTGTTTTGATGTATTTATATATACACGAGCATCTTTGTGTTTTACTTATATTGCCTATTAATGCTGCCTTGTTGGTTAGAGAAATTCTCATGGCGGAAATTTCTTTATTTACACTGTCCCGTTTTGTTGGGTTGACGGTAGGGTAGGTGTGAGGTTTGGTGCACCCTAGAACCTGGTTTAAACACCCCCAGCGGCCTTTTTTGCCTCTGACCGTCCCAAGGCGGTAGCCCTATTGTCAACCATTTTGTGTTTGTGAAGTCTTATTTGGCCTTTTAATCATCTTTAAATGTGTTCTTTGTTTCTGTGTGTGTTTGTGGTTGACTGTCGTTCTTGAATGCTTCTTTTCCTGTTCGAGTTTTATATCTATATTTATATGTTCAAGGTTGTACTACACAGTTTAATTTGCACAGTTTGCTTTTTGGACGTTACGAATAAAGTTCACTTTTCCATTCTGAATGACCCATTGATATACCTCAAAAATGCACGAAAACGGTTACACCGTCCTGTTCGATGTTTTCGGTATGTTATTTGTTTCAGACAACTCATGCGCTGATGTCGGTCTTCATATTGTTGGTTTATATTGCTAGCAGTTGTTCACATTATCACATTCACTACTAGTTAGCTCATAAAACAAGAATGTAGAATGGCCTTAAGGCAACATATGAATTAATATAAATGATTTCTACAAGATAGACGAGTATTCGCGTTTTCCATACCAAGCTATTTCATTAGCAATATGGGGCCTAGGTTAGTGCATATGCACACTGGCTCAAATTACTATTCATGATCGTCTGTCATCCCTTTGTAGGCCGTTTTAACTGCATTTTGAAAACATTACCTGTTAAAATGAAATTATGCACCATTACATGCTTAACAATAGGTTCATAAAATGTTAAACTACATTAAAAATAGATATGAAAATCGAACGGAAACTGTAGCATTCAAGAACGACAGTCAACCACAAACACACACAGATATAAGCAACAACTATAACGATGAATAAAAGGCAATATATGGCATCACAAACACAAAAGGGTTGACAATAGGGCTACTGCCTTGGAACGGTCAGCGGCGAAAAAGGCCGCTGTTTTTTTTAACCATGTTCTAGGGTGCAACAAACCTCACTCTTACCCTATGTTCATCCCAATAGACGGGACACTGTACATAAAGATATCTCCGCCAGGTTGTAATCTCTAACAAACAAGGCACCATTAAGAGGCAATATAAGTAAAACACCTAAATGATCATGTATGTAAAATCAGTGGTTACAGTAATCAACGTTACATTGGCATCTTAGCTTTTTGAAAATATTGAACGCAAACGGTAAAATAAATGCCATTAAAAATGACTGACAAATGCTGGACAATCTTTTCGCATTAGAACGCGCCCATCGTAATACAAAACATGAATTTGCATTTATAATCAGTAATCAGTGGTTACAGTAAACAACATTACATTGGCATCTTAGCATTTTGAAAATATTGAACGCAAACGGTAAAATAAATGCCTGAAAAATGCCTGACAAATGCTGGACAATCTTTTTGCATTAGAATGCGCCCATCGTAATACAAAACATGAATTTGCATTTATAGTTAAAATGACGACTGACGTGCAGAATCGATGGATTTCTATTTATTTATGTAAATTGAGTTATATCTCGACAGTCAGTCAGTTGGCATATTGTCATCTTCAGAATTGTATATGATCACTACGAGAGTTCTCCTTATCAGATTGACACAGGCCTGTGCCGTTTGATGTTGATAAATGTCAAGGCGAAGCCTCGAGTTTCGATTATATTATTTTACTGACGATTGATAAACGAATCAAATAGTTTAACGTGTGCATAAGAAAAGTGATGCATTCAAATGGATGACTAAATAGTTGTCCTGTTTTAGTCTTGACAGTATTTATAATAATATAGCGTCACAGGTCGTACGCCATACACTTCTATTACTCCATATGACAGAAACATCATGTCATGTCAAGATGAAACACATCAAAATGTGGGCTCTAAACGGTTGTTCAATTAAAACGAATTGAATTTTGGTTAACAGTTCATCAATACATTACAAGTTATTTAGAGTCATTCCAGAGAGAAGGAAGGGATATCCGGGAAACTGTCCTATTCTTATTATCAAATATATTCCTATGGTTCTAGACTCCGATATAAAGAACCATCCGGCTTACGTCTCCATCCGACAGACAAGGCAAAGGTAAAGAACTTTTCCGTGAAACTCAGGGGCTTCTTCTCGAATCTTTACCAAACTTGACCTGATTGTTGAAATCAGAATTAGATATAACAATAGACAAGGAAAAGTAGAATTCAAGGACGACAGTCAACCACAAACACACACAGAAACAAAGAACAACTTTAACTTAAAATCAAGATAAGTCATCACAAACACAAAATTGTTGACAATAGGGCTACCGCCTTGGAACGGTCAGTGGCAAAACAGGCCGCTGGGGGTTTAAACTAGGTTCTAGGGTGCACCAAACCTCACTCTACCCTATTGTCATCGGGACAGTGTAAATAAAGAGATCCCGGCCAGGTTATAATCTCTAACAAACAAGGCAGCATTAATAGGCAATATAAGTAAAACACATAAATGAGTTTGTATATAAATTTAACAAAACAGCCTAGAACGCCACAAAGTAAGTACTCCATGACTTGACAGAAGCTAGAGCAATAAGACAATAAAGCGTAAAGACAAACATCAAACGCTACCGTCCTATAAGGATTTAGGTAGACGTCATCATATGGTCCACAATCTGTTCGGTCATCGCACAATCAAAGAGGAAAGCATAGTGGCAAATTGTAAATGGGTCAACTACTAAACCTGCAGTACGTTTCAAACTGATAGGGTTATCACCTCTTTTGATAAACTTTTTAACAAGTTTAATGAAGATTCTATGAAATTGATTATTCCAAAGAATATTACGAAGTTTGTAAATCACATCACCATAGAAGTCAGGTTGTGATAGATCTTGTCACAAAATATTTCTTAATTTATTATCAAGCTAGATTGAATAAGTAACACCGGAGTAGGGGACCTTCATTTAGTTAAAAATGCAATAGTTTGCCTTACAAATATGAGCTGGCTTTCATTTGCAACTGATCGTTACCGAACATAGTCTGATTGTTGATTTTAAGACAGGTAGGACAAGTTTGAAACCCAACTAGAGTGGACCAGTAACGCATAAGTTATGGTTTTTCAGCTTTACTCAACGTAGCTTAAGTGTTGATATTAATTAAAGCATGGACATGTTCGAAAACCAGCTAGATCAGATTGATGATGACGCCCTTGATTTATTGAAAATTCTATATTTTGCTTTGTTAAATCTGTAGCTACTTAAAAGGGCTTATCGCATCATGTTTAAAGTAAAATCTGAAATGTTGCTTCCACGTGGCTTTATTGGGATGACAGAAGGGTAAATGTGAGGTTTGGTGCACCCTAGAACCTGGTTTAAACCACCAGTTGCCTTTTTTTGCACTGACCGTTCCAAGGCGGCAGCGCTATTGTCAACCCTTTTTGTGTTTGTGACGTCATAAGCTTTTATTCCTGGTTAACATTGTCATTTTACCCCTACCCCTGTATTATTTCACACAAACACACACACACACACACACACACGCACACACAACCCGTTAGAAACAATTACTATTCGCGGGTGTGTAATGTGCACGCTGCAATTATATGTTATTACATATCACAAATATATATATAGTAGTTGCAGCTAAAGCGAAAACCAATTTAGGGTACCCGAAAACCCGAGGGACGAAATCTCATGCACCCACCTCCCTTAGTTGGGGTTTCAGTAGGTACAATCATAGAGTCCCAAGAGGTAGATCAGTCATCGCACAAGAGAAAACTGAAGGGTAATGACTGACTGTAGAGGGGTAAACATGCAGTGCGCTGTAAAACCAAAGGGTTATATCCTTTTCTGACGAAATTCCTGATTAAATTTTTAAAGCGGTCAGGAAACCCGTCAGACCCCTTTAACGTTCGAAGTTTATAGACCACATCTCCATAAAATGAGGGGTGTGATATGCCTAGTCGCAGAAGTGTTTTAAGGTTAGTGTTGTACTTTTCCAGCAGGCCCTCCTTGCGGTGGTAGAAGTTAGAGAAATATCTACGTAGTTTGTGATAACGAAAACCCTGCTGAAGGAGTTAACTTGTAACTTGATTTCGTTCATTGAAGTCTATAACATCATTACACGCTCTAGAAAATCGAATGAGCTGGGAGATATACACCCCGTAGCACGAGGTACATCTCCATCCAGGTGTGGATAGTTAACGTTGTTAAAATTGAAATCATCTCTCTTATCATAGATTTTAGTATTTGAAATCGAGAGATGAAGATCGAGAAATGCTGCTACTGTATCAGAACTGTTGGCTTTATTCAACGTGAACTCTGGTGGATAAATGTTAGTAACCATATGAGCAAAGAACGGATTATCAATATTGACTATGTCATCAAGATACCGAGAAGTATTATTAAATGCATCAATAATTCACCCTGGCTAGCAGGTGACAAACTCAACATAAAATCTCTTTCATAGCAGTACAAAAACAAATATGCAACATGTGGCGCACACCAGCTATATCTCTTTATCGTGTGTGCATTTCTTTACGTAATGGGTACCACGCGGCGACTACAAAATTGTGAGGATTTTTACATTTTATCGCTTTTTTACTTAAAAGTAAGCGTGATGACATATATATTTTTCTATGCCATCACATTCGTTGAAATTCCCCGCTTTGATAAATGTAAAAATAAAGAGGTGTCGTCGTGTCAGATTTTTATCAAATAAACTTTTAAAGTTTATAGAAAGTATTAAAATTACGGCGTCGTTTTATAGTTTTCTTTAAAATGACGTTGACGTCACGAGTTTTGACGCGCGACGTTTACTTTGTATTATTATTGTTAACTAATTCAAGATCGTGTGTTCATGTTATTGAACTGTTTAATACATTAAATATGTTGTAAGAAGTAAAGTTGTTTAAGTAACAAATTTTACTCGTGTTATTTTATCTGTTTGTTATCTGTTTGCGACCCGTCTTAAACAGCATGTGTTGTCAAATTTGCTGTTTGGGTAAGAATGATCATTCAAATCAATTCAAATATCAAATCAACTATTCTTTTTATTCGCTCATTTCGTATACATGCCATCATGTGGAAATAGTACATACAAACATATATATTAATAGGCACCGCATAGCGAAACACAAAATAATGATTGGAAAATGGTTATGAATATACATGTATTATTTTCAGAAATAGACGGGATATGCAACACATGACTATAAACAAACAAACACATCATTTTCATAACTAATGGTATTATGTCCAGATATATAATTTATAGACTAGGAATAAACAATCGATGTCTCTAGAAAGTATCCGTAAAATAGGAAGCGTTCGATGTTATTGTTCATAGAGGAAAAAGAAACGCATACTCACAAAATTGCCTATACTACACTATTATACACACCTAATTCCAGGTAATATTCCAGATATATCTCAACGTGTTTTGTACAAATAGGGGCTACAGCTAATTACAGAAAGAACAACACTGCCATGTAGTAGACCTTTTAATCAACGTATACTTTGTTACACGAAATGCATTCATGTTGAAGTTTCGCTTGAAAACCGGAAGCCATTTCAGTATTATGTTTAATGTTAATAGATTGCAACATTTAAAGCCTAAGTTTGCTTTCCTGCATGGGCCAAATGCGCATTCTGTCGATAATGAAACTTTAAAGGGGTAACCATTGTTGTGTTCGGTGCTGTTTAAACTTTCTTTCCGAAAGGACAGGCCTAATGTCGCCCTGTACCATTCGATTAGCAGTAGCATATTAAACATACACTATATACCGGAAATACCCATTATGCGTTTCTTTTTCCTTTCAGTATTTAATATAATAAGTGCTGATTCGGTTTTCAGTGTATGTGTTTATGTCATGCAGGATAGCTGTCTATTACTATTTGCAATGTGTTTCTCTTTGCAAAGATAGGAAATAAAAAGATATAAAAAACGAGACAAAAAAGTATTTAACAAAGAACACGGGACCGAAAAGATATCGAGATAACAGGTAAAACTATATCGATATGAGTTTAAACACTGTACATATACTGAAAGGAAAAAGAAACGCGACACGGGAATTTCCGCTGTATATTGTATATAGTGAACACTTAATTCCATATATATTCCAAGGAAAACAAGTTGCAGTTAGTTAGCGAAAGAACACAACTGTGATGTTGTAGACGTTTTAATCACAGTACACATTGTAACAAGACATTCATAAATGTTGAAGTTCCTCTTTGAAAATTTGAGCCAGTTCAGTACTGTATTTAACGTAAAGTGTTTGCAAAATTTTGCATCCTAAGTTTGCTCACATGAGTGAGCCATACTATTATACTGTAAATAATGAAACTTTGCAGGAATACTATTTGCTGTGTTACGTGTTGTTTTAGTATTTTTTTCCGAAAGGAAAGATCTTACGTGGCCATGTACCATTCGATTAACAGCAGCATATTGTATATACAATATATAGCGGAAATGCCCGTGTCGCGTTTATTTTTCCTTTCAGTATATATCATCGAATGAATCTAGTATTCGTTGACTAAAACTAATCAATTCCGTTAACGTAAAAAAAACACGTGTTTTAATTCTTTCAAGCATACTTTTAAGCATACTTTTAAACTAGTAACCGCCTGCGAATATACACTTGCTTTTTCATTACGATTGATGAACCACTCAAAACAACTACAGCATAACAGCGTGTCTTAATATCAGAATGAAGTAATAAATAAATAAATACAAAAATACTTATTCACGAACATAGTATGTATAATACATAGGCATTACCGATATAGACTTACACAATTAACATTGTATCCCGCATTCTGCGTGGAAACAATAGGAAAGTACATGTATCTGAATTTGCGTGTGACTGACGTCAACGTCATTTTAAAGAAAACTATAAAACGACGCCGTAATTTTAATACTTTCTATAAACTTTAAAAGTTTACTTGATAAAAATCTGACTCGACGACACCTCTTTATTTTTACATTGATCAAAGCGGGGAATTTCAACGAATGTGATGGCATAGAAAAATATATATGTCATCACGCTTACTTTTAAGTAAAAAAGCGATAACATGTAAAAATCCTCACAATTTTGTAGTCGCCGCGTGGTACCCCTTACGTAAAGAAATGCACACACGATAAAGAGATATAGCTGGTTTTTAAATTTATTACGTACATTACGTTTATAAATCATTGTGCTTCCAAATGATGTGATTTTTTTTTAACGTTTGACTAAATTCTAGTTCATTTCCCGTATGAAAACGGTAAAATTCGTCGTAAAAATAGGCACCACCAGAGGACGCTATTTAGAAATCCGATGTTTATTTTAAGCAATTGAAAATTAGTACTGATGGAAAGCAGAAACAATAACCTACATACAGTGAAAATATTGTCACAATATACGCGATTTTGATTATTCCCCAGTTACCCCGACAGCTACGTTAATTTGCGCCTGGTTTAATGCATTTGTACATTTTATATGAAACTGAAGGACAGTGTATGGAATTTCTCTTGCATATGTATTGGCTCCAATTGCTCATCAAGATCGTGACGCTATAGTAGTAACGTCTAAACGTTTTCTACCCCTACCTAACTTCCACTTTGTAATCGTTGTAACCACTATTTTGAAGCATATTTGAAGGATTCCTTTGAAATACTATTAATACACTTCCGAAGCCGGCGAAGTAGATATAAAAATCGAACAGGAAATGTAGCATTTTGCCTTTTTTAGGCAAGCATTAATGGAAGGATTTAACTACAAATCACATGGTGATAGATCCGGGCCATATGGAGGATGTGATAGAGGTATATTTTGTTTGTTTGCAAAATAGTAACTAAGCACTGCGGACATATCTGCCGGCACAGCGGACCTTTGCACCGGCACACTGTTGTGTATGAGAGGAACGCTTGTTCGTAGTTGAACTAAAACATACTGCTTAACAAAAACAGACAGAAAGTTGTCGGAGTAAAATATTCCATTGACACAAGCGTTAACTAGGACAGTAACTATGGTAACAATTTCGTCACTATCAAAGTACAGGTTGTACATTACATCCTATGACGGAGTCCTGGACGTTATTTGAGGTCACTTAGCCGTTTCGTCGTTCCATGCGATATTGTTTTCACTACAGTCAGGTTCACAGAAATATAGCCGTGTTTCGTTACGAGTCACTGTGAGACTTTGTCGACGTACAGGGGTCCAAAGATAAGAGATCCACTAAGCATACAAATTCCCGAGATTGAATGCTTTTTAAATATGTAAATGACGCCCGAAAAACTAGTGCCGCACAAATTTAACTTTCCCCCAAAGTACATAATTATGGCGTACACTTATAAGATGTATTGACAGCAACGATATATTTTTCTGACACCGCCGACAGTGGTCGGCTTTGTCGAGGCTCATCTTTAGTGTTCTTTTGTCCATCCTTAAAGAGACGTTCCCATATATAAGAGAGTATAATAATGGACCTTTGGAAACGGCCGAGCACGACACATACGAAATATTGCAGTCTCGGTTTGATTGAGACTGTTCATGAGCGGTAGTTTAATATGCTAGCTACCGCTCACGCCCTCTAGCCCCGGGTTGAGCAGAACTCAATATTCATAAAAACAATAATACACAATTTTAACCATCCCCAAGGTGGCATGCATACAGCGGTGGACATATTCGAAAGGGCAATGTACCCATACACATCATCTAAATACGTTTCAATTTCGACCGCCGAAGAACTAAGACTCCGCGATATTCCATATGCTTCTTCCGGAAAGTATTACCCTTTGCGACCAATCTGTTCACTCACTATTAATTACCTGCTCACATTAAACCACATTTTATACTTACTGCGCAGACGGAAACTGTGTAATCCTTATCTAGATTGATAGCATGCATCAAACTTTCTGACGATAAATAATACAAGTTGTATGATGTGATTTGATTATGTAACTGAACACTGATTAATACTCTTCAAATGCCCGCATTCGCTAAGATAACTATATTTGAGATATGTTGCTGATTGTCAAAATTCTGATAGCAAAGTTAATAGTCAAGAATAAGACAATATACATACTAACTATTGGTGACGGGGATAATGTTTGTTCCGTCCGTCCGTGAGTCTGTTCATCTGTGAGTAACTGGCGCACTCTGCACCGTTAGCGGTATGAACCTTTGTGTGTTTATAATATGTGTGTAGATTGCCAGGGATTGATGAATAACTAAATAACAACTCTTATGCGACAAGTACTTTCACAATGTGACTGTTATGATAACGTGATTTGGACAAATCAAAATGGTTATGATCACTTTCATATCATCTTCATTACACTCGATAAAATGGTTTGTTAAAAGAGGTTAGGATCCTGTCATTTTGCGAGGCACTGCATGTTTGATCATTGACCCAATCATTTGGCCACTTTACACTCTCTAAGTGTTCCATGATCGGCCATATTATATACTCACCCTACTCTACCTAAATCCTGAAGACATGGTAACGTTTGATGTTTTTCTTCAATATTGTCTTGTCATTCCGTTAATAGTTTATGCTCGTGATGATTTGGCTTCTGCTAAATCATTATCTAATTACTTTGTGGCTTACTGGTCTTTCTATGCTTTTTTATTCTTGTAATGGTAATATGTTTCCATGTGTGTTATTGGTTGAATGTTGTCCTTGAATAATAGATGTCTTGTTTGACTTTTGTATCTTTGAAAATATTCGTACCTGCCTCAAAGGGCGGAGCTATGTAGGAGTGTGAATTTGTGTATTCTGATTGCCTAAATGAACAATACATGAGTAATGGGCTTTTGCGTGGGCCTCCTGAGTAATGACCTGGGGCTGGACTTTGTAGGATAGGCGGGGTCCAATCAGGGTCATATTGCATATAAAAGTGCCATTGCAAGAGGAGGGCACTGTCGTAAGAAAATCCGAGGGTCAGTCTTGGAGGTGGGCAATGCGAAATTTAGAACTAATAAATACTGAAAAGTAGATCCCTTGGAAGCAACAAACACAAACAAGAGATAAAAGTGGCAGACACGGTTTTATTGAGTCTTTTCATAAGAGGCAATGTGAAGTGCAAGACCTCTCACGCCTCCTAGCACCGGCTTAAAGGATATTCTACTTTAAAGCCCCAACGATTAGGCTTGATGATCCCAAATGACCTGAAAGTGATAAGACTACTGATTTGTAGTCGGGGAAACTTTTTACGGCCGCCACACATCACTAAACAAACGCTAGTGCGAATGTCAATAAATACTGAAAATGGGATCCCTTGGAAGCAACAAACAAAAACAAGAGAATAAAGTACCAGACTCTGTTTTATTGAGTTTGTAATGGGAGGTAATGTACAGTGTAACACCTAGCACCAACTTAAGCGATATTGTACTTTAAAGCCACAAAGATTGAGCTTGATGATCTCAAAGGACCAGTGAGTAATAAACTACTGATTTGTAGTCGGGCGGCTTTTTACGGACGCCACACATCACTAAACAAACACCGCTAAGTCTATATGTGACTATATTTGATTTATCCTACTTTTCTGTTTACAATACATAATTTAAACGTTCACAGTGTTATCAATGGCTTAAGTGTGACTACATGCACTACTAATTAAAATGTTCGAATATTTACAATGCCGACCAATCGACTTGGTTTTATATTGCTAGTCATGTAGATACTGTACAATTCAAAATATATAGTACTCGCTTATGTAATTATAATTTACTAAACCGCGATTGAAATATACTGAAAGGCTACGGTTCCATATTTTGTAATATTTTTCTTAAAGGTTATTAAGATTAATTGAATTGCTATTCAACGCCAAAAAATACAGTAGTTAACCGTACTTTATTACGGAATCCTTCGGGTGATAGACTCCAATACACTGGAAATCCTATTTTGACGTTAAGATAAAAATAATATGATGAGAATATGTGTTCTTTGTCAAACAGTTATTGCCGTGTTTAATAGGAATGAAAAATAACATCGTACCAACATATTTAATAGTCTTACACCTTTCGAGATCGCTGAGCTCTATATTTACAGATATCGATGGTACATTCTCAAATATCTTTTTCGTTTCTTACTTGAATTCCGAATAGATGGTTCCACTACTCCAGCCTTTAAAGTTTAGTGTTTGATCATTCTTAGGATATGTTTCTAATTTAGTCCTTTAACTGTTACCTGCAATACTCAGGCTTTATAACCTCTACTCCCAGCTAAATTCCATTTTGTTTATTTCGCCCATTGTTCTCTCGTTTAGGGCAAAGAGTTTTGTTAGAAACTGGGATCATATGCGGCTGGCCATGAAATGGTATGAAAATACCACATTGTTCTATATTTACCGTCATATGCAAACCATCTTCTGGATGGCTCAAATTTCTGTATTATTGGCATTTTAAATATTCAGTTCTGCTCAACCCGTGGCTAGACGGCGCGAACGGTAGTAAGCACTTTTCACTACCGTTCACGAACAGTCTCAGTCAAACCGAGACTGCAATATTTTTTGTATTTATTGTGTTCGACGATTTCTAAAGTTATCCCTTTCATACTGTTTTGATATTAATCGTACTATGTTGTTCCGCATCCATTACCCCTCTATTCTTCTTCTGTAATATTAGTTTAGTAAGTATATACTTCTGAAACGTTGTTTTATTATAGGTCATTAGATATGTATTGTAATGGGGAAAATATAAGAATTGTTCCACCTTTCAGCAACGAAATATAAAAAGATCGGACAGGTAAAGTAGCATTCAAGGAGGACAGTCAACCACAAAACACAGAAACAAACACGCAAACAGAAAACAAGAAGGCAAAAGTAATAATAAAAGCTACATCACAAACACAAAAGGGTTGACAATAGGGCTACCGCCTTGGAACGGTCAGTGGCAAAGTAGGCCACTGGGGGTCAAAACCCGTTCTAGGGTGCACCAAACCTCACACTTACCCTACTGTCATCCCATTAAAACAGGACAGTGTAAATAAAGAAATCACCGCCATGATCTAACAACAAGTTTAACAAAGATAGTATGAAGGTGATCATGACCACAGATCTTACTAAGTATGAACATAATATCACCATAGAAGTCAGGTTGTGCATAAGAGTTCTTAAATTACTTTTATATTTGAAAGGATGATCAGTGTTACGATAATAATAGTGTGCAAAGGTTTTAAGAAGTTTATGGTAACGGTAGCCCTGATGAAGTAGCTTTTTAGTTATACAAAGAGTACGAATGTTAAAGTCCGTAACCCGAGCGTAAGCTCTAGAAAAATGAATAAATTGAGGAGACACATAGACCCCATAAGAAGTTTCTCGGGGAATATCCCCATTAAAATGTGGGTTATTAACCATATCAAAATAAAATCATCTCTCTTGTCATAGATTTTGCTAATTATTTCACCATTTTCAATAAAGAGGTGTAAATCGAGAAAAGAGCGTTAATATCAGAAATAATAGCTTTGCTAAGCTGAAGGATATATATGACTAACCATAGTAAAAAAAGAAAGGGTTGTCAATAATGTCAAAATGTCATCCATGTGTCGAGAGGTGTCAATAAAATATTCAATAACATCCACCTGTGTATTTAGTGAAAGACTCAAAATTAAATCTCATTCATAGCAATATAAAAACAAATCTGTGACAAGCGATGAACAGTTCGTACCAATATGGATACCAAAAATGTGACTATAAATGGTAGTTCAACCATGTCCTAACCTGACGAAAATGTTATCTAATAGAAAAACAATTGATTCAAAACTTCATGACAAGTCCAAACTGCCGTTAGTAAAAAACGCTTTAATACTTTTCAGGCCAAAATGTAGTATTTTCCTTAGCAAAAGTGTTCTTATTGAAAGTACACTGAGTTTGTAAATGCGTATGCATTAATATTATTAATATGAATCAATGTATTTATTGTCGGTTGAGTAAAACAATTTGTACAATAAAAATGTCTCTTAATGAAAGAAATGCTCAAAGTAGGTCCAACCAGTAGAGAGGCTTAGTAACCCAGGATTCTTGGCGTCAGATAACGTTACGTACAATAAACGCCGAGGGATTCCGTATTGATTTGCTTTATTGGTCAGTGCCTAATTAAAGCAAAATTTAATAGATCACCCCTTTATAGGCATATGGTGCACTTGGAGCATGGTAGACTTACGACATGGGGAAGCGTTACACTCCATGTCCACCGCCATATGCATGCCATCTTCGGGATGGTTACAATTTTGTACTGTTGATTTTATGAATATTGAGTTCTGCTCAACCCGGGGCTAGCGGGCGTGAGCGGTAGCTAGAATATTTCACTACAGCTCATGGACAGTCTGAATCAAACCGAGACTGCAATATTTCGTATGTTCGCGCTCGGCCGTTTCCAAAGGTCCAAAAAAATTCAGGAGACATTCTTGATAAAAGTTTCAATAAACGTCATGAACCTATTTCTCTACACTATATACAACTTTACCACATCATCTTATCAAATACAAGCTAATTTCTCTTATTCAAAAAGCATTCGCTAGAGAAAATACTACATTTTTGGCCTGTAATAATATTAAAGCGTTTTTTACTAACGGCAGTTTAGACAATTATACTATGTGGACTTGCTATGCAGTTTGTGAAGCACTCATCTTCCTATTAGATAATATTTTCGTCAGGTATGGAACCACCGTTTATAGACAAATTGTTGGTGTCCCTGTGGGTACGAACTGTGCACCAATTGTCGCATTGTTTTTATTTGACTATGAAAGATATTTCATATTGGGTCTTTCACCAGATACCCAGGCAGATGTTATTGAAGTCTTAATGACACCTCTCGGTATCTGGATGACATATTGAACACTGACAACCCTTTCTTTCCAACTATGGTTAATAATATGTATCCTAAAGAACTTCAGCTTAACAAAGCTAATATATCTGATAATAACGTTATTTTCTTGATTTAGATCTCTCGATTGAAAATGGTGAAATAATTAGCAAAATCTATGACAAGAGAGATGATTTTAATTTTGACATTGTTAATTATCCCCACTTGGATGGGGATGTACCCCGAGCAACTTCTTATGGGGTGTATGTGTCTCAACTTATTCGTTTTTCAAGAGCTTGTACTCGAGTTGAGGACTTTAATATTCGTAATCTTTGTTTTACTAAAAAGCTACTCAATCAGGGTTACCGTTACCATAAACTTCGTAAAACCTTTGCAAAATTTTATTATCGTAACCCTGAACTTCTTTCCAAATATAAAAGTAATTTAAGGACTCTTCTGCGACAAGGATTATCACAACCTGACTTCTATGGTGAGGTGATTTATAAACTTCGTAAGATTCTTGATCATGATCACTTTCATACTATATTTGTTAAACTTGTTAAAAAGTTTATCAAAAGAGGTTATGACCCTATCATTTTGCAACGTATTGCATGCTTGGTCGTGGACCCTTTTACAGTTCATCACTATGCTTTCCTCTTTAATTGTACGATGACCGGACAGGCTGTGGACCCTATGATGACGCCTACCTACAGCCCATTGGGACGGTGGCGTTTGATGTTTGTCTATGATCTGTTTTGTCGTGCCCTTAATGGTTTATTGTCTTGTTGCTCTGGCTTCTGCCAAGTCAATGAGTACCTTCATTGTGGTTTTCTAGGCTATTGTTTTTTTTGTAATATATTTACACGAGCATATTTGTGTTTTACTTATAGTGCCTATTGATGCTGCCTTGTTGGTTAGAGATTAGATCATGGCGGGGATTTCTTTATTTACACTGTCCTGTTTTATTGGGATGAAAGTAGGGTAAGTGTGAGGTTTAGTGCACCCTAGAACCGGTTTAAACCCCCAATGGCCTTTGTTGCCACTGACCGGTCCAAGGCGGTAGCCCTATTGTCAACCCTTTTGTGTTTGTGATGTCGTTTGCATTTTTTATTACTTTTGCCTTCTCGTTTGTCTTTTTGCGTGTTTGTTTTTGTGTTTTGTGGTTGACTGTCGTCCTTGAATGCTGCTTTCCCTGTCCGATATTTGTATCTTTCTTTACATGCTAAATCTTCGAAACATACATATATACTATTTTTAACTGAAAACCATTGGTGGTTGCATTATACTGCCAGGGTTTATTGTATCGTTTAAAGAGTGTTCAGTAAAGGATATGTATTTACTTTTTATTTACTTTTTATAAACACCCTATATAACTTATACGAGTTTATACGTTTAAATGTTTAACGTGTTGATTTAAGCACAGTTTGATTTTGACTTAATAGTCTGTTGAATGTCCGTTGGGATATTGGTATGGGTTTTATTGTAGTTTACTATGACATGTCATGTGCAATGTGTTTGTTATTACATGCCTATCTAAATAGAGTAACACATGTGTTATTATACAATTTGTATTATGAAGTATCTCGACTCATTATAGCATTTCGGCCCTCGAACAACAGGGCCAAAAAGCGATAATGATAATAGCCCTGCCGTTTGAAAACGGTGACGTCACCAACGTTAATACCGACATCATAGACTCGACATGGTAAAATTACAAATTGTAACTGTCCACATTTTTTCAATTAGGTGACCGATTTCAATAAACTATGACTCATTTTCTTATTTACGTTATTTGCAATCCAACTGTACAACTAGCACAACCATTTTCTACAAAAAGTTGTTTTTAATTAATTTGAATTAGCTCATATTTAGGTAGACATTTAATAAAAAGGTAAATCCATGGCTGAGCAGTGCCTTTCAGTGATAATAGTCCCGAAGTAGCCCTTGGACCATTATCGTTCTCCTGGGGATATTATTACTGAAAGGCATTGCTCAGCCATGTATTAATAATGTCAACCGGTCGTTTATCAGTTTATATGAAAACATATATTCATATTTACAATGAATGTGTAATTATTACTTCTATGAGAAGTCTGAGTGTTGAGGGAAAACATATCTTCGTCTACTGGCATTCTCTAACCTGCTATCCATTTCACAGGACGAGACGTGTGGATACACAATATCTGACATATCTGAGAATCGTTGTTTGTTGTTTTAAAAATACCGATATCATATATAGTCTTACTATGGAATAGATTAACATATAATGTTTTACCATGCTCGGATGACAGACTCCGACTGATACACAGCATGCCTATTTTAAAAGGAATATGAAATGAACATGAGCATATGTGTTTTTGTCGTGGTTAAAACGAATGGAAAATAACATCGTACCAACATATTTAATAGCCTGACATGATGTAGTTTAGTTTGAATATAATCGTACTTTGTCGCAGTTATTGTTCTGCATTGTTCAACACTTACACCTCTATGCTTCATCTGCAATATTAGTTTAGTAATAATTGTCATTTTGAAACCGTGTTTAACATGAAACATACATACATTCGTCTACTGCTTCCATTCTCACAACTGCTATTCATTTCAGAGGACCAGACAGCCAATATTTATTGTTTTAATGAAACCGATATACGAAAAGTCCCATGGGTATGTTGCCTGGAGATTAGTCTTCAATACACTTGCTCAAACTAATAGAATGATGTCTAAATCCCGTAATATTATAGAAAGCCGTGATAACGCGACAATTTCCCTGGTTATTGCAGTGGTGAAAAATTGAACGTGGTGGCGGTTAATAAAAAGCGAAATATGTAAATGGAGCAGTCTGCCATTGAAAATATATTAAATGGCACTCTCGGTAATCTTATATTAACTAATAAGCGTTAACATAGATGCATGCATATATTTGTCTTACCGGGAAATACAGCGTGGACTATGTAGCGGATATTTGTTGTTTGGAGTGAATATAGGATTTATTTTTTATCGAGAAGTGAGAAAACATATATTTTCACGAGTGCTTTACTATATTCACGACACACCAACAAATATTCTATTTATTATATACTTTTTTATCATGCAACACTACCAAACTGTTTCAAACAGAAAATACGTTTCGTTCTGACAGTTCCCCTTTAACGTATTTGCTGATAAATATAGTAAAGCCAGCGAGTAAGGCGATTTACATATATTTAGTGCGCATAGAATATAATTCTAAACTTTGACACGTATTATGACTGTTATAAGCAAATGTAAAAAAAGGTAGTTCCATTTTTTCCAGCAGTGAGAATAAATGTTCTAATATTCTCACTGAGAAAATATAAACAATGAGAATATAAGGTTTATTCTAACCATACAATCCACTATTACTCTGGGAAGTATATAATAAATAGTTTACGTGTTAATTATATATCATTTTATAACTTTACATCATACAGGGTATAATAGCCATCAGATTTAAATTGAAATGTTTCAGAACAAATGAATTGCACACATTAAAATGATGCTGAATAACTACAGTGGCATGGCGACTGGCTGCTAATGATGCTGAATAACTACAGTGGCATGGCGAGAGACTGCTAATGATGCTGAATAACTACCGTGGCCTGGCGAGAGACAAGTAATGATGCTGAATAACTACCGTGGCATGGCGAGAGACTACTAATGATGCTGAATAACTACCGTGGCCTTGCGAGAGGCTGCTAATGATGCTGAATAACTACCGTGGCCTGGCGAGAGGCTGCTAATGATGCTGAATAACTACCGTGGCCTGGCGAGAGACTGCTAATGATGCTGAATAACTACCGTGGCCTGGCGAGAGACTACTAATGATGCTGAATAACT
Source organism: Cyrtodaria siliqua (assembly GCA_037043455.1). NCBI lineage: Eukaryota > Metazoa > Mollusca > Bivalvia > Adapedonta > Hiatellidae > Cyrtodaria > Cyrtodaria siliqua. The sequence goes on along the minus strand of JAWPHD010000268.1, from coordinate 362,218 downwards.
ACCGTGGCATGGCGAGAGGCTGCTAATGATGCTGAATAACTACCGTGGCATGGCGATAGACTACTAATGATGCTGAATAACTACAGTGGCCTGGCGAGAGACTACTAATGATGCTGAATAACTACCGTGGCATGGCGATAGACTACTAATGATGCTGAATAACTACCGTGGCCTGGCGAGAGACTATTAATGATGCTGAATAACTACCGTGGCCTGGCGAGAGACTACTAATGATGCTGAATAACTACCGTGGCTTTGCGAGAGACTACTAATGATGCTGAATAACTACCGTGGCCTGGCGAGAGACTACTAATGATGCTGAATAACTACCGTGGCATGGCGAGAGGCTGCTAATGATGCTGAATAACTACCGTGGCCTGGCGAGAGTCTACTAATGATGCTGAATAACTACCGTGGCATGGCGAGAGGCTGCTAATGATGCTGAATAACTACCGTGGAATGGCTAGAGTCTACTAATGATGCTGAATAACTACCGTGGCATGGCGAGAGGCTGCTCATGATGCTGAATAACTACCGTGGCATGGCGAGAGGCTGCTAATGATGCTGAATAACTACCGTGGAATGGCGAGAGACTGCTAATGATGCTGAATAACTACCGTGGAATGGCGAGAGACTGCTAATGATGCTGAATAACTACCGTGGCCTGGCGAGGGACTACTAATGATGCTGAATAACTACCGTGGCGTGGCGAGAGACTACTAAGGATGCTGAATAACTACCGTGGCCTGGCGAGAGTCTACTAATGATGCTGAATAACTACCGTGGCATGGCGACAGTCTACTAATGATGCTGAATAACTACCGTGGCCTGGCGAGAGTCTACTAATGATGCTGAATAACTACCGTGGCATGGCGAGAGGCTGCTAATGATGCTGAATAACTACCGTGGCCTGGCGAGAGACTACTAATGATGATGAATAACTACCGTGGCATGGCGAGAGTCTACTAATGATGCTGAATAACTACCGTGGCCTGACGAGAGTCTACTAATGATGCTGAATAACTACCGTGGCATGGTGAGAGGCTGCTAATGATGCTGAATAACTACCGTGGCCTGGCGAGAGACTACTAATGATGATGAATAACTACCGTGGCATTGCGAGAGTCTACTAATGATGCTGAATAACTACCGTGGCCTGGCGAGAGTCTACTAATGATGCTGAATAACTACCGTGGCATGGCGAGAGGCTGCTAATGATGCTGAATAACTACCGTGGCCTGGCGAGAGACTACTAATGATGATGAATAACTACCGTGGCATGGCGAGAGACTACTAATGATGATGAATAACTACCGTTGCCTGGCGAGAGACTACTAATGATCCTGAATAAATACCATGGCATGGCGAGAGGCTGCTAATGATGCTGAATAACTACCGTGGCATGGCGAGAGGCTGCTAATGATGCTGAATAACTACCGTGGCATGGCGAGATGCTGCTAATGATGCTGAGTAACTACCGTGGCATGGCGATAGACTACTAATGATGCTGAATAACTACCGTGGCCTGGCGAGAGACTGCTAATGATGCTGAATAACTACCGTGGCATGGCGAGAGGCTGCTAATGATGCTGAATAACTACCGTGGCCTGGCGAGGGACTACTAATGATGCTGAATAACTACCGTGGCCTGGCGAGAGACTGCTAATGATGCTGAATAACTACCGTGGCATGGCGAGAGACTGCTAATGATGCTGAATAACTACCGTGGCCTGGCGAGGGACTACTAATGATGCTGAATAACTACCGTGGCCTGGCGAGAGACTGCTAATGATGCTGAATAACTACCGTGGCATGGCGAGAGGCTGCTAATGATGCTGAATAACTACCGTGGCATGGCGAGAGACTGCTAATGATGCTGAATAACTACCGTGGCATGGCGAGAGGCTGCTAATGATGCTGAATAACTACCGTGGCATGGCGGGAGGTTGCTAATGTTGCTGAATAACTAATGATGCTGAATAACTACCGTGGCATATCGAGAGGCTGCTAATGATGCTGAATAACTACCGTGGCCTGGCGAGGGACTACTAATGATGCTGAATAACTACCGTGGCCTGGCCAGAGACTACTAATGATGCTAAATAACTACCGTGGCCTGGCGAGAGGCTGCTAATGATGCTGAATAACTACCGTGGCATGGCGAGAGGCTGCTAATGATGCTGAATAACTATCGTGGCCTGGCGAGAGACTACTAATGATGCTAAATAACTACCGTGGCCTGGCGAGAGACTACTAATGATGCTAAATAACTACCGTGGCCTGGCGAGAGGCTGCTAATGATGCTGAATAACTACGGTGCCATGGCGAGAGACTGCTAATGATGCTTAATAACTACCGTGGCATGGCGAGAGGCTGCTAATGATGCTGAATAACTATCGTGGCCTGGCGAGAGACTACTAATGATGCTAAATAACTACCGTGGCCTGTCGAGAGACTACTAATGATGCTAAATAACTACCGTGGCCTGGCGAGAGGCTGCTAATGATGCTGAATAACTACGGTGCCATGGCGAGAGACTGCTAATGATGCTTAATAACTACCGTGGCATGGCGAGAGACTGCTAATGATGCTGAATAACTACCGTGACATGGCGAGAGACTGCTAATGATGCTTAATAACTACCGTGGCATGGCGAGAGACTGCTAATGATGCTGAATAACTACCGTGGCATGGCGAGAGACTGCTAATGATGCTTAATAACTACCGTGGCCTGGCGAGAGACTGCTAATGATGCTGAATAACTACCGCGAAATTGCAAGAGGCTGCTAATGATGCTGAATAACTACCGTGGCATGGCGAGAGACTGCTTATGATGCTGAATAACTACCGTGGCATTGCGAGAGACTGCTAATGATGCTGAATAACTACCGTGGCATGGCGAGAGGCTGCTAATGATGCTGAATAACTACCGTGGCCTGGCAAGAGACTACTAATGATGCTGAATAACTAACGTGGCATGGCGAGAGGCTGCTAATGATGCTGAATAACTACGGTGCCATGGCGAGAAACTGCTAATGATGCTGAATAACTACCGTGGCATGGCGAGAGGCTGCTAATGATGCTGAATAACTACCGTGGCCTGGCGAGAGGCTGCTAATGATGCTGAATAACTACCGTGGCCTGGCGAGAGACTGCTAATGATGCTGAATAACTACCGTGGCATGGCGAGAGACTACTAATGATGCTGAATAACTACCGTGGCATGGCGAGAGGCTGCTAATGATGCTGAATAACTACCGTGGCATGGCGAGAGGCTGCTAATGATGCTGAATAACTACCGTGGCATGGCGAGAGACTACTAATGATGCTGAATAACTACCGTGGCATGGCGAGAGACTGCTAATGATGCTGAATAACTACCGTGGCCTGGCGAGAGGCTGCTAATGATGCTGATTAACTACCGTGGCCTGGCGAGAGACTACTATTGATGCTGAATAACTACCGTGGCCTGGCGAGAGACTACTAATGATGCTGAATAACTACCGTGGCCTGGCGAGAGGCTGCTAATGATGCTGAATAACTACCGTGGCATGGCGAGAGGCTGCTAATGATGCTGAATAACTACCGTGGCATGGCGAGAGGCTGCTAATGATGCTGAATAACTACCGTGGCATGGCTAGAGGCTGCTAATGATGCTGAATAACTACCGTGGCATGGCGAGAGGCTGCTAATGATGCTGAATAACTACCGTGGCATGGCGAGAGGCTGCTAATGATGCTGAATAACTACCGTGGCATGGCGAGAGGCTGCTAATGATGCTGAATAACTACCGTGGCATGGCGAGAGACTACTAATGATGCTGAATAACTACCGTGGCATGGCGAGAGACTGCTAATGATGCTGAATAACTACCGTGGCATGGCGAGAGGCTGCTAATGATGCTGAATAACTACCGTGGCATGGCGAGAGACTGCTAATGATGCTGAATAACTACCTTGGCATGGCGAGAGACTGCTAATGATGCTGAATAACTACCGTGGCATGGCGAGAGGCTGCTAATGATGCTGAATAACTACCGTGGCATGGCGAGAGGCTGCTAATGATGCTGAATAACTACCGTGGCATGGCGAGAGACTACTAATGATGCTGAATAACTACCGTGGCCTGGCGAGAGGCTGCTAATGATGCTGATTAACTACCGTGGCCTGGCGAGAGACTACTATTGATGCTGAATAACTACCGTGGCCTGGCGAGAGACTACTAATGATGCTGAATAACTACCGTGGCCTGGCGAGAGACAAGTAATGATGCTGAATAACTACCGTGGCCTCGCGAGAGACTACTAATGATGCTGAATAACTACCGTGGCATGGCGAGAGGCTGCTAATGATGCTTAATAACTACCGTGGAATTGCGAGAGGCTGCTAATGATGCTGAATAATTACCGTGGCATGGCGAGAGGCTACTTATGATGATGAATAACAACCGTGGAATGGCCAGAGACTGCTAATGATGCTGAATGACTACCGTGGCATGGCGAGAGACTGCTAATGATGCTGAATAACTACCGTGGGATGGCGAGAGGCTGCTAATGATGCTGAATAACTACCGTGGCATGGCGAGAGGCTGCTAATGATGCTGAATAACTACCGTGGCATGGCGAGAGGCTGCTAATGATGCTGAATAACTACCGTGGGATGGCGAGAGGCTGCTAATGATGCTGAATAACTACCGTGGCATGGCCAGAGGCTGCTAATGATGCTGAATAACTACCGTGGCCTGGCGAGAGACTACTACTGATGCTGAATAACTACCGTGGGATGGCGAGATGCTGCTAATGATGCTGAATAACTATCGTGGCCTGGCGAGAGGCTGCTAATGATGGTGAATAACTACCGTGGCATGGCGAGAGGCTGCTAATGATGCTGAATAACTACCGTGGCATGGCGAGAGGCTGCTAATCAAGATGTCTGCTTCTCGCTAAAGTAACAGAATGAACCATGTATGGTAATGCAGACTGCAAAGAGTCGTATATCAGTATACACAAACGTTGTGTAAGGAGAGTTGTCTTCCTTGATGCAGCTTGCAATGCCGCACGTACCTTCATACGCATGTTCACAAACGAACTAATTCACGGAATATTCATTTTATTATATACTTTCCAGTGAAATTGTGGATTTTATGATTAAAATAAAACTTATATTTTCATTGTTTTTATTTCACATGTGAAAATATAACATATTTAACATATTTTCACTAGAAATGATGTCATGCAACTGTTGACGTTGTTAACGTTGTTGACGTTATTGACGTCATTGTTTTGGCGCATTACATTATTTGTTTTGCATATATTTCCAGGTTGTGAGTATAAAATAATTAGAATATTTGTTGGTTTGTCGTGAATATAGGATTTATTTTCATCACGAAGTGAGAAACTCAAATATTTTCACTCGTGCTAAAGCATTCGTGAAAATATGTTTTCTCACTTCTCGATGAAAATAAATCATATATTCACGACAAACAAACAAATATCCTTTTATTTTTTTATACCTACAACTGTTATTTTCTTGAAAGGAATCATACTGAATAATATGTTTTACGGAATATGTATAGTGCATTAGGATGCATATAATCATCGACAGTAAAGAATCATTTTCTCTTTACATTCAATTTAATTTTCTCAGCTCATATATTATAGATCATTTAACAATTGTCAGGGCTTATAGATCTATTATACAAACATACATTTATGTAGCAAGGAAATGATTCGGTGCATTACTATTTATGTGTCGACGTGCCGTAAAACACCATTCATTTATTCATTCATTGTTCCATGCAAAAGGTATCACTAAGTGAAACACCTCACAGAACAAATGATTCTTTGCTGGCCGAATGAATGGTATTTTTTGAAACGAAGCATTCATACTGTCATAATCAACTGAAATATATATATTTGCTGTTTTAACACATCTTAGAGCCAAAATTCAAAATGCAATCATCGAAAGAGTTAACTTGTTAACGTTTGGCACTTCAAGGGATACAATGAAATCATGTAACTGTTTTTGCAAAATAACGTATTAATTCAGAAATATAGGCAATAATTTCAGAAATATTGAAACCATACAACTAAAAGAGGACATCTAAATCATTTTCCTTTCATTTTAAATGTTTTAAGTGATTATATATTCACTGTATTAACTATACATACGGGTAAAGATAAGAGTCAGGCGAATCAATAATGACGTCAATAACGGGAACAGATGAATGACATCATTGTGCGAAAAAACAACATGTAAAACGTTACTTATTGGCGACGTCAACGCACAAAATGTCAATGGTATGCAAGAAAAAGTATCTGTCATGGGTATTTGGTTCAGATAGGGATTTCCAACCCTCGGTATAAGGGTTTTAATCGGAACCTCGGCAGAGCCGCGATTCCGATAAAAAAAATTATACCTCGGGTTGGAATTTCCTATCGTCACAGGATACCCATGAAAGATTCTTATATGCTGTGACCGTAGAATGTCTTATTCCGAACGGAGAGACACGGTCTGGTGATGGTACACAATTAAATTCACCGATGCCCGCCCTTCGAATTAGATCATGTGGGTGATTTCTTTATGATCTTCCATATTAACTGCTGTATATTTGGTTTGAAACGATATGCCCATATATCCATATGAAGTATATGTAATTTTTTGCGTGGAGTGCAGATTTACTAAACCTGAACTGATATTATTAAAGTGACAACTATCGGTTTCACAAATTGCATTATTTTTTATAAATGTAATTGAATTGACATGAATAGTTGTTTAACAGTCTCACCAATACATCTTTAAAACGTGCCCCACTCTTACTATCGAATAGATTCTGCTATGAATTGTTACCATGCTCAGAGGACATTCTCCTATTTTGAAATAACACAAGCATTGCCGCTGTACACGCAATACCAATGGAAAATAGCATAGTACCAACATATGTAATAGCCACATAGTATAGTTTTATTATCATAACCGTTCTTTGTAACTTTTCATTTGCCGTTCTGCAATATTCTAAATATGCGATATGCATCTACTGTTCATTTGCAATATTTGGTTGGCAATAATATCCCTCTGCAACGTTGTGTAATATAAAATATGCATATATTCGTCTACTGCTTTTCTCCAAACTACTATTCATTTCACAGACAGCGGATGGATCTGCACAATAGGCTGACATATCTGGCAACCAACAGTTGTCGTTATGAGAAATAGTCCCATGGGCATATTGGTTGGAGATTCTTCGTACTTCGGTCGGCAATACACATGCTCCAGCTAATAAAACGATGTCTAAAGCGCGTAATGTTATAAATAATGATAACACGCTATTGTAGTGGTGAAATACAAAACGTTGTGGCGGTTAATAAAAAGAAAAAATATGTAAATGAGGCAGTCCAGTCTGCCACAGATATTATATTAAACGAGACACTCGGAAATCGTAAATTAACTATGAAGCGTTAACATTAGAACATTAATATATATATTTATGGGAAAATACAGGGTGGAATTTATATAATGTTGTACTTGTCAATGATATATACATTATACACTTCAGTTCAGGGTAATACTGTCAACCTACTGTTTTGAACGTTTGGATTGTTTCAGAACAGCGAACAATTATCGTTACACCGCGAAAGACTTCGAATCAAGATGGTTGTCTGTCCCTTTAAATTAAATGAACGAATCCGTATGCTAATGACATGCTAATGACATGCTAATGGCAGACAGCAAAAGTCGCAAAGCAGTATAAACGAACATTGTATAATATCTGTGTAGTATGACGACGGCCGCATGATCAGCTAATCTATATGTGCATGTAAGTATGTGTAAGCCTCTGTGTGGAATGACACTGGACGTTCTATTATACAAATGCCTTCTCACTATAGAAGAATGTACTATATTGAGCATGTTTGTGTGTTTGTTTGTATGGTGTTTTACGTCATTTTCTATACATGTAAGGTTATATATGACGGTCGATATTTTGTGGTGGAGGCAGACCATCCGCTTTTCCTGGGTAGAACCAGCACTGTACACCTCCCGCCATCCGTAAGAATCTACACTTTTCTCACTTACAAGTCGAGTTCCCAGTGGGATTCGAATCCGCAGCTGTGCGAGGCGAATGTTTACAACGCAACGTCTTTAACCATTCGGCCACGCAGATGCTACATATTGAACATGTATAGTATGCAAAAATTATAGACGAATATATACATCGCCAGTTCGAAATGGCGAGAACATTCACCGATGACTGAGGTTAAGATGTGTTTTATCAAAACTCAGTCCAAACTGTTTAAATATCTCATGTCAAAAAGTACGTATATTCCCATAGGCCGACCGATCCTAGTGCAAGCTTTTAATTACACCACCCACCAAAAACAAAAAGAAACAAATAACAATTAAGCATAAATATCCCTAATGTCTATAGTATTTAAGTGACTCGGCTTACCTGTATTATACTGATTATGCTTAATTTCAAAATAAAAACAATCCTATTGCCTACGCCATTTTGTTTAGAACAGCTATATTGCTATATTAAAACACACACGTTGAAGACACACACAGCATAAACACAATTAAAATTATATACATTAAGAGCCCTTAACAGTATATAAATATTGCATCACAGTGAGGGTGACAGTGGATATTGTCAACCTGAGGAAAATAATGTCAACCGCGAAGTCGAGGTTTTTTCCTCAGGTTGACAATATCCACTGTCACTCTCACTGGGATGCAATATTTATTTTATTATACCGAACAAATGTTTTGATTAAAATTTAAATATACGAGGGGGAAAAAATTGCAATATTTTTCTTCTTTTTTTTTTATTTCTATTTTTATACCAGTTTTGATTTAATGTAACAAATCTGCTCGCCACATTTTTTTTATTGTCGTTTGTAAACCAAGCGTCTTACCATTGATATAACTTCAAATGTATTTTAATAAGCGTCCACCGATTTCTAATTGCCAAAGCGTGTCGTTATTGGAAAAACCCAAAACCTACTTTTATACTTCCCGTGACGTCACAATCGTGTAACAGTAAAAATTGTTTACCGGTGAACAGTAAAAATTGCTTCACTCTAAGGGTATGGGCAATTTATACAAGAGTGTAAACGTGAGGTATAATAATACTAAATGTAACACGTAATTACGCTTCATTGATCGATGTGAAACAGAAACACGTTTAACAACATCAATCAACTTACATGTTACACAAGCGTTCTGGTATGTGTATGTTTCTTCTTGTCACCAAAGACGACAATCTGAAATACAAAAAATTTATTTTGCTCAATCTCAGTGCTATTAACCCAATGGCAATTCAAATTTAAAATATGTTTGTTATTGAAGTGTGGGTATTTGGAATATTTGAATTTAAATTGAACATAAAACGAAACTCGGTCAGGATTGGTATTTTTTTATAATTGTTCAGATACAATATTTTTGCATTAAATTAATATCAATCAACTAAATGAGCCATAAACGACCAAAATAAATCGCACTGAACGCCAAGAATATATATATGTATATATATTAAAAAAAAAAAATCAGCCATTCTACAAGATTGTAGTGGCCCATTTATTTGGCTATTAACAACATGGATAATAATATGCTAATATGAGAGTTATACAAGATTTTACTAAATCAATACATGTATTCCATAAATACTCTCTCATACTCTTTCACTCATTTTTGTAAACACTGCTGTCAATCTTATAATGTCTTAAAGCATTTTTTTTAATGGACCTTCTCTTAACATGCTTAATCCTATAAAAGAAAGTAGAAAAAAAAGAGAAAAGAGATACTCTGTGTGCACGGTTACCAATATAATGCAATATCAATAATATGTTACATTATGGAAGATGTTATTGTCAGGGTCTAGTCACATGTCTTGTTTGTTTCAATAGTAGATCTTTACTTATTAATCTATTTATATATTTTTTTTAAACTTTGTTTTACGAGAGCCTGGATACAACACAAGTTTTGTGGAAGGGACTAAACTGGTGTTTATTAAATTTAATCTTGGAATAAAGTTTTGTATTTGTTCCATTTTTTTTCATAGGTTTTTAAGGTATTATCTTTAACTGCTATATATGTGTTTGCCCTGAAGGAGTGTTTAAGTCTGTTGTGAAGTGCAGTAATATATAATGGAGAAGTTAGTTTTTTGGCCGAGAAAATATAGTATTTAAATCAGCTGGTATATATTGTTCTCCAATATTAAATGTAAATAATTCTTCAATAAAAGGCAAAGTAATACTGTTTCTTATAAACCATGATTGTATTTATTGAAGAAATGATCTTGTTGATGGACATGTCCAGAGTAAATGAATAATACTTTCCTCTTGATTACAGTAAAGACATAATGAGCTTGGGACAGCTTTAATTGTTTTCATGTATTTCCTTCTTGGTAAAATTCTATGAATATATTTCTTAACTATGGTTACGCACCAGGTTAAGCTAGTTTAAAACCTGGTGGTTAATAAAATCGTTATGCCATTACGTCGTCCGAGTATTAACCTTCATACTCCATCCAACCCCTTCTCCAAGAAGCGAAGACGGAGTTGCCTGGGGTATGAAATCAAACCTTAATTTCGGCTTAAACAGTTTACATATTATAAAATTAAAACATTTAATAGTTAATTTTAAACAGGTTATCGCACTTATTCAGTAAAAAATATGTTTAAACGTGTTTTATTGTCGAATTAACCATTACAAAATCCTCCTAATATGAGCTTTCTCATCGCTTAATGGAATTAAGGCGGTCCACGTAATGATTGCACCGCGAGCGTCATGTGTATATTCGCTTATAAAATAGTAATTTCTTTGTAAGGACGTAGTTGTGCCGAACTATTCAAGTCATCTAGTATATGTTTAGTGGTTGACCCATTCACATTTCGCCACTACCCTTTCTGCTGAGTGCACGATGAACGGGCAGATTGGGTACTAAATGCAAAAGGTAAAGGTTTGATGTTTAGCTCAATCTGTTCTGTATTTATTGGATTGACAATAGGGAAAGAGTAAGGTATGCTTGTGACACAGTGCGTACCTGGTGTTTTGGTATGACCATTTATATACACCTACTGTCACTCTCTTGCTGTCAGATTGTATCTCATTATATGCATTAATATGTATCGCATTAATAAAATGCATCTCTTATTTCCCAGAAAAAAAGCTAAATCAGGACAAATGACTATTTTGTCGATGAAATGTGGCAGTAAGTTTTGAGCAACAGAAAGACGCATTATATTTTGAAATTATAATAAGTGAACTATAACCGACTTATAGTTGAATCCGCCCATTATATGAGGCCATGAGAGCAGGTAGTTGAACCCGTCCAATATCCAAAAAATAATAATTCTCACATACTGATCTCACATTATGCTCTAATTTGGCCTAGGTAACACCAATCAGAGAGAGTGCTACGATGATCGTTTACATATTTGCAATGACAGTTTCAATCAAAGCAATTCGAAAGTAGCTTTATAGTTATCAGGATCATGGAAGTTTTTCAGTATTTGGAAGACCTTTAACTTACTGAAATCACGTAAAAGGTATTGCACATTTTGTTCAGATATGAAATAAAGACTGCCAAAGATTTGCAAATCTGTCAATATTCATTGGATGCCAGATTTGGTTGAACTATAATGTAAATACTAAGTTTAACATTTTCCTTATGAAACAGCTCGAACAGCGTCGGTACATGTTGTATACCAGTAATAAATGTAAATATACCCACATCCATAGATAACGTAACTTGAAAAAAGGAGACGCATTTGATATGGTCAAACAATGTACTGCTTAGGCATAATACGTCTCAGTTCAATAATAACACATTTAAAATATAGTACATGTAGATAATTGCATTACAGGTCGACATACGTTCTCTTCCTACTATCCAGTCATTTAAATATAATTATAAAATGTTTATTGCAAAATGCACATTAACATGAATGATATTATTTTTTTTTTTTTTTTTTTTTTTTTATTTTTTTTTTTTTTGCCTGGATATATATGTACATTATGTAAGACTACTTTGATTTCTTCTATATTCAAATATAACTGAGTGTTTGTCGAAGATTGAATGTTTTTATTGTTAGTGTATTTGTTAAAAGCACTAAATGTTTGTTAATTCATGTACAGAAGGCCGCATTGAAAATATGATGTGTATATCTTGATAGTATGTCATAATGTGTTAACCTTCTTTAAATAAAGAATTTATTATTATTATTATTATTATTACAGTGTATAGACATGATAGATAATATATAAAAGTCGAACAGGAAATGCAGTTTCCAAAGATCACAGTCAACCAAAAACACGCATTAAAATAAACGACAATTACAATGCTAATAAGATGAACTGCCTGTGACATTACAAACACAATCGGTCTGACAATATGGCTACCACCTTGGAACGGTCAGTGGCACGAGGGCCACCGGGGATAAGGAGGGGAGGGAGTTTGGGTGTGGGGCGGTGGTAAACCAGGTTCAAGGGTGCAACAAACCACTCTATTATACCATAATGTCTTCCCTATAGTTCCTGTTGTTTTTGTTAAATTGCCTCTGTTAGCTTTTCTGCTTATTTGAAGAGACAAACCAAATTGTTTTTGCATGGTAATAGTTCACTAATTGCAATCAATTAAGCTCTTCCAAAACATTGTTTTATTTAATTGTATGCACGCGTATTGTAAGTCAGAATGGTATTAGATTTAGAAAATGCTAATCGTAATGTGCGTCGACTTCTTCTATGTTGCCGTGTGTCCGTTTAAATGGGATGCATCCGGCCTTTTGTAGGAGTATCAAAACTCATAAATAAACTTTCTATTTAATAAATAATAAATAAGTACCTGTGTTTTATCGGTGAATAAAATACAGTTAGGAGTTCGGATGCGTAGTAAATAAATCACGAGTGCGTTAGATTCACCGATAAAATACATGTACGTATTTATTATTTCGATTCTAACACTACAATAACCCCATTGTTTACGCTATTTTTGGGGCATTATATATTATCTCGGAGGTCAAGGTAATCAGGCTGCTATGTTTACAGGCTGTTCCATTGGGCGGCCCGTATGCAAAGTGCGTTTCAATACACTAGTAGTCACGTGAATAACAATTAAGTCATTGCTTACATTATATAGCTTGCGTTGAATGACGTCAAACGTTCTCAGCTTGTTCAAGATGCTTATAAATGTACCGATGCATAGAATGTGTTTCTTTCGTGGTTGTGCATGGTTTGGGAGCGTGGCAAGTTTGTTGTAATTAACATTTCATTAAAATTACTGTTGAGTTTGTCTTCGTGACGTATATTTACCAACTGACGTCATGTAATGTGGCGCTTCCAACGGATGAAATGTACGCGGGGAATTAATGGAAAAGCTGTATTTTATCGTAGAATAACATACAGCTGTCTCTCTTCTTTGAGTATATGAAAGACTGCTGAGGTCGTGTTAGAATCTATGATCAACAGTCCTATCAATTAAAGTATGATGTTAGCGGCGTACCATTTGGATTCACCATATACTTTGAATACTTTGATTGGATATGTACATTAAAATGCTTACATTAACCCTGGTATATAACCTAGAATAGCACGAATTAAATTAATGTTAAGAATGAATTCCCTTGTAATAAAGACCATTACGTGGTCCATTAAGCTATAGGAAAGTTTATATTAGTAGGATTTGATATTTCAAGAATAAAACATGTTTTTACTGAGCAAATGCGATAACCTGTTTAAGCCGTAATTAGGTTTAATTTCAACCCCATTTTTGCTTCTTGGAGAAGGGGCTGGATGGGGTATGAAAGTTAATATTCTTATTATTATTTGAAATTCCTTAACTAAAAGCCAAACTAGTTTAATATGTCTATTGGTTCATGGTATATGACTTCTGAATATCTTCTTTTCATAACATTATGTAATTATGGAAACGGATTGATATAAGCTAAGAGCTTTTTTCCGAATCCACGTTTTAAAATCTTGTGTTAAATTCATTATAATATTGTGTAACATTAGCAATTGTATACAGAATAAAATATTGTTTAAACTAAAGCGGTACACCTGAACCTGGTGTCTTTATGTGGTGTCACATGACTTGCTTCTATTTGTTATTGTGTTTGTTGTTTGATTTGAATGCTTGTTCTGGGTTCTGACGACTGAGTGCTGTGACATTTATTCTTGGTTCTGACTGAGTGCTGTGACATTTGTTTTGGGTTCTGACTGAAGGCTGTGACATTTGTTTGGTGTTCTGACTGAGGGCTGTGACATCAATTCGGGGTTCTGACTGAGTGTTGTGACATTTCTTCTGGGTTCTGAATGAGTGCTGTGACATTTGTTCTAGGTTCTGACTGATTGATTGACATTTGTTCTGGATTCTGACAGAGTGCTGTGACATTTGTTCTGGGTTCTGACAGAGTAATGTGACATTTGTTCTGGATTCTGACTGAGTGCTGTGACATTTGTTCTGGATTCTGACTGAGTGCTGTAACATGTGTTCTGGATTCTGACTGAGTGCTGTGACATTTGTTCTGGATTCTGACTGAGTGCTGTGACATTTGTTCTGGATTCTGACTGAGTGCTGTGACATTTGTTCTGGATTCTGACTGAGTGCTGTAACATTTGTTCTGGATTCTGACTGAGTGCTGTGACATTTGTTCTGGGTTCTGACAGAGTAATGTGACATTTGTTCTGGGTTCTGACAGAGTAATGTGACATTTGTTCTGGATTCTGACTGAGTACTGTAACATTTGTTCTGGATTCTGACTGAGTGCTGTGACATTTGTTCTGGATTCTGACTGAGTGCTGTGACATTTGTTCTGGATTCTGACTGAGTGCTGTGACATTTGTTCTGGATTCTGACTGAGTGCTGTAACATTTGTTCTGGATTCTGACTGAGTGCTGTGACATTTGTTCTGGATTCTGACTGAGTGCTGTGACATTTGTTCTGGATTCTGACTGAGTGCTGTGACATTTGTTCTGGGTTCTGACTGAGTGTTGTGACATTTTTTCTGGATTCTGACTGGGTGCTGTGACATTTGTTCTAGGTTCTGACTGAGTGTTGTGACATATGTTTGGTGTTTTGACTGAGTGCTTTGACATTTCTTCTGGGTTCTGACTGAGTTCTATGACATTTCTCGTCGACTTTGTATCACATATGTAGTCTGTTTTACTCAATATCCATCCCTTTCATTCATAGCCTTGATAGCAACGCCTATAAGTATTTGTTTCGTGTGATTATAATATAGTAATTTACCATGTGTCCCAAAATGTGTGACTTTGCATATAAACATTGACATAAACCTTTCTGTTTCTGCGGTACCAGTATTGACATAATGGTTTTGTACCAGCAGTGGCCTACGGACTTCTACTGGTGTCACACTGTCATAGTACAATCAACAGTGGTCAAATGACTACAGGTCAATAGCAGTAGTCAGTGTACTTCCATATTTCTTATAAATGGTGTACAGCATTGATAACAACGAAAGTTACAAAAGGATCAATAACTTACCACTATTCTTATAAAGTATGCCATTTTGATTTCTGTTTTAAATATTATTAATCCACACATCATGTTTAATACTCTGTTCTTTGTTTTGTTTCGTCATAGAAGCTGAACATTTGGGCAAAGAGTACGTAAGTGAATGACAAACGAAACATGGGAATATTTTCGTAAACACTGGCATGAATTTAAATACTCTCAAACTTGCACATTATATATACTTTGATTTCATTAATATACATTAAACATGTTTAAGCAATTTGCAAAAAAAGGCAAACTGTTTTTTACAATAATGTTCTTCATGAATATGAAAGGTGAATCATCGCATGACTTAGAACAGAGATGATACATATCTATGTTGGATATATATCTTTCCCTATTCAAATATCTGACTATCTGTGATGAGACTAATGCATTTTTTATTTCTTTATCTACACTGTCCCGTTTTATTGGGATGACAGCAGGGTTAGTGTGCGGTTTGGTCCACCCTAGAACCTGGTTTAAACCCAAAGCGGCCATTTTTGCCACTGAGCGCTCCAAGACAGTAGCCCAGTTGTCAACCCTTTTTGTCTTTGTGACCTCATATCCCTTTATTCTTTGTTAATATTGCCATTCATGTTTGTCTTTTTGCGTGTTTTGGGGTTTACTGTGTTCCGCGAAAGCTGTATTTATTACATAACATGGCTTTTGGGAGTGCAATAAAGCTATGACTTATTTCTCGTAATACGCTAGTGTATTACAGATGCAAATGAGGACCGAATTACTGTGTTTGTATACAGTAAAACATTTAATCCCAATTGTTTGCCTGATATATCATACGGTACGTTCAGACGTCTTAATTATTTATCAATATTTGAAATCTTACTTCATAAAATGAATGTTAGTAACGTTAAATTTGGTTTAAGATGTCGCATTATTTGTAGCGCGAACGCATTTAAAGTCGCGTAACGTAGCGACGTCATGTAAACAAAACGACGTCATGATTTGCCTTACAAATTGCCGCCGTATATAAGGGAAATTGACAAAATTAAAACGAAACTATTACGTCGTAGGTGTGTTATGTGATAAACAGAATCTTATATTATTCGTGACTGTGTATTATTGACTTTAATAAACTCGTTGGATAAAAAGATAGGATACTCGGCAAGAGTGTCGTATCCTATCAGTTTATCAAACTCGTTTATTAAAATCAATAATACACAGTTACTCATGTAAGATCCTCTATTTCCTGTTCGACTTTATGCTTATTTTTATGGAATGTATGAATGTGTAAACGTTGAAGAATCATGTACATATTTAATAACGTCTGAAGTGCGTGATTTGATAAGGTTTACATATGCACAAACTACTGTAACATGAAAGCAGATGTAAACTTTATATTTATTATAATTTCAACCTCTCATATAAAAACGCATTTTAAGATTGAAAAGCAATCATTTCAAATAAGATAATACATATTACGACTGATGTGCATACGAACTGTTCCTCCAAGAAAAATCAATGCATGCGTAAAACTGTTTTTAAAAAACGAAGTCACGTGTTAAAATGTCATCCAATGAAATAGCGTTAAATGCAGATATGCTAATGAGGCGGATGCGTGTGGATCTGAGTCCAATATATACCTAGACTTTTTGTTGTATCAACCTGTATAATTTACCGGAATTTGGGTACCGACATATGTATGTAGTAACCGACATCGTACTTCCTATTACATCAGGCGGAATAAAAATGAAACCACGCGAGTGTTGTAACTGTCGTATTAAACAAGTACAAGTTGTTTTGAGGGAAAGGGGAATATATTTATACACCGATCTAGTTTAAAGAGACACTGTCCGTCATTAAATCATATATTCAGCATAAGCAAATAACTGTATGAATATTTTCGAGTAAATGTAGACAAAGAAACAAATTTAAAGATCCAAATAAGTATATAGTAATAATTTCGTAAATTTGAAGAAAAAAATAATTATGTAAGCAATGCTGGAACCGCAATATTTACATTTTGTTGCTCACGTAATATCCATTAGCGCATTAGATTCTGATTAGAGTATGTCTTGCTGTCTGTCTCAATTAAACCACACGTGGAATTTTAGTGGGGGATAGGAGTTTAATCCCACGAAGTGGTACTTTGTTTTGTGTACCCTATTGAAGTCCGTCAAAAAATATTTTTGTAATATTTTTCAACGTACTTAATTTGTGTTTTATAAGCTAAATTTTACGACTAATGAAGCCTAAATAGTGTGATAGTAAACATATAAATAAAGCTGGTATCAACAGAAGTACTTTTGGAACAGAATTTATGACAATAACATTATTTATGAGTGTCAAGAATGGAAGGAAAAGTAACACTTTTGCAATGGCATTGTCTTAAAGATCATAGAAACTGTATGGTTTAACATCAATCGTGTATAAAAACCAGTCGACTTCCCCTTGCATGAAAGAAAATAAATAATGTCTTTACTAAAAAAGAAACTACAAATTTTATTACCATTTATTTATGATTATTATATTCATTATCACGTGTTTCTTCATCTCTCTGGACCTTAATTTAAATAACCCGATATTGATTAAAGCACATTTCACTTATTCAAACTATGACCGACGAAAGTATCTATACACGAAACAGTGGAACGCGTATTACAAATAGAGGATATAAGCTGATAGAAAACTTTTCTTTTTTAAAATATTATGCCAGCAATGTTATTTAGTGTAACCACACATGGACTACGTGTATTTCTGGTTACCTGTATTAGGCTTTAGTTAGTTTTGTGGTTGACTGTCCTCCTTGAATGCTCACTTTCCCAGTCCGATCTTTTTATATTTCTTTTTACTTATATCGTTGTAAAATTATAAACGTGTTTACATATAAAGAGTGAGCATACGGTAATGGTTTATGGTCACTTGTCAACTCGTGATCATAAACACCGTGCAAATACGTATAACATATCTTTAATACTTACATATCATTTCCAAATGTATTATTTCGATATGAAGTCATTCAATCCAACTATAAATCCATTGATATTCGACAGTTTGCTTATTTTTCTGAAACTCTGCTTCTTATTACATTAAAGTCACATCGATGGAATATTAAATATACGAATATTCTAAGTTAGAATAAACTAAGTGTTATAAAAAATAAATCATGTATGGATATACATCCTATACATTTAACACGCTGCGGAAAAAGATTAGACACGTGTAACATCAGGCAGAGATAACAAATCAATGTCCCCAATAGCACAGCTTCAAGATATTGTCGTTCAAGACTTATCCGAGGGACAATTTCTTACGTTTCCACTGTATGTCAGATAGAGCTGCCGTGCTATTACTTACTATAGAATCAATGCTTTTCTGAATTCATTTATCGTTAAGAGACATCGATGATAAACGCGGCTGACAACGGAAATCAAAGCCGTTAAATTTAACGTGAAACCGCGAGAGTTTATCTAGGATTCTCCTGGCGGGGCGTCCATTAAGAGATAATGACATCTAGCAACGTGTCAAATAAAGTATCGATTTCGTTAAGAGTATTTCCATTCTTAACAAACCTTGACTGAGGTTTGAACAGCAGTGATTAAACTTTATTTGCTGCGCCATTTCTTTTCATCCTTTCTTATAAGCTGAATGTTTATGTGTTGACAATACTTCGGATGCAATTTAGATATTTGTTTTAAAAATCACAGTATTTGCTTAGACAAATATCACTTAATGAGGAGTTTGATGTTTTAACCGCAGTCGGGTTAATTTTAATTGTTTTCAAGCACGCTCGAAAGGGTCTTCTGTGCTATTTACACTATTTGATTGAACCCTGGTTAAAAGAAAAGTTCCCGTGAAATATTTTTGAACTATATGCAATATAAAGAGATATATAAGAGGTATTGATTTAATAAAAAACTAAAATACCATGTTTATAATCCCTAAACATTAACAACATGTGTTCTTGAGCTAAATAAACCCTTAGGATGTTAAGGATCCCAGTTTGCACTGGGAAAGAAAAAATCTCCAGCAGAGGTATAATTACCTAATAGGAGTTGAAAACGGAATACCTTTACCTATGAATTGACTTTGGATTTATTGTTTTTGGATTTAATTCTGGAAAGCATCTTCATAATCTTTATTATCATTTTTCATAACCTCGCCCCCACCCCAGCCACCCCACAACCCCAAACCCACAACCCTTCCCCATTCCAAGACTGTATAACCATAGCTGTTAAAGGACCGTAAACACAATACGGATTAACCAAGAAGGATTTTCACATCCTCTTATCTTTTACAGAGAAAATATTTTGTCTGGAGATTTATAAGTTCGAAATAAAATTCTCAATGCGAATAATCTATTAAACAAACAGTTTGACCATATGATGGCTTATACTTAAATCCTGAAAGGACGATAACGTTAATATATTTCCAATATTTTTATATTTGTGACGTTGTATACTTTACGTTTTTGTTTGGTTCTGTATGCGTATTGGAGGTGGACTGTGTGCTTTGAATGCTATATTCCGTATTCGACTTTTATACATGTTTTATGAAAAAATACAAAGTTAGGCTTTTGTCTTTTCATGGTTGATATCGGTCAATGAAGCACATCTCTGTTTATGGCTTAAACGTATTGAAACTGAGATTATATAACCTGTAAAAGTATACCCAAACTATGTCTTAATAAAGAGAACATAACTCACCATTGATTGGAAGATGTACAATTGTCGATTTCCAGCAAAATCAATTCAATCTACCGTTTTATTCAAAAACAAGTGCTTGTTTGTGTTGTTTTTTAAATCGAGAATATAAAAACGATTACTATTAAGTGTACGTCAAATACTGTATTTGTTGTTGTTGCAATGCCGTGACATTATGCCAGCTTCGGATGCCATAGATGTTCTGCATTGTTTGTGCATGAAAGAACCTTTCGAAGTTTGTAACAATAGAGCTCCTATCACGATTGTTCGACGTTAAAACAACGTCAACTGTGATCTATTGCTTTTATTTAGATGATATCTCCAGAGGGACTGCAATGAAACAGTCGCATAGAGGTAGCTATAAAAAAATTAAATTCCACATAATGTGCTGTGAAAATTGGTTATAAACATATAGTATTACACGCTTAATTTAATATAACATACTGGGACGTAATACAAGAACATCATTATTCATCTGGAAATAGAACCATGGTTTCCTTTAAGCACCATAGTGCGCAAAATAAAGCAAAATCACGTGATGTGTCGTTAAAAAGACATAGTGGAGCAATCCGTGTTTTTTGTCCATGCTGCATTTAAAGTAGGGTTTTCTTTAATCAATCTCTTTTGTAAGATCATTACAACGATTGCGAAACGCCATAATATCTTGTAATTTGTAAGTTTTCAATCCAGAATAGACTAACGGGCGTAACATTCCTGATGAACACTTATCACCATTTACATAAACGTAATATTTATATCACAACTGTATTGCGTGTTTTCGTTTTAAATTATTATTGCGTGAATATTGACGTCCGAGTTCGTTTTATATCTGTATCCGTCAATAGCCCGGACGTCAATATTATCTCTATCCGTCAATAGCCCGGACGTCAATATTATCTCTATCCGTCAATAGCCCGGACGTCAATATTCATGCAAACATGTACAAGTACGTTTAACAGTCGAACTCGAAATGCAGCTTTGATCGAACACAGTCGACCGCAAACGAGAATAATGACAAACACAAACGGGTTGACAATAGGGCTACCGCCTTAAAACGGCAAGTTGCAAAAAGGTCACTGGGAGTTTAAACCATTTTATAGGGTGCGCCAAACCTCAAGTTTCCCTATTTCCATTCAATGAAACGGGACAGTGTAAATAAAGAATTCTGCGCCAGACTTTAATGGTTTATTCTCTTGTTGCTCTGGCTTCTGCCAAGTCATTGAGTACCTTCATGGTGGCTTTCTAGGCTATTGTTTTTTATATTATATTTACACGAGCATATTTATGTTTTACTTATATTGCCTATTGATGCTGCCTTGTTGGTTAGATATAAGATCATGGCGGGGATTTCTTTATTTACACTGTCCTGTTTTAATGGGATGACAGTAGGGTAAGTGTGAGGTTTGGTGCACCCTAGAACCGGTTTAACCCCCAGTGGCCTACTTTGCCACTGACCGTTCCAAGGCGGTAGCCCTATTGTCAACCCTTTTGTGTTTGTGATGTCGTTTTTTTAATTATTACTTTTGCCTTCTTGTTTGTCTGTTTGCGTGTTTGTTTCTGTGTTTTGTGGTTGATTGTCCTCCTTGAATGCTACCTTCCCTGTCCGATATTTTTATATTTCTTCATTCTCTAACAAACAATACAGCATTGTTAGGCAATACAAGTATAACACATAGACGGTCATGTATATTTGAATATAAACGCAATATTATATGCAGTTTATACTATGCTAGAAATGGATCGTCAGAATGAAGACATTCCCCTCATAATTCGGTATTTTCGCTGTATAATCACTACAACATATAAAGTTAAACAGTTGCAACTTTGTAAACAAAGTTAACAAGGAGAAACATGGTCATATCCAGCGTACACAAGGCAATGACACGTAACATTATTGTAGGCTCGATATCCGTCTTATTGTATTTCGCCCTCTTTAACCATGTTGTATGACGTTTTCTGAAAGCACGTTGAAACTCCAGTCTGGCTGTTTCAAGTTTGTACACAGAACCATCGTTTTTTAATTCTGCATATGTTATAACCGTGGCATACATACTATTGATCTTATATGTCGCGTGTGTGTTTTGTTCATCATTACGTGATCCCGCCTTAATTCCATTAAGTGATAGGAAAGCTTATATAAGCAGGATTTATAGCGGATATTTCGACAATAAAACACGTTTACTGAAAAACATGCGATAACCTGTTTAAAATTAGATATTACAAATGTTGTAATTTTACAATATGCATAATTTTTAATACTAAATTAAGGTTTTATTCCATACCCCAGCCAACACCGTTTTGTTCTTGGAGAAGAGGTTGAATGGGGTAAGAAAGTTAATACTCGGACCACGTAATGGTCGTCTCTCAATTTATGGGATAACCTTAATAAGCAGTGTAATAATAAATGTGTTTCCACACTGTAATAACTCATTATTATCCCAAGTGACCTCTATATTACGCTTCCTATTTCACTTCCGCAAGTCAAATAATTTAATCATCTTTGTTCGGCGGATGGCTTACATATCAATAGTCGTGTTTGCCAATATAGTCGCATTAATATGTTGTCATTTCATTCACCGCACCTAGCCACAAACAATACATAGCTGTTACATTCAAGTAAATATACGTTATCTTTTTCTGCAAGACAAGCAAATTCGATTAAGTGTAACCACTGTTGGCCAATAAACCCGCTAGTTTATCGCATTGTTATAGCAATGTGATTACATTATCTTCACAACTATAAATCTGTAGGGACATTTGTCTTGTTTTTTGTAATATGTTTATTGCTATTATCTGTTGTTTATTGGATAGGGTAGATTACATTGATAAGATAAAACCCGCCTATTACGCTTTTGCCTTTCTGCCTTATATGATTTCTAACAGCACTGCGGCGCTGTCTACATGGCGTAATTAACACATGAAAAAAACACTGCATGGATTTATCAGTTCAATTAACTTGGAACTTGATTTATATGGTAACGAGTATTGCACATTTGCCGATTTGCTTGTCATTTGCCTTACATATTGATTCCACCAAGATGTGGAGATATTCTCCTCGTCACTGGATCGGATAAGGCATTAACATGACAGAAATAGGATGTATAAAAGAATGGTTTACATGAACAAGGTGACATCAAACACACGAGATAGCACAATAGTGCTGTTATGCATTTCGTTTAGTATCGCTTCGCGAATGAGGGGTCGTTGTGGTTCAGTGGATTCTGAATATGGAGATTACGGGTTTAAACCTCGTAGGCTCTACTAACAAGACACATTGTATTGCCTCGTGCGCCCCATTGTGGCGTACAATCCCGATTGAGGCGTACACTTGGCAGTATATCCGTTCCAAGAAAGGAATCATCAAGCAAAAGTAGGACATGGGTCCTTTGTATCTTTCCCTTCTCCCTAGAGCGATTCCATATTACTAAACACTGTGTTGATAAGCTGTTAACGTTCATGTGTTCACTCTTAGTGAATAAGTATATGCACTTGCACGCAAATCGTCCATGTAATTGTTTTTCATTTACGTTGGTTACCCTCGTTTTAAATAATGTATTGTTTGTTTTAACCGAAAATAAACACCGCCTAAAACAACACGGAATTGCTTTAAATGTTATCCTGTAGCACGTCACTTGATGATTAGATCTTTGAGCGACCAATAACAGTAGTACACAGAACGTACCTTGTGATTCCTCGCTTACACATATAGCGTGGAATTAAAATGTTACCATGCACTTTCGAAGATAATTAATATTAATTTCATGAATTAAATTATTACCTGAATAAGGTAATAGTGTTGGTATATAGTATATGCATTTTTTCTCGATTTCTTTCATATCGCGTTTAATGAATTATGTATCTACCTGCCGATATTTAGATACAATTACTGTAACAGCATTGGGTTATCCAATGGGATGAAACAAAACTAGAAATTCAACGGGGTTTGCAGTACTCTACTGGTTTTAGATATAAATGTCGGTTGAGCATTCCAATTTCTGAAAATTGAATTTTATGTTTTTGGGCATGTCAAATATACATTTCTATGTGTGAGTCTAACGTTCTAGGGACTGTTTCATGCCCGAATATCCGCGGGATAAAACATGATTATCCCATACTAATTAGTTCAGTTATGGTGTAAGAGATAACAAGTTTAAATAATTTGACATGATAAAGGAACATCTGTGTAAGGGTTGGAGGTTAATTAATTGCAAACGTATTCAACATCTTCATATACATACAATAATGTTTTACCAACATTTGTGAAGAACAGAAAACGGTGCCCATGAATGTGGGAATAAACGAGTTAAATATATATAATTGTGGCCCAAAAAGGTCGGATGTAGACGGAGTGGACAAAAGCAGCAAACATTCTGTAAAAGTAGTTTGTAATCTAACTGGAAAATCAAAAAAGGGTCCCCAAGGTCATAGGTCCCCAAGGTCATAGGTCGTTCTGCTACTTGATGACGTCATTCACGTGCTTAAAGACAGCGATATGTTTTTAATTATAATATAATAAATCCACCCTACTACTCCCTACCCAAAGAAACATAGGGAAGATAACTGAAAACAATTATTTCTGAAATAAATTAATATACTTTGATTTTTAGTCAATCCACAATTTTTTTTTTTTTTTTTTTGTTAAGGTTAAGACTCTTATTTAAAATATTAAACGTCCTTCTTCGAAACTGCATTATATACAGATACAGGCCAAACCCGTGATGTAATCCACTCACATATTGTATCAAACATATCTGCGGAAAAGAATAACAAAATGTTCTATCTACCTGCTTGACAATAATATACGTTCGTTATTATTTCAATGTAAAGGGAGGTAATTTTATTTTTTTTAAATTTGATTTCGTTATTGCTTTATAATGTCAAGGTTAGTATCCATTGATTTTACGTGTTTTATAATATAAGTTCGTTATTATTTCAATGTAAAGGGAGGTAATTTTATTTTTTTTAAATTTTATTTCGTTATTGGTTTATAATGACAAGGTTAGTATCCATTGATTTTACGTGTTTTATAATTTGAAACCCGGCACTGTTATTTATTGACGTTTTTAAATACTGAAAAGGTGATCTCTTGGAAGCAACAAACACAAACAAGAGAGAAAAGTAGCAGACTTGGTTTTATTGAGTCAGTTCATGAGGGGTAATTATAAGATGCAACACCTCTCACGCCTCCTAGCGCCGGCTTAAGCGATATTCTACTTTAAAGTAACACAAACCATGTTCTTTATCATAACGTATTTTTAAATATGAAATATGCTGTTTTAACTAAATGGGAGATAACTCTGATACTAACATTGGATCGCAACTAATTAGTGAAAGAGAATACCACCTATGTCATGCAAATGTGCATAACGACTTATTATTTGCAGTATATATATATAGCCATGCATTGAACAGAAGAGAATAGAGTGCTTCAAGTTGCTCACACACAATCGGATACGGGCAATACTTGCCATGGTAACAGGTAAAATTACCCACATAGTGTACGAAACATAGATGCTGAAGTTTTCAAGTTGTCTAAACCCGCGTATTGTACAGAATGTAAAGGAAGCGGTCTTCACACTCTGATATAAACGGACCATAACTGTCATATAACACGTAAGTCTATACCCATATATTTACTGAACACAGACAGAACAAGAGTATGACAGTGGACCTTTGGAAACGGCCGAACAAAATAAATATGAAATATTGCAGTCTCAGTTTTACGGAGACTGTTCATGTACGGTAGTGAAATATGCTTGCTACCGTTCACGCCCTTAAGAAGGTTTAAACTCTCCACACCAAAACATATACAGGATATACAACTATATATTGTACATAACACAGAGGAAACGGGCTTTAAAATACCTACACTCATAGCCTGACGTGTCATGACGTGTTAAGTATACACCACCAAATGCAAGAAACAAAGTTTCCCACACGCATACAGATACTGGCAATACTTGTCAAGTCACACGTAAATATACACCCACTTATTTTACAGAACGTAGAGTCAAACGACTTCAAGTAGTCCGCGGTCATGAAGATACAGGTCATACTTGTCATGTTAGACGTATTTTACAGTACATAGAGTCAGAATGCTTCAATTTGTCCACACTGTAATGTTACAAGCAGGTACACATCTACCCATTGTAAAGAAACAAGAGGCATCGGGTTTCAAATTACCACAACCGCACATATTCAGGCCGTACATGTCAAGTTACACGTAAGACAAAACCTGCATAGTGTAGAGAGCATAATAGACAGCAGGTTTTAATATACACACATATATATATATACTGGCCAAATCCTGGTTTATATATTCGAACTTTAAATAGGGTAACCATGTATCTATGTATATACATATATATATATATATATTACATATATATATATATATATTACATATATATATATATATCTATCTATTATTAATCATTTTAACCTGCTATACATGTATTCATGTTTTTGGCTTCTGCCAAGTCATTGAGTACCTTCTTTGTGGCTTTCTAGACTATTGTTTTTGCATTTATATATTCAATAGCAACTTTGTGTTTTATTTATATTGCCTATAAATGCGGCCTTGTTGGTTAGAGAATAGTTCATGGCGGGAATTTCTTTATTTACACTGTCCCGTTTCATTGGGATGAAGTAGGGTAAATGTGAGGTTTGGTGCACCCTAGAACCTGGTGTAAACCTCCAGCGGCCTTTTTTGCCACTGACCGTTCCAAGGCGGTAGCCCTATTGTCAACCCTTTTTGTTTTTTTTGACGTCATTTGCCTTTAACATTGCCATTCATGTTTGTCTTTTTGCGTGTTTTGGGATTTACTGTGTTCTGTGAAAGATGCATTACCTGTTCAACTTTTGTACTTATTTTTATAATTTTAGCCGGTTATATATGTTTAACCTGCTATATTATAGGATATTATATAACCTTATATATAAAGCCTTTGAAATTAGAAAATCAATGTTGTATAAGTAATACATTTACAATAGCCGTTTTTGTTTTGTTTTATGTTATTCTAAAGTTGCATGTTTTCGTTATAAGTGTATATTTGTTTATTAGTTGTTGTTTTTTAAGTGAATAACAGATTTTATTTCATCGTGAGTGTGAAAACTTTATATTTTCACGAATGCGAAAAATGAGTGAAAATATTGAAGTTTGATCACTTCGAGATGAAATGAAATCTGTTATTCGCGACAAAACAACAAAGTTTTTATTTTATTTTATGCTTTATAATCAGTGTACTGCAGTATGAAGAAAAATAAATAAAAAGTTGACGACGTCATAGACTTAGTATGATGAAATTGCTGTTTTTAATTCCCCGTAACTTCTAAACTACTTAACCGATTTCAATAATCTACGACTCATTTTCTTAGTGAAGTTATTTCCAATCCAATGATATAACTTTTATAGCAACTTTTGGAAAAAATAGTTTTTGAGAAAAAGAGTAGTTCCGGCAGTGAAAAAATTAAACTATATTTCACACGTATGAAATACCATTTTTATTTCATTGCTAAAAT
Organism: Cyrtodaria siliqua; assembly: GCA_037043455.1. NCBI lineage: Eukaryota > Metazoa > Mollusca > Bivalvia > Adapedonta > Hiatellidae > Cyrtodaria > Cyrtodaria siliqua. The sequence continues at coordinate 334,523 of JAWPHD010000268.1, read as the reverse complement.
CCACTATTTCACTGCTAAGCATAAAATAAAATGATGATTCAAACGGTATAATGGAACAAATTACTTGAATATGATATTTTTTTCTTCGTTAGATTTTTTTAAACAACTTGTGATACAAGACATACACCACATTAACTAGACAGGTGACAGTAGTAAAACAGTCTTTCACATACACACTATTACAATCAACACCGGGAGGTTTATATAGAAAGTTTAAGTAACATTGTTGTTGTGATACGGTAAATAATTCCCGAGTGAGAAAGATTCTTGCAATATAGAAACGAGTGCGCTTTTCCGTATCATGACAACAATGTTAATTAAACTATATGTTATATTCTGTGATGAATTTCTTTCCAATCGTATTCCTTTTTCTGTCACTCCTTTGGCGACATCGTGGAGTAATACATAAATATCTTGACGTCACTCGCGCTGTGTGACGTCACGATATTTATGCACAGGCTGAAACTGTCCTGTAGCGGATGATGGCTGGGGTTCATTTTTTGGTTGGATTGGCATTTCAGGATCACTTACTTCTTCAAATTTAGAAGATTTTAACAGTTCTTCAACCTGCTAAGAAAGTAGTTCCTAAAATCTGGCTACTGTGCTATCTTGCACACTAGGCGAGATAGCACAGTAGAGGTAGAGATATGTTATAGATATGTTATATGTATTTCCTTTGTAAGGAAACCAGTTTGGAAAATATTAAAAATTGGTCTCAACTACGAGTAGATTATTTTGCGTCTGTGTAAATTTATTTTGTTGATGGAATGTACTTTTAGTTACACGATCTTGTCAATATGGATTCTGAAGACAGAATATTTAGCGAGGTTGTGTACAAATACAATATATTTAAGTCAATCACATGGCTGTAATTGCCAATCGTTCCAAGTCGGTTACCATGTCTTGACCACTCACTGTGGTGCATAATTATTGTCCTTTTCATAGAATATTTAATTTGCTTTTAGTTTGTCGCACTGTAAGGACCTACGGTGCCTTTGAGTTTAGATGGTGTGATTTCTCTAGGACCATTTTTTTCCATCTCATGTTTACTGTTACTGGTTTCTATACAAAATATCGGGATTTCTAGACCTTCGTTGTAGAATATGAAATCTGGTAATCAGTTGTGATTAATGACACAGTGAATATGGATTACTATATGGATTATTCTATTTTTTCAGATCGTTGCATTGTGATATGTATTCAATTGATGAATGAGAAGGCAGTTTGATTGACAAGGCATTGCTAACATGCCTAATTGCCTCGTGATAGCGAATGAAATGTGCTATGCCTTTGATATACGCATATATATATATATATCGAACACAATGTGACAGTGAGTCAACTAGGCAACTCTAAAACTGTTTTTCTCTGAAAGTTTAAGAACAATTTATATGGTTGTTTGTTTGTTTGGTGTGCAACGTTTTCAGCACATGTTAGGCTATGTATGACGGTCGACTTTTTGTGGTTGAGTAAGACCACCTACTAATTCCTGAGTAAAACCAGTATTGTATTCCTCCAGTCCTTCCATAAGAATCACAAGTTGAGCTCCCAGGACGGATTCGAACCCACAGCGGTGAGAGGTGAGAAGGTTTACAACGACACGTCGTTAACCCCTTCCATGGAGACGCTCCACATTTTGTTTTGTATAGCGTTATCATGTTAATTAGCTATACTTATATTGTCCCATTGAAAAACCAGGATTTGATAATATTCGGGCGCCGGGTTTCGAATGATTTCATACAGAGAGAAATCTTAGTACCAGAAATTATAATCTAACATAGTTTATTAAAATACTCAATGTTGATTGGTTATTGGGAGGTCTAAACAAATCTATCTAAACCTCCGACCTCATGTACGTCAACCGTTAAGACGCCATTTTAAACGGTAGAAAATACTTTAACCGTTGAGACGTCATTTTAAACCTCAGATGTAAAACTACAACGCAATAAAATGCGTTATTTTAAGCAACGCTACGTTCCAACAATACATTGAAATATGATAAAGGTGTATATTGTTATCGTTTGATGTTTGGAGATAAAATGGCATAACATGTAAGTTGTGAGATTGCGTTTGTATTTTGTGCAAGCTCTCGACAAAATGTGTTTCATGATACATAAAACTCTAAGTTTGATAAGAAATAAACAATTTCCAGCGGGTTATATTGTGCGACATCAACACCTGGTGTTTCGGACTTGAAACACATCGAAACTGCGAGCCTGCGGCACTTGATATCGATGAACTTCAAGTCCTGCCAACCAGGTATTGATCTGGGACAATATAAACCCGCTGGAAATATTTTATTTCTTAATTTATAACACAGTATATCAAGTAGATCAAATCAACTTTTGTACCTTAGCTATAATTGTTTTTACAAAGGGTCATTGGGTACACCGAGTTATAGCTGCCGTATCTATCAGTTGTAGAAAGGCTTAAATCTACTGTTAGTTGTTGCCAGCAGGGCTCTTCAGGTTTATGAAAATCATAAACAAGAACAAAGAAAAAAATCATAGCCATGGTACAATAGAAAGTTGTAGAAAAAACTTTAATAAAACAAAAATGCCATTTCCATTTATGTTTGAAATAACTCACTCCAATTCATTTTACCTACACACAAACCACAAACACTTCCACAAAAATAAAGTGACACATTGACTATGAAACACACATATTGGCAGTATGTGATGGAGTCGTCTAGATGATTATGATGTATGTGAAATACGTTCATTATATACGATGTTTGGAATGGCGAGATTATTGATTTGTACAGGTCTTTACATGTTTCCTGCTGTCAGCTCGATCATTATGCTATATGAATTCATAATTTTTTTATGTAGTCGAAAATGCTGCTTAAAGATAACATCAATATAGATGCACCATAACGAAACTGGCGACACAGAAAGTAACTGATGGATATACTTAAGATTAAATGGCAAAGGAAACAACGCTAATGCATTTTTGAACCTTAAAAGATAGATATAAAAGTCGAACAGGAAAAGTAGCATTCAAGGACGATAGTCAACCACAATCACAACAGAAACAAAGAACAACCTTAAAGATGAATAAAAGGCCAAATAAGACATCACAAACACTAAAGGGTTGACAATAGGGCTAGACATATTTTCGTGACAATTGAAGTCTTTAACATCTCACACCACAATTAATTTTCCATAGGATTCCAGAGTAATTTTTTTTGTTCGTGGCATAGCGATAAAAGAAAATTACAACATGTCTGTATGCTGTAATTCTTCATTGATCCAATAGCTGCATTTTTTTCCTTTTTACCAGGTTGAACATTTTTTAATTTTATTTCTCCCAGGCAACATTTAGGGAACAATTTTAAATTCCACAAAATTTAGCGTAAATAATATTACAAAAATACTGTGGTGATTAGAGCTATGATGTGCAAAATTAGGCAGAGTTAGGTAGACATCTTATATCAACATCAAATGTTCTTTAATCCATTCTTAAAATGCTGCAGATCTATAACCTGGTATGGACAAATTAAAGTATGCAATGGAAGGTCCTGTAAAAAGTAAAAAATAGGAACTATTTTACCTCCTTTATCATGGCACGAGTATGCAAGGGAGATAATAATGATGTGAGTCCTACAAAGGAAAATTGCGTACAGGCAAACATTAATATGAAAAAGGCACAGCATAAATGGGGATTTATCCAGTTTGAGTAATAAATTTAAATTTTCAAACTTTATAATTGAGGATACTGCACTCATACAATATACACATTATGACATGTAGGTCCATAAAGAAGATACATTTGGAAGAAGCGGAATTGATCAAATAAAATAAAATGAAATATAGTCTTTTTTTACTGATGGATTCGTATAGGACGTTTAAGTAACACATGATCACTGATAATAAACGACGTCAAGAATGAAACAAAATATTATTAATATCTATGTTACTTATTAAGTGTAAGATCAACTCTCTCTAAAGTACACAGCGACGCTTATATATAGACATGTATAAACTTACATCATTAGTGTTATTACTTACTGGTCCATTGGGATCATCAAGCCCAATCTTTGTGGCTTTAAAGTAGAATATCGCTTCAGCCGGTGCTAGGAGGCGTGAGAGGTGTTGCACTTTACATTACCCCAATGAACAGACTAAACAAAAACGCGTCTGCTACCTTTATCTCTTTATTTTGTTTGCGTTTGTTGCTTCCAAAGGATCTCATTTTCAGTAATTATTGTCATTCGTACTATCGTTTGTTTAGTGTTGTGTGGCGGCCGTAAAATGCCACCCCGACTACAAATCACTAGTGTTATTACTTACTGGTCATTTGGGATCATCAAGCCCATTCTGTGTTGATTTAAAGTAGAATATCGCTTAATCCGGTGTTAGGAGGCGTGACTTTACATTTATATATAAGAAAACTGGTTTACATTGACATAATTTGATATTTTAAAATCTGTTTGCGAGGTTTACATATGAAAAGCCTTATCGTGTTTCGGTTGTAAAATATGTTTATCTCAACCGTTTTTCTAATTATAAACTGCGTATTCAATTCGTATTTAGTAAAAAAAAAACTATTCTAATAATATATAATGTGCCAAAAAACTGATGAAAGTTGAAGAAATGAAGTAGTATACGTTTCTTGAAGACAAAATACAACAGGGTTGTGTTTATTTAAAAGTAAATATAGATATAAAAATCGTACAGGAAAAGCAGCATTCAGGGACGACAGTCAACCACAAACACACAGAGAAACAAAGAACAAATTAAAAGATGAATATAAGGCCAAATAAGTCATCACACACACAAAAGGGTTGACAATAGGGCTACCAACTTAGAACGGTCAGTGCGTAAGCTGATTTCATCATAATTAGGCTTTAAACCTCGGCAGTTCCATTGAATGACCTCATTTGATTTTAAAAGTATTGGTTTATGGCCACTGGAGCTGGCAAACTTTGGAGAATTTGGAAGGTCCATATTTACTGGATCATCAACCTCCATCTCCAAGTCTCCAAAGCTGTATTGCAGTCTAAACAGATCATCAGATCCTTTCGACTGATTTCCTAACACGGGAGAATTCGTTTTCCTTACAGTCTGTGGCAGCAATCTTGCGTGGTGACGAAATCTTGGAAGAGTTCGTCGGATTTGACGAGCTCTTGGAAGAGTCGTTGACGAACTTTTGGAAGAGCTCGTCGGGTTTCGTGCACTCTTCGTTGCTACAGAGTCCGTCGATTTCGAAGTAGATGAAGTTGATAGTTAAAGGAGTGCTAGGCATGGAAGCCACAGTTGGTTTGGGAGCCACATAATATATATGTATTGTCAAGATTAATCTCGAAACTGCAGCCATTTGGATTTTTCTTTGTTCTTGGGTTAAAGTGGATGAAAAACTTGCAGACACCATTTCCACTGGGACTTAATGATACTATTTATCAACAAGAACATATTTCAAAAGAGCCTTATATTGACATATTTGCTATATTTTCCATTCGAAAGCGTAAATGTAGGTCTCATAATGCAGACGTCATGGTAACATCAAACTGAAATCACGTATTACTATGTCAGTTGCTAATTTACATTCTATTTTAAACAGTCTGGAAAGCACTCGATGACTTTTTGTCTCACCTCTCTATCCATTTTTTTTCTTTTAAGCTGATTGACGAGAAAGCAGACACAATTTAAATCGAACAGATCCTTTGCATAACATTGCTTTCATAATTCAAAGATATACGCAGCATAAAACAATTAGAAATAAGATTTTCAACTATAACAAAATAGTGTCTGACCTTGATATAGTACATAAAACTCCTAAGGTATGCGAGTGTAGAACATCTAGATTTTGCTATGCTCCGGTCGGTTATGTCATTACTGGTAAGTTTGATATTATTGATAAAAGTGTTCGGCTTTTGTTTTCTAAAGGTACGAAGTATAGGTTTCCTTCTGTGATTCAAATTAATGCATGTCGAAGTCAGATCGCCAAATCCATTGAGGGTATTAATATTAATGGTGTCGTAGAGAACATGCTGACCCCAACTCCCTTTCTACTTGGAAAAATACTATTTTAAAAATAGATACCCGTATTGACTTATATAATGCTAACCCCTCCATACTTCCCCCTAGACCTGGGTTTTCATTTCGTAATTTAAAATAGGGAATCCATGTTTCATAATAAGTTTGTTTTAGATCCGACTGATAAAGCAGCTAATAATATAATCATTGCTTGACGCCTCCATTACATCAATGTTTAATCTCAGGAACTCGGGAGTACTAATTAGTATACTCCAATCAGTCAGTTGAAATTTTCCTTTTTACCGTATTTGCCGATTATTGATAGATCTAACTGGTGAGACAGTTAGCCAATATCAAGTTATCTTCTCCGATTGCGGAAATTAACGAAGAGTTCCGATGGCATTGGTCGTACATAGTCGACCAATCCCGTCATTCTTCGAAGATAAAGAGATACTGCGAATGTCTGCTGACAAGAGACATCGCCGAGGAGGCCCGACGACAAATTATCTTGTCGATCTCCGGAAGTAGCTACTGGTTTCCCGTTACGTATGTTTGACTCCTGTATACTCCTGAATACTTTGCCGAAATCGTAAACCAATTTCTATTTCAAACTCATATTATGTGGATAAAAGTTGATACCGTTAAGGAGCTTGTCATCCCTGAAGCTTTGATGTTCAAATGTTGGCCTAATAATTCAGTGTTTAATGTTTCCTTTTCTTGTTTGAACCATGATTAGGTTATTTTGAAAACAAAAGCCATTTTTGTTTTAATTGACTAATAATTAAATACCGGTCATTCATTTGTCAGATATGAGATAAAACTGCCTATAGAAAAAAATGAAAAATGAGAAAAGATCCTATATAAATCACAGCACGCAAACGCAATGGCGGTGTAGGTCCGCACTGTATCCCAAACAAAGTTCAAATTAAGAATACAATGAAAATGACAATACACAACACAAAGATTGGTGAATACATTAACCACAGCAACAAAACGCATTGGCACCGTAGGTCAAACAATTTCCACAATTTAAAGCATACGTTTATTTGGTCTTAACATAGATCTACTACTATATAATGGCATCATGGATAAATAGGTTGCACAATCCAACAACAAGTCTAAACGGTCCATTCGGTTTGCATGGTAATTCGTGTTGTGGATATCTTTATTTACACCCTGCCGTTTTATTGGGATGACAATAGGGTAGGAGTGAGGTTTGGTGCACCTAGAACCTGGTTTAAACCTCCAGCGACTTTTCTTGACACTGACCGTGGTAGGCATATTGTTAACCCTTTTATAAATGTCATATTTTTGCCTTTTATTCATCTTTGTAGTGTTGTTTGTGTCTGTGCGTGTTTGTTGTTGACTGTGGTCCTTGAATGCTGCATTTCCTTTCGACTTTTATAACCACTTATACGAAGTCAACAAATGAAAGTTTTAGTAAACTCATATATCAACACTAAGAACACATTGTAAATAAAAACTGATAAAGGTGATCCTTTGGGAGCAACAAACACAATTAAGAGAATAAAGCAGAGACTCGGTTTTATTGAGTCTGTTCATGAAGTAATGAAAAAAGCAACACCTCTCACGCCCCCTAGCACCGGCTTAAGAGATATTCTACTTCAAAGCCACCTATATTGAGCTTGTTGGTCCCAAAGGACCAGTAAAAATAACACTACTGATTCGTAGCACGGGGAGACTTTTTATAGCCGCCACACTGCACTAAACGAACGTATCGATGTCAGTGTGATTAACTTTAGTGAGTTTAAAACAGATACAGTTTGCGGAAACACCCTGGAGGAAACACATCGGACAATATTCAACCAAGTGAACATCGATTAATTCTCTTGATAATTTATCATTTGGATATATATATTGTGAAACTAATCTCTAATTCTACTCAAGTCGCTTATGTCTAATGTGTGTTTTAATCATCATTTGGGAGTTAGCAAAGTGGTGTCTACATTACCAATCTATATGTTATGTTAATGTAATTAGTGGCGTGTTACCGATTGACTATGGAAGAAATTGGTTTCAAATCCATAATAATCCATAATAATATAAACTATTTATATGGAAATGCGGTAATAATGAGGAATTTGATAGTGAGGAATAATCGTTAATTTAGGTTAAATGCAAATTATTTACAGAACGAACGATCACTTTTTAAATCAGTTCAGTATACATGCATATCTACAGGTCGGAGTAATTTAAACAAAAAATGTTAAGTATACAGTTTATAAAGAAGGAATAAAAGTCGAATAGAAAATGTTTTCACAGAACACGTTCAAATAAAAGCAAGCATTCAAACCAATCAAACTACAATTAACAACATACATGAAAGCAAAGTATAAGAAACCACAAACATACAAAGGGTTGACCATTATAGGGTGTACATTGGCTTTCATTGGATGCCTTGCCAGTGGCCAAAAGCAGGCCGCTTGGGGAACACACCAAGTATATAAAAAGTAAAAATGCGTAAAAATTCACAAAGAAGTACTCATAGATATGGCAGGAGAAAAGTATGTAAAGAGAAATTTGGAAATCGTCGAACAAATTAATTACAAAACAATATTTCAGTCTCGGATTGATTGAGACTGTTCATGAACGGTAGTGAAAAGTGCTTTAACCATTCACGCCATCTAGCCTCGGGTTGAGCAGAAATCAATATAATAATGTCAGTAGTACAGAAATTTGAGCCATCCTGAAGATGGTAGGCATAAGGAGATAGACGTAGAACCATCAATGCGGTATTTTCACACCATTCCAAGGCCAGCGGCGTACAGAACGCTTTGCCCTAAACAATCAATGTGAATCAGTATCAATTTAAGCCGTGTAATTTGGGCTAGCCATGTGTCTGATCATCGCACAATCAAATATGAAGGCATAGTGGCTAACAGCACATTGGTCAACCACTAAACATGCAGAGACTTTCAAAATGAGAGGATCAGTTACCAATCAAAATTCATTTAAACCTTTCAAATTAATATGATACCTGCAACACACACACATAATGTTTATTCATAAATGGTCCTCAAATGAAATCGCACACAATACACATAAAAAAGAGAGATACAAATCTAGTAATTGGAGTCTTAGTATCAGAAATATTATCTTAGTTAAGTTGACGTTCTTTAAGGTAAATGTCATTTACGACAGTAGAAAGGAAACGGTGTTCAATGGTTAATATATCATCCAGACATCAAAAGGTGTTATTAAAGGTTTTGGTGACATCTGCCTGAGTATATGGTGAAAGGCGCACAATGAACTCCGTTTCAACGCAATACAAAAAAACAGTCTGCCATAAGAGAGTTACAGTTAGTACTCATAAGGATACCAACAATTTGCCTAGAAACAGTTGTGACATATCTGACTAAAATATTATCCAATAACAAAAACAGTGATTCACAAACTTCTTGACACATCCACATAGTGTAATTGTTTAAACTGTCGTTAGTAAGGAAAGGCTGTATTATGGTAACATGCCAAACATGTACATTTTGTCTGGCAACATTATTCTGAATACGAGAATTACGCTTAATGTCTTTCATATGGCTGTCCGGTAACGTAGTATTTAGAGTAGAAAAGACATAAGTACTTATATTTTAGTTGCAACTTGACGTTTCAATTTATCAAAAACATCTCATGAATTCTTAATAGACCATTATGTGGTCCCACCTTAATTCCATTAAGTGATGGGAAAAGCTTATATTAGCAGGATTTTATAATTGATATTTCGCCAATAAAACGCGTTTAGATACAGTTTTTTTCTGAAAAGTGTGATAACCTGTTTAAAATTATAGCTATTAAATGTTTTAATTTTACAATGTACAAACATTTTTAGCCAAATTTAAGGCTTTATTTCATACCCAGCCAACCCCATTTCTGCTTCTTAGGGAAGGGGTTGGATGGGATATGAAAGTTAATACTCAGACCACGTAATGCTAAATTTTTTCATAGGTTCTAACACCATATCGTTTGCCGTGACCTTTATCGACAGAAAGACAAGAAGTTAACAGTTTGGAGATGATTAAATGTTTTAATTTTACAATGTACAAACATTTTTAGCCGAAATTAAGGCTTTATTTCATACCCCAGCCAACCCCATTTCTGCTTCTTAGGGAAGGGGTTGGATGGGATATGAAAGTTAATACTCAGACCACGTAATGCTAAATTTTTTCATAGGTTTTAACACCATATCGTTTGCCGTGACCTTTATCGACAGAAAGACAAGAAGTTAACAGTTTGGAGATGTTTATAGATGTGAGGCACTAGAATTAGAAACAAGACGGGCTTTATACGGCTGTTTCTGTAATTTGGGAATCCGGTAGATACATGTAGCTGGATGTTTCTTTTGCTTATCGTCTACACCAGCCTCTAAAAAGTGCGCTGAGTTATATGCGTGCAAACAGCATTATCCTGACCTCAATATATTGAAATGTGTATATGAATTACTGCTCCCGAGTAACATAAATACAACATTGGCGCATGAAGGCGCCAAACATTGATACCATTAGTAGCTGCTTTATCCGCAGGAACTACTACAAATGTTTTTTATGAAATTCCTTATTATCATGCGACACACTTAATGGTATCGGTTGCCAACTTAAAGCGACATTCCCATCATAGTGCATATGCCAGTGTTTTGCATCTGCGATATGTTCTATATATTATTGTCACAATAAACTGTAGTAAGTGCTGACTTTATTGAAAGATTGCAATTAGCACTTGCCTCATGCCACCTCCAACTGTAAACAAAAATATGAGTGTATCATGTACATATAAATAAAACAAAGCATAGAACGCCGCAAAGCAAGTACTCAATCCCAATTTCTTATACTTTGCTTTCATGTATCCCTTAATCGGCGCACTTTCCTCATGGAATTACTTACTGATATAGGCAATCAATCAGATTCAAAACACCCGTATAACTTTGTAACGTAAACCGTAAACGGAAAGCTTACTTTGGAAATAATTTCCTCAAAATATACAAATATTAGTTATAAGAACATCTGGATTATACGTCGTATATAAGCAGCTAAAAAAAAAAATGAAATGAAGATGACAATAAAGTGATTAAACTGAAGACCCACTTTCGAAAAAAACATCGAGCGCCGTCAATACCTTGTTAAAAATTTGGTTAACGTTTTTTGGGATATATTGAACTTCGTTACATATATTGCTTTGCGTATTGGTATGTACATTGCTTGGGGCAATAGGTGACCCGCTGACTAAGCCCTACCCTACCAGCGACGATGACCTTGAATTTAGAGACAAAATAACTTGGGCAAGAGTTAAATTCTTTGGTTTTATTTATTGTTTTCGATTATATGTACCTTCAATAATAGTGTTTGTTTGTTTCTTTGCGTGTTTTTGGTTGAATGTGGTCCTTGAACTCTAACCCCTTATAACACACAACAGATACATACGTGAAAACAGACAAAAAGGAAAATTTCGGAAGCAATAGCGTCTGATTCAAAGTTATAGAGTTTAAACAATATACATTATTAGTTCTGTCTGTCGCCACTAATGACATTTGTTACCACATGTTGCTAACATTTGTCTTTCGCTGGTAAAATAAGAAAACAAGCACGATTAATATAATAATAAATGCACGAATAAATACTGAAAAGTTAATACCTTGAAGCAACAAACACAAACAAGAGAGAAAATCAGCCGACTCGGTTTTAACGAGTCTGTTCATGAGAAGTAATTATAAGATGCAACACCTCTTACGCCTGAAAAGTGCTTGCTACTGTTCACGCCCTCTAGCCCCGGGTTGAGCAAAACTCAATATTTAAAATGCCAATAAAACTGAAATTTGAGCCATCCGGAAGATGGTATGCATACGACGGTGAACATGGAACCTTCAATGAGGTGTATTTACATCATTCCATGGCCAGCAGCGTATGTCCCAGTTTCTAACAACACGCTTTGCCCTAAACGACAAAACAATGGGCGAAATAAACAAAATGGAATTTAGCTGGGAGCAGAAGTTATGAAGCCTGCGTATCACAGGTAACAGTCAAAATACTAAATTAAAAAGCAGGCAACATATCCTAAGGGTGATTAAACAATACTCAGAACCTATAAAGGCTGGAGTAGTGGAACCACCTATTCGAACTTCAAGTAAGAAACCAAACGTATTTGAGAATGTACCACCGTTATCTGTAAATTTCGGACTCAGCGATCTCTCGGAATGAATAACCGTTCTGGATGCAAGCACGGGAAGGCGTTAACCCACCGCCACACTGCACCGGCAACGCTACTGTGATATACAAAAAAGTATGAAAGGAGAAATCCGGAAATCGTCGAACACGATAAATACAGAAAATATTGCAGTCTCGGTTTGATTGAGACTGTTCATAAACGGTAGTGAAAAGTGCTTGCTACCGTTCACGTCCTCTAGCCGCGGGTTGATCATTGCTGAATATTTAAAATACCAATAGTACAAAAATTGGAGCCAACCCGAAGATGGTATGCATATGACGGTGAACATGGATTCTTCAATGAGGTGTTTTCACACCATTCCATGGCCGCTTTGAATCTGTTCATAAGAGGTTTTTATAAGATTCAACACCTCTCATGCCCCCTAACACCGACTTAGGCGATATTCTACTTTAAAGCAACACCGAATGGGCTTGATGATTACAAAGGACCAGTAAATAATAACACTACTGATTTGTAGTCGGGAGACTTTTTACGGCCGCCACACAGCACTAAACACACGCTAGTGGGAATGTCAATAAATACTGAACCATTGTGGTTAGTATCGTATTTGTTATTTTGAAAATTATCTTTGAGAACTTCCTTCATATTTCATTGAATTACGGATTACATTTATGGCTACGATTACGTTTCAGTTTAAGTTAGAAATGTTTATTATGAACGTATGCTATTATAATGAAACAAGAAGCGGAAGTAGAGGAAGAATGAAGACAAGAAGCGGAAGTAGAGGAAGAATGAAGACAAGAAGCGGAAGTAGAGGAAGAATGAAGACAAGAAGCGGAAGTAGAGGAAGAATGAAGACAAGAAGCGGAAGTAGAGGAAGAATGAAGACAAGAAGCGGAAGTAGAGGAAGAATGAAGACAAGAAGCGGAAGTAGAGGAAGAATAAAGACAAGAAGCGGAAGTAGAGGAAGAATGAAGACAAGAAGCGGAAGTAGAGGAAGAATGAAGACAAGAAGAAATAAAAAAATAGGACAAATGGTCCTATTTATAACATGTGTTTTTGTGAACTAAATCAAACAAATAGAAATTCATTAAATATATAAAAACATTGCTTACCTTTTCTAGGAAATGTCCTTTTTTAAAAATATATATTGCAGGTTCATTATATTTTCTGCGTTTCCAGTCAACTTATTTTTCAGTTTCCACAATTTATTCCAAATATAAGTATATCAAGCCACATTCCATACCAAGAAATTCAACAAACACGATGCCATAGAAAGGCAATTACATACGAATTGAAACATATAATTCCCCACACACTTTCGTATTTAAAATGGCAACATATGGCGATGGTCCATCATCGATAAGCTAATTGGTGTCACAAACAACAGTAACCTTGTTCAGAAACACTTAAATGTGGTCTTTGTCTGGAATTGGCAAATTAAGGTTATCTCGCATCTAACATCATTCAATGTAACATACGTTAACAGTTGAAAGAACATTATACACATTGCCAAATATATACAAGAATATTGGCAACGGTTAGTAAAGGTAACGTTAAAGATCATCTGCATACTCAGTTAATTAATGGAAATAATTACTATGACCCTAATTATTATATGACCCTATCATTTTGCAACGTACTGCATACTTGGTGGTGGACCCTTTCACAGTTCGCCACTATGCTTTCCTCTTTAATTGTACGATGAACGGACATGCTGATGACGCCTACCTACAGCCCATTGGGACGGTGGCGTTTGATGTTTGTCTATGATCTGTCTTGTCGTGCCCTTAATGGTTTATTGTCTTGTTGCTCTGGCTTCTGCCAAGTCAATGAGTACCTTCATTGTGGTTTTCTAGGCTATTGTTTTTTTTGTAATATATTTACACGAGCATATTTGTGTTTTACTTATAGTGCCTATTGATGCTGCCTTGTTGGTTAGAGATTAGATCATGGCGGGGATTTCTTTGTTTACACTGTCCTGTTTTATTGGGATGAAAGTAGAGTAAGTGTGAGGTTTGGTGCACCCTAGAACCGGTTTAAACCCCCTAGTGGCCTACTTTGCTACTGACCGTTCCAAGGCGGTAGCCCTATTGTCAACCGTTTTGTGTTTGTGATGTCATTTGCATTTATTATTACTTTTGCCTTCTTGTTTGTGTGTTTGCGTGTTTGTTTCTGTGTTTTGTGGTTGACTGTCCTCCTTGAATGCTACTTTCCCTGTCCGATCTTTTTATATTTCTTTAATGTAATTTGAAATTTGTTTTAATCGGAAATATGTCAGAATCAAGGTTGTTTAGTATTCTTATCATTTTCAGAATGCTTAAAGTAGCTATCCCACCAAGAACAGTCAAACCTACTGACGGCGAGATATATATAGTTTACAAATGTATTTTACACATTTTGAGAATCTAAAAGAGTATGATAATGGACCTTTGGAAACGGCTGAACACGACAAACGAGACCGTTCATGAACGGTAGAGGCTGTTCATGAACGGTAGTGAAATATGCTAGCTATCGCTCACGCCCTCTAGCCCCGGGTTGAACAGAACTCAATATTCATAAAATCAATAGTACCTACTTTTAACCATCCAGAAAATGGTATAGAATCAATAAAAACGGCTTTAACCAGCCAGAACAAACCCCAAAACTGGAGGGTCGAATTAAAAGTTACCAACATATAAACAATTTTAAGCATTTTCTAACATGGGTATTTTAAGAAACCGTAAATCAACCTACACGATTAATTGGCGCATATCCTGGATAGAGATTTTATATTTTGCTGTTAACTGGCGGGTTAGTTTCTGTAAATATTATTGTGTGCTGCTAAAACATTTAAAACAGATACATTTACAATAGATTAATGATATCTACACACAATTACATTTTATAATGTTTCATTATTATAAATTAAAATATGGCGAACTGTATTTGCCTTTAACAGTGTGTTTGGTTACATATACCAGCTTTGTGACGCTTTGGACAATGCCTTACGCTTCCGGATTCAGCTCTGCGCAGCGTGAGATTTGCTCCCAGTCAGTGACATGTGTAATGTGAAACTTCATCAATCATCTACAAACCCAGGTCCCTATCCCAGTATTACATTAATATGTATGTGTTAACACGATGTAAAAAACACACAATGTTTTATATATATATATATATATACAGTCGAACCTCGATAGCTCGAACACCGGTGATTCGAATACCATCGGTAATTCGAACACATTTTCCGGTCCCGACACAACTCCTATATAATTCAATGTAATTTAACCTCGATTATTCGAATATTATTTCTCGAATACCCCGGCTCGCTCGAATACTTTTTACGTTCCGAAGATCCATTTTTGTGTGAATTTAAACCTCGCTTAATCGAAGGTGATGATCCGTTGCTATGCGACGTCGGCCATATTAATTGTAATCGACGCGTTTGTATTTGTTTGTAGCAAGTTCGATCATAGTGTGAAAACAGATAAAGTTGGTTGTTAAAGGTGCGAACATTTATGATTGAAAAGCGATAATAGACAGATAACATTTATGTTTAGTGAACTTCGTTTACTTTTAATTACGATAAAAAATAAACACGGTTGATTTTCTAATTAAATAATGTACGGAAACCAGTCTTACCTTGTTCTCATTATTCGGACTTCCAGAATGTATGTTAAAATCTATTAGTGTGATATTTCTTTAAATAAATGATAGAACAAACACATTATTGCAGTTTTTCTTATATTTTCATGTTATATATCCGTTATGAGGTTAAAACAAACATGCATGAACATAAAAAACATACCGAGAACGATACATCACGTACACAAGTAACACTATTTCGGGTGGTACACAAATTCGGATAGACATTTTTGTTTTTACCGTTACCTCGATACCTCGAAGCCACCGATAGCTCGAACATATCCCTATGGTCCCGCTGACTTCGAGCTATTGAGGTTCGACTTTATATATATGTGTGTGTGGTTGAACGCTTAAATGTGGCCCACTCATATGAGCTATAATTGTATGTATGTATGCGTCTATATGTTAATTGTGCCTCCAGACGAGTGTGTTATGATGTAGAGATACAGTTCATCAACGTGTGTTGCAGCTACCTTTTTTAAGGAGTGAATTCATACGCTTGATTTCTGTGTATCTCGTCATAGCTAGGCGCCCTGCCGTAGTTCGTCCGAAGGTTGTCTGTCCTTGGTAGTTCACAAATGTTTCTCCCTATATATAATTCTGCCTTGTGAACGTGAATCTCTTACGAGATCCCAATTTAGAAAGTTGCCGTAGTGAGTTCAATTTCTCTCCCTTTAATATATTTACTGAATTCACAGTATCCCCAAGATCCGGCACCTTTCATTGTCACTGTATCAATATAGCTGTGTGTGGTTGAACGCTTAAATGTAGCCCACTCATATGAGCTATACTTGTATGTATGTATGCGTCTTTATGTTAATTGTGCCTCCAGACGAGTGTGTTATGATGTAGAGATACATTTCATCAACGTGTGTTGCAGCTACCTTTTTTAAGGAGTGAATTCATACGCTTGATTTCTGTGTATATCGTCATAGCTAGGCGCCCTGCCGTAGTTCGTCCGAAGGTTGTCTGTCCTTGGTAGTTCACAAATGTTTCTCCCTATATATATATATATATATATATATTTGTGTACATAGTTAATACCTTTTCTACACATTTTTAACCTTTAAAAATAATAGGTCGCGGACTCGGTTTTGAGATACCTTTCCATATTTAGTAAATCGCATACAGGCTTAATTTCAGTACAACCTATTTCATAAGAAAGGGAATTTATTTAATAACAAAAAACAAATTAAACTGAATTTAAAGTAAGTTCAGTGCATATGTTCCTACTCTATCTGCATATAAAATAACTTAGTGCATTGCAGAGCCTCGGAAAAGATGTAAAATCATTGCGGAAAGGAGACATTTCGAACAAAAAATGTCTTAGATCCAAATATGTATTAT
Source organism: Cyrtodaria siliqua (assembly GCA_037043455.1). Lineage (NCBI taxonomy): Eukaryota > Metazoa > Mollusca > Bivalvia > Adapedonta > Hiatellidae > Cyrtodaria > Cyrtodaria siliqua. Next base: position 317,394 of record JAWPHD010000268.1, on the reverse strand, counting down.
TTTATTAAAGCTTCTGTATGTCTAACCTATATCACGTACTTCAAGATATGAATAAAAAATATATTTCGCGTTACTTGTTTTTGATGGGAAAAGGGGAGCATAATAATATATCGCGGTACTTGATTTTGAGTGGAAAAGAGGTATTATAACTGCTAACATTTGCATATTTATACATGCGTAACACACTGTGGTATACCGTACCCTGGATATTGCTATGTACAGTGAGTATTGATGAGTATTATCATTGGATTTCGCGACGCCGGAGATTGAACGAGGGTAAGTACAGTTTCAATGTTTAGTGTTTTTGAGTTTGTTTGATATAAATTTGATAAACAATTAAATCATTTGATCATTTTCCTAGTCCCCGAAAACCCGAAAATGTTTCGATATTGCTTAAAGAAGTTAATAAGAAGGCAAAACTCGGCTCTTTACTCACGCAATAAATAAACTAGGGTCTGTCAAATTTGATTTTTTTGTTTATATTCTTCCGGAAAACGAAAAACTTGAATCGAGCATATTGTGATCCCTAAAACCAAGTAGCTTTAGTCCAAATTTCTGAAAAAATTATGAAAGTACAAAAAAGATATAGGTAAAAAATGATACAATCAAGTGTACCGAGTATTGATTTAGTGTGTGCCGAGTATTGCATTCTAGCTCAACGTTAGTGTACCGAGTATTGTACAACATAATGATTAAATTAGAATGGTAAAACGATAACTTTTGTCTGTTTCTTATATCTACTTATCGATTAAGTCATTTCATTTTGCTGAAAATATATTGTTATATGATATGTATAAAAATGCTTTAAAAAATCGTTTTAAAAAGACGATATGACCGATAAAGAGGTATTACAAGAGAAACATGAGTTTCACTGATCAGTTGGTAATTAAAATTGTCAAAGACTGATAGAAATTCTTTATTGTGTATGGTAAAACATATATGCTAATAACCTCGGACCTAGGCGACTCATGCTTGGCTGCAGGTTTGTCACGGTTAATGTCAAGTCGTACCTATTAATGTGACACCCCTTTTTTGTACGCAGTATTCAGTCTGATTTTAGAGAGTATTCAGTACTGGTGCGCAGTACTCGCCCGACGCAAAATGTGGAGAAATCAGTACCCGGTCAGTCTCGGGTCCCGAAATTAAATGTACGCAGTAATCGCCCTCAATTTTAGGGAATACTCATAGGGGAGGGGTTACACCCCCTTCTATGGATGGGTATTGCAATAAAATAATCAATTTTACGAAAGCAACTGCAAGTGTCAAATGCTTCAGAAGTTCTTCTATACTCCATGTCGGTATAGTTATTTTTTTTTCTGATCGCCTGAATGTTCATTGAAAGGTTTTTATCAATTCGATCATTACAGGCGCGGATTCATGAATTTTTCCCAAAGGGTGTCTTCTATATTCCAGAAGGGGTCCAAAATCGTACGAACGTCTGCTTTCATTTTCAGTTTGAAAAGACCCACCCCAGGACAATAAACACACGCCCTTTTGGACATTACAAAATGTTTGGTACGTGGACGATTTCTGGATACAATGAAACCCTCTAGATAAGATCCGCTCAACAACCAATGGACGAGTTTTTATACAAATAACGACTGCTTCAATATCACACTCAAAACAAACAAAATTTCTCCATTTGATAACGATTTTGTGTATATTCTGTAATAGCCACGTAGGTCACACAACTTCGAAATGCTTCCTTTGCATATACACTGTCAATAAGTATACACAATAATTTATATTTAACATTGAATGTGGTATATACTCTGTAGGTACTCCTTACATTTACTCAATATTAATGGCCAATACTCGGTACACTTGAAAGCAATACTCGTGACACCGGCGAGCAACACCAAAACAATACTCGGTACACTGACATGCATATTAATTATATAAATGCACTGTCATCTGTGATTCCTTTGTTGATTAAACATTTACAACATAAACTCTGATGCCGGGATCACAATTTGCTCGATTCAAGTTTTTCGTTTACGGAAGAATATAAACAAAAAAATCAAATTTGACAGACCCTGGTTTATTTATTGCGTAAGTAGAGCCGAGATTTGCCTTCTTATTACCTTTTAAAGCATTATCGAAACATTTTCGGGTTTTAAGGGACTAGAAAAATGATCAAATGATTTAATTTTTTATCAAATGTATATCAAACAAACTCAAAAACACTAAAAATTGAAACTGAACTTACCCTCGTTGGATCTCCGGCGTCGCGAAATCCAATGATAATACTCACCAATACTCACTGTACATAGCAATATCCAGGGTACGGTATACCACAGTGTAACAAGAACCATCATAAGTACATATCACAAATACAATTGTCAGGTTATCAGTATAGTTAACTTTGTTGTGTAAACATCGTATAATACTGTGTATAATCATAAAACATGTATTATACGTTGTTTTATTATATAACTAGTTTATTTGTAGCCCCCAGAATCCTTAAAATTACATTTAATACCTTAATCACTAAGCACAATATGTTTACAATGATATTTCTAATATGATTATTGTATGCCGACAATTTTATGTGTTTTCTACGTTTTATTACTGCTAACATATGTATTAGATCGACTTTAAGCTGTTAATATGTCAAAGGTAAGACCCCACAAAGCCTAAACAGATATTGTCATCGGCATTGTTATGTTCGTAAAGTTGTATAGGTTGTATATAAAGCTTATTGAGTGAAACAATGTGGTATTATTTCGGAAGAATAAACCTAAATAATGAATCCGATGTAAAGCTTGCAAATTATTCTAAGAAATAAACCCCAATGGCGTCTGTAGCAATTATTGAGAACTGCTTAGTCTTATTTATGTACTTCACGTCCTGTGAACTTGACGAGTTTCGATGAGTTTTCTCTAAAATCGTGGTACATATTGTACCGCTTTTAAGCGGCCATCCTAGTAAAAACATAAAACAAAAATACAAGATTGTTTTCCTCAAATTCTCACAGTAATTATAAACGGTAAAATTGTAATTATTATAAATAAATGTTATTTTCTTGCACTTTCAGGATCGTAGAGGCCGAATGGATTGGGTAAATGTTTTCTTGTAAATAATTAAAACAATGTAAAACAATATGTATGTACGTTTGTATGCGTGTGTGCGTGCGTGCGTGTGAATGTTTTTTGCGTGCGAATATGTATTTCTGTATATATATATGTACATATGTGGTTTAACGTAGCGTTTAACAATATGTCAATCAAATCACGACGGTATCTAATTTTAGCAGTGAGCTCAGTACACTTTTGTATAGTGCTGGCATTCTAAAGTACCACGCCGTAGATTCTCAACCCAGTCACAATAACACTGTCATCGGGGGCCTACCTGTCCTATCACTACCCTGTTTATGCTCAACGACAAGTTATATAGCTACTAGATCAATTTTGTCTGAAGTCTTTGGTGTGACCAAAGCGGGGATAGAACAATCACCAGCATGCATGGTGGATGCTCTGTAACAAGCCAACATTGTGGTTTATACAACGGTTCTATTTTGCGATATATACAAACGCTTACTTCGTGTTTTTAGCTCTACTGATCAAATATCAGCAGAGCTTATGCCGTGGTACGTCTGTCTGTTCGTCAACCTCGTTTTTGTAGGACTACTACTCTGAAACTTTACAGGAATGATGCTCATAATGTCTAGTTGTTCCTAGCAAAGTTCACGTTGATGTGAAATCCGAGATGGCCGCCAAAGCCAAAATTAGATTTTGAAAAAACAAGTTTGTAGCGACTTGCAGCAAACTATAGGTATGGGGATTGCTCCCTAATATGATCAGCATGACATGATGTTGTCCTTGTCAAATATCATTCTGATTCGACCTTAAAGATGGCTGCCAGCAGCCATCTTTGTTTACACGGAGTTATATAGTAAACACTCGTAGCGAAATTTTCTTTGAAACTACTAGATGGATTTTCATGAAACTTTACAGGAATTTTGCTCCTAATGTTTAATTGATCCTAAAGAAAATTCAGGTTTATGTGGATTCTAAGATGGCCACCATAGTTAAAAATAGATTTTAAAAATATAATTTTGTGGCGACTACTTTTAGATATTATTAACAATAGTAGAATAGAATAGAATATTAACGTGAGTAACCATAGTAGAATACTGTATTAAAATCTGCAATGATGTATAGCCAAAATTCTGGCTCGAAAACAGGATGGAAAGCAGACGATAAACCATACGCATGACAAATCGTATAAAATCGTAAGAGATCGGTAATTTCCGTATCACTCCGCTGAAAGAGTCATAAAGAACATTCGGTTATTTCCTTGATATGACAATGGTAAATTATTGAATCAAAGCTTCGGTAAGTTTAACCTACATCATGTACTTCACGATATGAATAAAACATATATTTCGCGTTACTTGTTTTTGAGGCGAATATGGAAGAAAAAATATGTCACGGTACTTGATTTTGAGAGGAAACGGGGGTATTATAACTGCTAACATTTGCATATTTTGACATATATAACATGAGGCCTGCAGTCAGTACATAATATGCCCGTCAAAAGAGTATTATGTAAAAAATAATCACTGATTTATTCGTTTTAATCTATACAGGGCAATAACTCAACAAGGGAAATAAGTTTGTCTTCAAGTGTGTGGATAGTAACCATATTCAGATTTCATAGAGGAATTGCTGCAATGTCCGTCACAAAGTTTGCTTATATTTGTGACGTATAATGCAGTATTCGAGACATTTCATCAACGGATAGTTTCCACTTAATTTGTATCGACAAAGGGCAATTACTCTAGTATAATTCTACCAACACCTTCTTACAATATGCAAATGTAGACGTACCAATGATCTACCTACCAAGTATCATCTTGATTGGTTAAAACATGTAGGAATATTCCAGAAACGTACTACATCTTTTTATTTCAATCAACAAATGGCAAAATATATTGGACAGGACTTCCTGAAAATATGCACAAATGCACGTTTCACTGACACTACCTACTAAATGTAATCTTGATCTCATGAAAACTGTAAGAGTTATCCGGAAACGAATAATTTCCTCAAATTTCAGTCAACAAAGGGAAACAACTTCGGTAAAACCTACCTGACCGGAACCTCCTGACAATATGCATATTTGCACACTACAATATTGCCTACCAAGTTTTATCTCGATCGAATGATAAATGAATGGTAAATGTAGGAGATGAATATATTAACTATAATTGCAATCAACAAAGAGAACAACACCGGCAGTAGTCAAAATGCAGAAAACAACGCCTGAAAATATGGATATCTGCACGTTACATTGATACTGATACTACTTATCAAATTTCAGCTTGATCGGAGGAAAACTGGAGTAGTCTGGAAGCAACCTCTTCACGAATAGATGGGCGTTTGAAGACGGGCATATACAAACAGTACACAATCATCAAGTCGTAATATTTCATGGTTTTAATTAATTCTTACGTTTTAGATAGAAATTAATGGGCGTAGTATGAACTATTATATAGCTAAAGACACTAAATATCTTAAAGATATTTAACATTAAGATATTTAACAAATAATGAACTATAATTGCGTTCAGCGTATCAACAAATGTCATTACTATCTACACAGTTAATTCGGTTCATAATTAGAACAGCTAGTGAAACATATATAAACTATTTTGGAAAGGTATGTCATGTGTATACTTATTCGCGTTTAGGCAGCTTTGCATGAAATAGATGCGCATAAACTACTCTAGGAAAAGTCTTTATGTTACAGGTTATATTAACACCTAACTGTCTTCTAAATGTTTCCTCTATATGCTATTGGCAGATATCTTGTTATCATATCTATGTTGTTTTGATTTATGTTGTACACATGTGACTATACATGACGCATCATAGAACCACCATTTCTGCCTAAAACGTGTCCCCTCGTATACTAAATTATAGAATAAGTCTCGAACTTATGGTGACGTCAAAGGGAATAGAAAGCTGACGCATAGTTATTGCCAATACGGGTTGTGTACTGTTATATAGAGCACTGCATTAGACCCGCCTATTGTGTACGATTCATGGAACTAGATTATTTTTAGCCCCCATCATACTTAAACATACATTTAATACGTTATTCAAGAAGCAGCATTTTTTTACAATGGTATTTCTTATTTGATTATTGTCTGCAGACAATTTTATGTGTTTTCTAAGTTGTATTACTGCTAACATATGTATTAGATCGACTTTAAGCTGTAAATATGTCAAAGATAAGACCCCCCAAAGCCTAAACAGATATTGTCATCGGCAGTGTTATGTTCGTAAATGTTTATAGGTTGTATATAAAGCTTACTGAGTGAAACAATGTGGTATTATTTCGGAAGAATAAACCTAAATAATGAATCCTATGTAAAGCTTGCAAATTATTCTAAGAAATAAACCGCAATGGCGCCTGTATCAATTATTGAGAACTGCTTAGTCTTACGTCCTGTAACCTTGAAGATTGTTCACGCGTTTCTCTAAAATCGTGTTACATGTTTCATGCAATGCTTTCACACGGCCAACCTGGTATAGCAGAAAAAAAAGAAGACTTGTTTCCTTAAATTCAAAAAGTAACAATAAGCAGTAACATAGTAATTAAATAAATTTTGTTTTCGTGATTATTTAGGATCGTAGAGGCCGAATGGATTGGGTTAATATTTTCTTGTGAATAATTAAAACAAGGGCAAACAGTATGTGTGTGTGTGTTTGTGTGTGTGTGTGTGTGTGTATGTATGTATTTATGTGTGTGTGTATGTGCGTGCGTGAGTGCGTACGTACTTATGTGTAGCATGCATGCCTGCCTGTCTGCCTGCCTGTCTGTCTGTAGGTGAGCGTTCGTGCGTGCGTGTGTGTGTGTGTGTGTGTGTGTGTGTATGTATATATGGGGTTTAACGTAGCATTTAACAATATTTTAGTTAAATCACGACGGTATCTAATTTTAGCAGTGAGCTCAATACTCATTTGTATAGTTCTGTCATTCTAAAGTTCCACGCCCTAGACACTCACAGTCACATGGAAATCTAGTCTATCTGTCCTAGTAATACCTGAATATAACGGCAAGTACTATAGCTACTTGTGCCATTTATTGATTTTTTGGTGTGACCAAACCGGGGATAGAACAACCTCCAGTATGCATTGTGGATGTTCTACCATGACGCCACCATTGTGGTTTATACGACGATTCTATTTTTAATATATAAAAATAATTGATATTGTTAGGCCTTTTCAACAAAACGTGTATGTACTGATTTCTTATTACATTAAACATAATACATGCACCCAACAATTGGTGTTCATCTTCATTTATGTTTTACACGTAATATTTACATTGTCTAAAATTGGTAATACATTTGCGTTAGGTATATACACGGATAGTGCACCGACCGATATTGTATACGTTGTCCTTTAGCAATGTTGCGACTTCTGTTATCAAGCAAAAACACCACATAGATATAATAGATGTGGCTATTGCATCTATTACTTCTAGTTCAAATACCAGGTACTCTAAAAGTAGGTGAACATAATCGAATATGAAACGTACCATTCGCAGAACATAGCAAACCGAACACACATATAGAACAAGCAACAATTACACAATAGAAACATAGTATTGGACATCACACATTAAATGGTTGACTTGGAAGGGTTGGTGGCGAAAAGATAGCTGGTGTAAATATGAGATCTTAAACGAGTTCCCATTTCATATAAGATTTATGAAAAGGGTTACGAATTATTTAAATATTTTCGAACCTTTTGCTGAGTTAAAATTAAAAATAATTCATAACGAGTTTCAAAAATCTTATATGGAATGGGGACGAGTTTAGGATCTTTTTTATCACATAACATTACAGTCAAATACATAATTTTTTTTATTTCAGATAGACTTAAAACCATCACAACGTCAAACAAACTTCACAGCCAAAACATCATAAAATCACGCCGTAACGTTACGTGACGTTATAACGTCATGCTACTATGTTTAGTATCTTTATCTCTTAACGAAAAAGCATATTACGTCGACCATTAAAAAATATCAAACTGATTTATATAACGTTAGTTATTTATTATTCGTTGTTAGTAAATAATAGGTGTTTGACCTATTTCCAGATACAATTGTAATAAATCAAATAGCGTTAGTTAACAAAACGTGCGTAAGATTTCATGGTCAACAATCGAAATCGTTCAGTTTTATTACACACAAAAGAATATGAAATGGGTGTTCGACACTGCTAACGAGGGACGTGCAGGTTATCATGTGCACCAAACCCTTTATCTTACAATAGTGCCTTCCACATATAGCGAGGCAGTGTAAACAAAGACTATTATTATCCTCCAACTAGGCAGCATTAATATGCACAGTAACTATAACACAACGATGAACATTTAGATATGAATGAAAAAAGACTAGAAAACCACAAAACAAGTACTCAAAGACTTGACAGAAGCTAGAGCAACATGATAAATAAAGCATTTTAGGCGCGACAAGACCAGATTAACGACAAATATCAAACGATACCATCACTTTGAGGATTTAGGTCATCATAGTGACCACCATCTGTCAGATCATCATACAATCAAATAGGAAAGCATAGTGGCGAACAACAAATGGGTCAACCACTAAACATGTAGTGCGTTAAAAAAGTATAGTGTAATAACTTATTTTGATATTTTTTAACAAGATCATCACCTAAGGCCATAGTAAATTGAGTCACCATACAAGTCACCATAGAAGTGATATTGATAGTACTTGCCGCAGAAATGTTCTTAAATGAATTTGTTATTTTAAAAGTAGATCCCATTACGTGGTCCCGCCCTAATTCCATTAAGCAATGGGAAAACTTCTAACTTAAGTCCACATAAAAGTTACAGTTGTCCAAACTGCAAATTAGAGAATTACACAAACATATTTTACTGATCAAAAATGTCTCTAGCAAACGTTGTTTGAATACGAGCTATAAAATTGTCTTTGACTAGGTTGTTTGATACTGTTGTATATAGTGTGGGAAAGTCATAAGTACTCGTAGATAAAACTAAACGTTACGAAATTATAGGGTCATAACCTATTTCGAAACATTTTTTAACAATGGTTTTATAGAAATGGCAGCACTTACACGCAACGGTATCTGGACTCTGTGCCACAAACTAATCAAAAGAGTAAATTAGATAGTATACAGGACAATACACAACATACCGAGTTTAATAAAGATTGTAGGAAATTAATCACGACCAAGTATATTAATATGAATAATGATGGTGAAAACGTTTGATGAGGTCGTGACCCATTGGTGATGAGCTTAAAGAGTAACAAAAACATTTAACTAAATGCCCATGTTGATAACAAGTTTACCATTTTCTTCTCTTACCACGCCCCCACCACCCAAACCAACACCCTAACCAACAACCCCATCCCACACCCCACCACACCCCACCACACTCCACCCGCACTCTAGTAGGATAAACACATTACTTATATAATAATATATATAATCTTGCGACCCTATACTCGTATACCTGACCAAATTGTAAACATGTCGTACATAGGAGAAATTATATTGTATGCGTGTTTAGTTTTGGCCCAGCTCCTCAAGATTTGAAGACGTTTTTCATAAATTGACAACATAATTAGACCGTAAAATACATCATTATATAACAGGCAATGAAACAAACGGCAGCTTTTAAACATAAACCAATTCAAATTCCGTTATCGGGCAAACACGCACTTGAGTTCCGGAAATGGAATCAACATTACGCGAATGATAAGCATTGCCAAACAATTAACAATAATGATTAGAATATGTTGTATTTCCTCCATGGCTTATCATTCACAATAGCGTTTGTTTAGTGCTGTGTGGCGGCCGTAAAATGATCCCCGACTACAGATCAGTAGTGTTATTACTTACTGGTCCTTGTTGGCTTTAAAGTAGAATATCGCTTACGCCTGTGCATGGAGGCGTGAGGCGTGTTGCACTCTACCTCTCATGAACAGACTCAATGAAACCGAGTATGCTACATTTTTCTCTTATTTGTGTTTGTTTCAAGGGATCCACTTTCCAGTGGTTATTTATAACAAGAAAAGTATAACGAAAGCGTTATATGTAGACGATTTTTAATTAGTTTGTGGAGGCTTTGTTCAAGTCACATACCTGTAGTCGTCGATATGGAGATGACAGGAAGGTAAAGTGAAGAATTGCAAGATACTGTATGAATACAGATAAGTTTTTATTTGGTCTTAGGTATACATTATTATACATGTTAAAGGGAACATATTCAAGTATTTTCAATTAAACGATTTACACCTCAGCTATTACAAAGGGAATTTATATGACAATGCTACAATTTAATATAAAAGTCATATATCTCTTAAATTTTACAAGTGAGTATCACATGGACCCTATTTGTGTTCATGATTCAGGCTCAAAACCCCTCCGGAGTTGCCGTTAAGGCAATCAGTTTTGCATTTTAAATGAATTACAAGTGATCTTATAGAAAATATTTAATTTCTTAACTTCTTTACTGCATTATAATACTTAAATATAAATGGGTGCCGAAACGTCTAGGTTAAAAATTAAAATAGATGCCGAAATGGTTTGATGCCGAAACGTCTAGGTGCCGATTCGTCTAGGTGTCGAAATGGCTTGATGCCGAAACATCCTGAATCGATCTTGATCACACAGACGCAAACACTTGAGAAGTGTCTGCATTTATTAATAAGCATTTTTCATGTACTGATCATTGGGATCCTGCTTGATATATACACAACAGTTTTCGTCTAGAAAATATAAAAAAAATAACTGTAGAATAGCGTATAATATTACATTCAATTTTCTTTTTCTGTTCTGATCGATAAGAGGTAATTTTATAAATTATTATCGATACAAGCATATACATTTGTCATATTAAAATAATAATTAAATTATGTCTAAAATGTCTCCCTTTACGTACTGCCACATGACATCCAACACGTTTTAAAGCACATTTACTCTTTCCTTACATTTATTTAAACGGATGGTTGGCTGAACGTGGTATGCGATTTAAATATTTAAAATATGTACTGTCACATATAAAGGATTCCATCGTAAAAACATACAAATGTGGCAATACATTCATATGTATCCCCAATTATAACTATAGTATAAAGCTAAAGATTCAACTCTATAGCATGTTTAGTGTTTACATTGACAATAACAGGAAATTCGGACATGTCGTGGTATTTTTGTTAAGGTTTGGAGTATTGTAAAACTAAAAGAAAAAAGCATTTGGTGATAAAGTTCTTCATAAATGAGTATCTAGATATGTTATGACGGTCCCATTACATGCCAATACCTTTAGTATAATGTGCTTGGTTGTATAGGTACAGTCAAACACAACATGCCAATAGTATAGAGCTGATAAGGCCCCTTCACGCATGGTCACAACGTAATAGAATTCGGACTAACCAAAATACAAATTGCGGTATTTTGTTTTTTTTACGACAGCTGCGTTCATAAAGGTCACACATTCAGAGACTGATCGCTAATACAAACGTATCCATGCACATAATGAGATGTTCAATGACAGTGAAATTGTAACGGAAACAAATTAGAACCAAGGGGATATAGCTCAGTAATTAAATTACATTACGCCTACATAGAACATGGATGGATTTGCTAGTTTGGTTTGTTTAATGCAAAATAATGTTTGCACTTTAATTTCAGGAAAGTGATATTTACTTTTGATGTGATGTACTTTTTTTTTCAGTGTCTTATTCAAGTGAGCCCTGCAGACAGTATAATAGCGAGGTTGTGAACACTTAAACTCGATTTAAGCTTACCACAACCAACGAGCAAATTAACTCTACTATAAAAGGAAAATACACAAACACACTACTGGCACTACTGACCGTTCCAATCTGGTAATCCTGTCTTCACTATTTGTGTTTGTATATTGTCCTTTTCTTAGTCATGATAGTTAATTTGTTCGTTGGTTGTGGTACAGTGCGGATCTACGGTGCCATTGCGTTTGGGTGCTGTTAACTTCTACAGGACTTTTTCTCATTTTCTCATTAAAAGGAGGGGCTATTTTTTATTTTTGTATCTGTTTTTGTTTTGACACGACGCGAATTCCTTCTCCTTATCTACGTCAGTTAAACAACTCAAATACAAGTTACGAACTGTTTTCTTTACATTATTCGGATGAATTAAAGATAATTGTAAGCGATAAAAAGTGTTAAATAAGACAGTTGAACAGTCCTTTGATTATACAGACCGATTTCAGAACATATTGTTTCCATCCCAATTTAAGAAATGTTTTAATTGTTTTTAAAGGTTATGCCTCATAATTATATCATACTAATAGTACAGGCCATTGTTTTGAATGATATATCAGGCGTTCAATGATTTATGTGTTACAATATATCAAAATAATAATAAATGCCACCAATGAGATATGTTTGCCATATCTGACTCGAGCTTTAAATATATGTAGCAACACTGATAGTTGTATGGCACAATGTTTTCTTCATGTGTAAAAAAGACATATGTTGATGACACTTTATTCCGTAAGAACATGCCCTAACTTTAAAAAACGTCTCAGTAATAATCAGCTGTATTTTTTCATCAACAATTAGGATAATCAAGGTATTTTAGAATAATGAGGTTGTATACACATACAATCGATTTAAACAAACGTATTTCTAGTTAAGTTCTTACTTTTAACATGTGATGAGCAGCAAATGGCTTCAAACATTATACTTTGTTCATCCACAATTGACGCTGTTACGTTTATTTATACAAACATCGTAAAAATGTCAATTTTATTTGCGTGAAAAATGGCGCAAATAAAATCGGCTAATCACTAGTGAGCGCTTTGTTTGATCTAATCTGCACAGACCGACATTTGCAAGTAAGATATATGCAGTATACGGTCTTGGCAGACCGATGCTAGGAACTATGTTGCAATAACGCTTGAGTGCTCTGGATTCTGTAGGACAATTGTCACAAATGCATACTAAATTTTGGTTAATTGGGCACGTACAGTAAAATATAATACAATGAAAACTGGACTGGTGAAAAAAACACTAGAATAACACGTGAAACAATGGCAGCGATTAGTGTCGTGGATAATATGTCTGCATAAACTGATTTGTGATGTCAATATTATTTCAGATTATGCAAATAACTAACTTATTCTATGAGTATGCATTATATGTTTAGCCCGTAATATAAATGCTAGTGAGGTTTAACGAATGCAAATCATTATATAAGTCACTTAATAACACCAACATGGAGTATTTAGTTTCACCTTTATTCAGATTTGATCTTTTGAAGCTTGTCTCTCGATAAAGCAAACTTGAATGCAACACTTCGTCGTTGAATGATATGTCTGCTTCACATTTTATACAACGCAATAGTAGTTTTTGAAATAATATCTATAGTTGTTTAGTAATGCATAAACTACTTTACAAACATACCTTATTAAAGTATAAACCAAGATAATCCTTTTTGATTATAGCATCGATATTGCCAAATAAAGTATACCACCTTGTCATATTTACATTATACATATAATATGAATAATAGTTATTAAAGAGGCTCTACCTATATCTTTTTTTCCACCAATTGATATAACTTAAATTAATTATATAGAGGACTATGAAAAAGGTAAATGGCAATAATTTCACCCCATGTAATATGCGTTTTGCTGGGGGAAAAACAGGATTGAAAAGATCGGATCTTTGAAATTGTATTCGTCATTGTTTTAGACAAGCCGACTGCGGAGATTTTCCGATCTTATTAGTTTACAATCGGAACTGCCTCGTCGGATTGGCGAAGAGTTCCGATCGATTCGTTTACTATCGGAACTACGCCGAATAGTTTGTAATCGCATTGCGCATGTCTGAGAAAATCGTAAAAACTCGTAGTTCTCCGGCAAGAATAAACGGCAGGGCAGCATTTTATTCAAGATATTGTTTTGATCATAATTAATAATTTACAGAACTGGAATACGAACCATGTTTCTTCTTAGAATACTCATAAAATAGCTTTGTATACATATAAATGCAGTAATATTGAGTATTTAATATTTACATTAAAAATCGCGTAGATATAGGTAGTGCCTCTTTAAGCTAGATTTCCGACATATGTTTAAGTAGTGTGTGCCTACTTTCTATCATATTAGGATGATAACGTATTCACAACATAAGTTATAATATGTAGTATTGAATTATCATTTCAGCACCAATTTACCAAGAATTATTATTTAAATAGGATAGTACATTAATATATGCCACTATTTGTTCAAAAATATTGTATGGTAACTTGAGTTGTTATTTCTTCCCGATAGCCTGTAATCTAAACATTCGGAAACAGAGTTAGTTATAAGCAATCAATGTTATTTGGCCAGACACATCCCACCTTCTCTTTTATAAAAGCTATTCGCATGTTTAATTGTCTATAACGTGTAAAATGAGTTAATATACTGAAAGGAAAAAGTCCGCGATATATTGTATAATTACATATATTCTAAAGAAATCCAAAGATGTTTTGTAAAAAAAGTTGTATTTAGTTAGAGAAAGGACATAACTGTGATGTTGTAGACGTTTTAATCACAATACAAGTTGTAACAAGAAATTAATAAATGTTGAAGTTCCTCTTTGAAAAATTGATCAGTTCAGTACAATATTTAACGTAAAGAATTTGCAAGAGTTTGCTCACATGCTTGAGCCAAACGCATACTCTGTCAATAATGAAACTTTGCGGGAATACTATTTGCTATGTTGCGTGTTGTTTTAGTCTTTTTACCGGAAAGATCTTAGGTAGCCATGTACCATTCGATTAACAGCAGCATATTGTACATAGAATATAAGAAACCAACCAAAAAAAGCCCAGATATACCGGAAATTCCCGTGTCGCGTTTCTTTTTCCTTTCAGTATAGTTGCAATATATTGTCTTGTACAGCCTGCGGAGCATCAGATCGACCACAATCACATCTTCGAAAACAGCAATTTGTTCATCGACAACTAATTGTGCGTCCTATTCCAGTCCTTTAAAATTCCACATATTGACAACCAGCATTTCATCTGGGCGTCTGTTTAAACAGACACCTTACAGTTAGCCTTACAGAAAATATGTGGCATGCGACATTTAAGCCTATACATAAACGCGTTGCGAAACGAAGAAGCATACATCAGATGGTATTATACATGTGTTATATTGAACACTTGAAATTACGTCATGCGAATGTATACACACTACGTGATATGATTAAAGCTGGCATTGACTATAATGCTACTTTCTTGTAAATACGGGAATATGTTCTGTCAACTAGATTACATCCCTTGGACAAATGTAAAGGTTGTAGATCAGACTACACCAATTACCAACCAATCAGCGGGCAGGGAAAAAGTTCCAGGGTAAATTCGGAGCTATTACACAGAATCTCTTAATTTTGATTGGTTGACAAGGTAAACAAACCAAAACATCTTGCTAAAAAATTAACATTCAACTTTTGAAGAGTACTTATAAAGGTTAAATCATACATTTGTGCAATGTATTCATAATGTGTTGCATAATCAAAAAAAGAAGTATATTTTACATTTTCCTTATGTTTCTACATGCAAGTAGGTGGGTCAGCACCATCCGACCCAAACAGCTTTTTCAAAACATACTCAATGTATGGCTTATGTATGTTGTTTTGATAAAACTAAGATAGGTCTTTCAACACAAGTAATTAAAAATATAGCTTCCTATATTAGGGAACTCAGTACAGAGCTTAGAGCTATAAGGTAGGCCTATGGAAAATGAATTGGTATAGCGTTTGAATAGTGCTTAAAGCTGCACAGTTAAAGGAAATACTTTATACTGCGTATAAGAAGCTTATATAGGCTGGGATTATACTCGTGTGTTTCCTTTTTATGGATATGTACAGGTTTTGTTGTGCGCGCTTTTAAAGTAGGAGGTGGCTATCGCTTGACTAATTTCGAAAAGTAGTCGATGTCGCTTCACCAGGAATTACGGGAATATTAAGGAAAATGATCGGTCACAATAAAATCGTTTGGATGAAAACATCCAATACACATGAGAAATAACCTTTAAATACGCAACATTCAAAGACATAGACCTGAACACAAAAGTCAATTTATATTGCAATGCATATGAAATACATCCAAAACAAACGAACATATATAACTTGTACCTTACAGTTAAAATTGTAATCCATGTATATCCAAGAAACATATTTGAAAAGCACATACGTATGTATGTCAATTATCTAGCGACATATAAGTGGCTATGTAGACAATCATGTATACATATCCATACTTAATATTTACATTTTAAATTATTGCATTTTGTTGCGCCTTAATTCCCAGTGAGCAACATTTTATTTTGAGGCGGAGCTAAAACAAACAAGTTGCAGTAAATTGGTCTGATAAACGTAATATTTATGTACGACGTGACGTCGTATAGACGTTCTCGTGCTAATTGCCACACGATGCTATAAAAAGAGTGCAATGTTGTCAACGTCGCTGTTCCAACGGTATATGTTAAAGCTTTAAAACACTATTTGTTGTCACAAATGCAAAGTATTTACATTATTTGTCTGAAAAACATATACAACAAACATAACGTAAATATAAGGATTGAATTCTATATTTCGATCTTTATACTGTTGTGAAATACATTAGCTAATTCGAAGTTAGCCTGATGTTTTTCATACCCCGTAGAAAGATCGAAATATAGAATTCAATCCTTAAGCAAGTATGTAGAATGAAGCATGGTCAAGAAAATAACCAACTCCAACAGAATGTAATTAATACTGATAATGATAACACCATACAGCAATAAAAGTAGATATAAAATTCGAACAGGAAATGCAGCACCCAAGGACCACAGTCAACCAAAAGCACGCATAGAAACAAACAACTATTTTACAGACACGACCTCACAAACATAAAATGGTTGACAACAGGCCTACCGCATTGGAACGGTCAGTACCACTGGGTGTTTAAACCAGGTCCTAGGGTCCACCAAACCTCATTCTTACCCTATTGACATCCCAATAAAACAGGACAGTGTAAATAAATTTATTCACGCCAGGTTATATTCTCTAACAAACATTGTAGCATTAATAGGCAGTATATGTATAACACATACATGATCATATATAAATATATATATATATATTTATATATATTATGTATATATAATATATATATATATAATAAACAAAAGCCTAGAAAGTCAAAAAGCAAATACTCAATGACTTTGCAGAAGCCAGCGCAATAAGAGAACAAACCATTAAGGGTACGACAAGGGTATCGTCATCCATGCCCAGATGTGCCGACAAAGAGAAATTTAGATCTAAATTAGTGTACAAGTGGAAAACATAAAAAAATTATCTCAATATCTTCATTGTTTAATACATAGAATGCAGACGGAACAATGACTGCCCTAGATTTATGTGTAGACCGACACCACTCGGTTATCCAATTATTTAATGCTCAAGAAATAAATATACACTTCTCAAAACTGCTAACTACACCGCTACGTTTTGGGTTATATATATCGATGGGTTGAATGTTTTTCAATAAAATAAAAAGGAAATACCAATTCAATCATTTTTACATCATTTCATTTTATTTTTTTCATGGGCAATGCTAGAACTAAACCACAATAAGCAATTACAAACGACCCATGTAAACACTAAAGTCACACTTTTCATTTCTTGTTCATAAAAGTGTGACTTTAGTGTTTACATGGGTCGTTTGTAATTGCTTATTGTGGTTTAGTTCTAGCATTGCCCATGAAAAAAATAAAATGAAATGATGTAAAAATGATTGAATTGGTATTTCCTTTTTATTTTATTGAAAAACATTCAACCCATCGATATATATAACCCAAAACGTGAGCGGTGTAGTTAGCAGTTTTGAGAAGTGTATATATATGGACAATTCCCCACGACGCGTTTGTAGGCAGCGCGTTTGTAGGCGTTTGAAGTTATGTGACATATTTATTAGACAATCTGACACTCTTGTAGGTGGATTAGTTTTGTCTATCTATTGAAATTGTAATTGTATATAGATTAAATGTGAACAAGAGCGCGCGTAAGTGCGTGCGTGCGTGCGTGCGTATGCAACCTTGGTCTATGTACCAAGCGGAGAATCACTAAACGGTACGGCTCATTAGAGTGTGTTAGTATGTTGTTGGATGTCAGTTGTCGTGTGGCGTTTTTTTATAGTGCGTCGTGTTGCGGCGCTGCTAATTTAGTAGCTGTTGCTGTGACTGTGAACAATATATATGCTTCTTGTACTATATCAGAGAGATGCTTTTTGTATAAAAAATATTCGACTGACTTGACATTTCCATGTAGGAAAATCAATGTATAATTGGTTGATATTTCTCCCGCAAGCAAGCCTTAACAATGGGAATAACATTTCCCTGCTGACAGTTTTTGCAATTAAAGTATATTGGCGCATGTTTTAACACACACACTAGTTTATGCTAAAGGCAAGTGTTATTTTTCTGTCATATTGTCATGTTCAATCTGATGCTTGGGAATACACTCTGCATCAAAACCTGGCATAGGGGATAACTGTACTAGTTATGTTGAACGGAGGATGCTTACGTTAAGTGAAAACGATTTTCCAACGAGTCTACCGAATAATCCATAACCTTAGTACCATAATTTGAGTTAAATATAGCCTCGGTCACCCGGTCCGCTTCTAACGTCTTCGATACCCTATGCTACGCGGATTTAGAACCAGGGCTTGGGGAGAAAATTATGTTTGAAATCGCCGCTCACGTTTGGGGCGATTTTGGCGAGATTTTGAGAGAATATATGAGACTTTCAAAACACATATTTTCAAGTTAATTTAATATTAACTTCTTATTTTATATTTAGCTCACCTTAGCACGGAGTATTAGCAAAAAATGCAGTTCTTCATCTCGTTTACAGAATAGAGGCCACAATTCCTGAGCAATCTTAACCATAAAAACACATATTGTATACGACTATAAGATCTCGGACGAGTTCGATAATGGGCCAGATCGGACCAGTAAAACCAGATTTATGGCCCCTGAATTAGTCAAAAATGCAATTTTTCATCTTGTTTACACGATAGAGGCCACAGTTCACGAGCAATCCTAACCAAACTTTCACAGTTTATATATGGCCGTAAGATCTCAGACGGGTTTGATAATGGGCAAAATCGAACCAGTAACACCAGAGTTATGGCCCCTGAATTAGCAAAAAATGCTTTTCTTCATCTTGTTTACACGATAGAGGCCACTTTTGTTTAGCAATCTCAACCATACATGCACACAAATTGTATATGACCATAAGATCTCGGATGAGTTTGATAATGGGCCATATCGGTCCAGTAACATCAGAGTTATGTCCCCTAATTAGCAAAGAAAATGCAGCTTTCATCTTGTTTACACGATAGAGGCCACATTTCTTAAGCAATCCCTTATCCAAACTTGCATAGATTGTATATGACCATAAGATCTCGGACAAGTTCGCACTAGCAGATTGAACATATTTGTCTGGGAGTGTACGCGCGGTCAGACGGTCAATAGTTCAGACTGCTATACTCTATAGAGATTTCCGTTTGATGGAATATACTTTTATTTACACTGTTTAGTCAATTTAGACGTTTAGGACATGATAATAGTGAGGCTGTGTACACATAAAATCGATTTAATCTAACCTGAAGGCATCATCACATCACTTATTTACCGTTCCACGTCGATTACTATTACTATACACTTCTGTCGAATACGAAACTAAACACTTATCGTTAGATATACAGCCAAAGTCATTGGTGTGTGCATGTATTAGTTTGACCAGATATCCATTTTAACATTTGCAACAACTTGTACACACCATAATACCATTACACACACAATATAGGTAATCGACGTGGAACGGTAAAGTTACATACAATAACATATTAATTAGAAACACATCATGTGCAGCCAAAGAGAAAACCAATCGTGGGTACGACCAAAACATTCTTTGGACGAATGTTCAGGCACCTACTTCCCTTTGTCCAGGTTTCAGCAATCACAGAGTACCAAGAGGTTTCTTTGTTAGTAGTGGAGGCAAAATAAACACTTTTTTTCCGGAATAGAAAAATAGTGCTGTTTACCACCAAAGTGTTAAACTCACCCCGAATTCATGTTCATTTGTTTTTTTGTCATGTTCATTAGATTAGTTCACCATATTCCCCGTATTATATCAGGTGCGACTTGTGTGGTGGCAGAAAACAATGATTGTTGCTGCATCGACACTGTAGTGATTACAACAGAACATGCAGCAAGTCTGCATTATTTGCAGGTGTACATTCTTGTACATATATCTTGTTTAGCTCTACTGGCCAAAGGCCAGCAGAGCTTATGGGATGGCGAGTTGTCCATCGTCCGTCCGTCCGTCCGTCCGTCCGTTAAGGTTTGCCTCGTTAACATTATAGGGCCTTCAATTATCATCCGATCTTTACCAAACTCTACC
Source organism: Cyrtodaria siliqua (assembly GCA_037043455.1). Taxonomy (NCBI): domain Eukaryota; kingdom Metazoa; phylum Mollusca; class Bivalvia; order Adapedonta; family Hiatellidae; genus Cyrtodaria; species Cyrtodaria siliqua. The sequence goes on along the minus strand of JAWPHD010000268.1, from coordinate 296,899 downwards.
AGATTGTTTATATTAATGCAAGCTCTGACAATTTGGAAAACCAGCGAGCTTAGGCCAGTAACATCGGAGTTATGGCCCTTGATTTAGTTAAATTTGCTATATTTTGCCTCGTTAATACGATGGGGCCTTCATTTGTCATCGTATCTTTTCCACACTTTACAAGATTGTTTGTGTCAATGAAAGCTCGACTAGTTTGAAAACAAGCCATATCGGACTAGAAATGCCAGAGTGATGGCCCTTGATTTAGTTGAAATGCTGTATTTTGCCTCGTTAAGACGACAGGGCATTTGTTTTTCATCCGATCTTTACCACACTTTATCAGATTGTTACTATCTATAAAAGCTTAGACATATTCAAAAACCAACCAAATCGGATTAGTAACAACAGAGGTATGGCCCTTGATTTAGATAAAATGCTGTATTTTGCCTTGTCAAGACGACATGGCCTTCATTTCGCCGGATTTCAACGGAACGTTTTAGGGATGATCAGTACCAGGTCTAGTTGCGCATATATTTGCCGCGTTCCGGTCAATGATTTTTGGCAGAGTTATGACCGATTAAATGTTTTAATACACAAACTTTGTCTGTACTAGTTCTCCTGAACTCTCAGCCGGATTTCACCGAAACTTAGCAGGGATGATCAGTTGTTTATTTGGATGTCAATGGGAGTAGGACCTGGCATGCTCATCCATGTTTGCGTCCTGTAGACTTTTTGTTTTGGTTGGCCATTAACCCTAATTTAACATGTTTACCACTGCCCATTGCTCAGATGCACGTGTGTCAATTAGGCAATGCAACAACTTTGACAGTAGTACTGTCTGTTTTAAAATGAATGCCATTTCTCTCATATGCCAGTGATGGTTAAAATGATATTATACATAAATAAATTATTCGACGGGCCTTCAAACACTACGCGAACACACTACTGTCAAGTTAATATCAATAGCAAATTTGATTCCCAAACACGGGGACATAATTATATTTACACAGACGATTCGGTGAAAGAAGAGAAATTAGCGACCACATTTATTAAATTGTTTTTATAAAAGCCAGTTTACTACAGAGAAATAACAATCCCCCAAACAATAATAAAGACGATTTTATAATGAATTAGTGTCACGATTTTCAAGTTTTATTACAATTAATTTATATCGAAGGGAGAAATGAGAGTAATGTGTGTTGAGCTAGCATTTGATTCCACAATTATGGATCAAGCCAGTCTTCATTTGCTATAGCAAACATGAATGAATGAAGTGAAGTGAATTGGATTTTATAGTCGCACCAACAGCTAAGGTCATATGGCGACTTTCCAACTTCCACTGGTGGAGGAAGACCCCAGGTGCCTCTCCGGGCAATTTTCGTGCACGGGCGGGCACCTGCGTAGAACCACCGACGTTCCGCAAGCTAGCTGGATGAATGAATGAATGCATGAATGAATGAATGGTGTTTTACGGCACGTCGACTCATAAATAGGTCATATTGTGCGCACAAACCGACAAAAGATGAACAAATTAAGTAGTAATTAAAAATTAATGTAAATATATACAAATAATTGATAATAAATGTACAAATAATGGATGATATGGTGGTAATATAAATAATATATGTAAATCAACAAATGACCGTCAACGGGAATATAAAGAGTAAATATATATAAGAACACATTATAATGATGTATAAAGTCTGATTTCTTTTAAGACATCTAAAACAAGACTAAAATCTATAGTATCAAATAACTCTTTCATAGTATTAACATTGTAGCGCCTTTGACGCATAGGATCAAAGTCTACACAATCCAACAAGATGTGTTTGACCGTTAACGGTGCAAAGCAGGGTATATCAGCCATCCAGAAACATATGTTTAGTGGTGTAATAACAACTAGTAAAATGCAAAGGCGCGAAGTTAGTGTGTAAATCCTATACTGAAAGGAAAAAGAAAACCAGGGTGCGTATTTCCGCTATATATTGCATATACTGCACACTTAATTCCATATATATTCCAAGGAAATCCCAAGATGTTTTGTAAAAAAAAAAAAGTGCAGTTAGTTAGAGAAAGGACACAACTGTGATGTTGTAGACGTTTTAATCACAGTACACGTTGTAACAAGAAATTCATAAATGCTGAAGTTCCTCTTTGAAAAAATGAGCCAGTTCAGTACTGTATTTAATGTTAAGTGATTGCAACATTTAAAGCCTAAGTTTGCTCACCTGCTTGAGCCAAATGCGCATTCTGACGATAATGAAACTTTAAAGGGGTAACCAGTGGTGTGTTCAGTGCTGTTTAAACCTTCTTTCTAAAAGGACAGGCCTAATGTCGCCCTGTACCATTCGATTAGCAGTAGCATATTAAACATACAATATATAGCGGAAATACGCACCCTGCGTTTCCTTTTCCTTTCAGTATATTATGTTCACATATTGCTTTGAATTAAAAATTACTGCATACAATTAAATAATTCAAAACGCTCATTTTGGATGAATTATTCAAGCTGTCCTTTAAGAAATATATTTTTAGGTCACCTCTGGCGAAAACTTCAAGTGATATTTTGTGACAGCCTTTATTCTTAGATTAAGATTATGAAATTTTCCAAATACATTATTTAGATAAAATAACCTTAACCGAAAATAATAGTTTAAACTGATTTATTTTACATCGATTGTAACGGAAGCTCTCCGAACTTATTTTAATCACTCTCGGTGTCTTCCTGGGTAGAACCAGTACTAAGCAGTGCAGATAAAACGTCTTGCTCAGGGACACAACACATATGGTTATGGCGGGGATCGAACCCAAGACTTTTAGATCATGGGTCCATTGCTGTACCACTAGACCACAGCGCCCCACCTAATAATAGTAAGTAATCCAAGTCATTGAGTACCTTCTTTGTGGCTTTCTACGCTACTGTGTTTTTTTGTATTTATATATACACGAGCATATTTGTGTTTTACTTATATTGCCTATTAATGCTGCCTTGTTGGTTAGAGACTAGTTAATGGCGGGGATTTTTTTATTTACACTGTCCCGTTTTATTTGGATGACAATAGGGTAAGTGAGAGGTTTGGTGCACTCTAGAACCTGGTTTAAACCCCAAGCGGCCTTTTTTGCCACTTTTGTCAACCCTTTTGTGTTTGTGATGTCTTATTTGACCTGTTAATCAACTTAAAAGTTGTTCCTTGTTTCCGTGTGTGTTTTGTTTGACTGTAGTCCTTGAACGCTATTTTTCCTTTTCGATTTTTGTATCTACTTTTAATTGTGCATTTTGCTAATTATTAAGACATGGAAACGATTATTTGACTCTGTTGTACAATCCATTGATTTATTTAGTATTACGCCGTATCTGTTCTCGAACGATAAATTCAAACCTTCATTTACCATTCCAGCTTGACAATAAAAGTTTTTGTATAGGTTTATTAAGTATACATCATGATTATATCCTAATATAATTAGTCCATTATTGTGAATGATAGATCATGCGTTCAATGAATTATGCGTCACACTATATTAAAATTAAAAAATGCCACCATTTATATCTGAAACAAGTTTGACATGTATATAGCAACATTGATAGTTGTATGCAACAACGTTTTCCTTGTGTCTGGCTAACATATGTGTTTGATAACATTATAAACGATGTTATTAAAATAAATATTAAAGCGTCCTCTAAACTAATGAGCTCTAAATTTCTGTTCCAATTAATACATGTATACACAAACTATTTTACATAATGAATCGTCTGCGTCACAGAAGAAGCAGACTTTTCTTTCATGAATTTCGGGTAATAAGAAAAGTAAATGTGTACGTGAAACTTCGTCACAGTAAAATATGATAAAATATAAAACGTCTGCTGAAGCAACCGTTTATGCAAAACAGGCATATACATGCCATCTTCGGGATGGTTAAAGTTATGTACTATTGAATTTATGAATATTGAGTTCTGCTTTTCGTATTTATCGTGTTCGGCCGTTTCCAAATGTCCACTATCATACCATGTTAGAGGTTTGGTTTTACTTAACGAAAAGGTCGGTATGTCAGAGTGCAAACAAATTAATAACAAGTGAAACAATGGCATTGATTAGTGTCATGAATAACTGGTCTGCATCAGGTGACATGATGCCACAACTTATGTACCAGTGCATTTGAATAACATGATATTTCGCTCGAGAAGTGTATGCACATATGCGTGTATTTGCTTCATTAAAACAGATATTCATTTTGTCTAAATGGTTTATTAACATCAATAATGCACAGTCACTCATGTAAGATTCTCTATATAGTTTTCTTTTGCACATATATCAATATCGTTAAAAATGGTAAGCAGTTAACAGTAATGTTTATAACAAAATAGAAGGAACTTGTTGATTTAATGATTTGTACAAACCCGGTGAAATGGAGTAATATGTGATTGACATTTATTAATGCAAAATCAACACAATCACGTCTATAAACTCATGCATAGCCATTGAGCTACCTTTAAAACATGGACGTTGCGTCCTTTGGAGAGCTTTTGAAATAATTCTTCCAAAAGGTCATACTATCATTCTGAGAAAATAATTGATATTTTACCGTGATCTATCTGTACGAATTGACTGCTGAACCTACTGCTCCGACTATTTGTAAGTCAGATGACACCGCTGTGACAATAGGTTCAGAATCAAGTGTTCAACATTTTAACATTGTAAACAGTCATATGTATGTTTTTTATTGTATAGTTCCTTGTAATTGTAAAACGAAGTGCATATATATAATGTATGACTTGTGGTATTGTGTTACCCTATAGATGTTGCGAACATATGATGAGATCAGTTTCAGTATTCTTCATTAAAGTTAATTTAGATTTGGATGTTTTTAGAGAATAATAATTGTGAGAGGATTTAATACATATAGTGCTCATTCATAATAAAAACGAAATTGGATATTTGGAATAAACCGGAAACATTGAAATAAATTTGGACTGAAAGGACAATTAACATTTTGATTAAAAAGACACTTAATGTTTTGGATTAAAAAGACACTTACTGTTTTGTATTAAAGGAACATTGGATAATTGTATTTGGACTTAATTCAATAATTGGATATTAATGAAAAACAGGATGTGTGTACATGCATTCTGTAAGTGAATATTTTATGTAAACACATTTATTAATCAAATTTTGCTTCCTTCCTCGTTACATTTAAAACTTGTAACAATTGTAAAACATTTAATACAGTGACTATTAAACAGTGTAAAGATTTCTCATCAAAAGAGTAAAATACTTCAGTAATGTCATATGTATTTATATCAAGGTAAAGTGACTTGTAAGAGACATTCCCAAATCTTAACCGAGCTCGTGGATTCGCGAACTGCAACGGCCTTCTCGATCAGATTCAAATATGAGCTTGACATGTTACGTCGGTATGTGCGGAAGCGATTTCGTACAACCATCAATAAATATTGCGACAGGTCGGAAAATTGCGAAATACCCAATAAACCTTTAATACTTAAGCTGTCTCTTCGTCTTTTATTGAAATTGAGGTGCGTCTCAAGTGTATTTATTGCCTTAATGGATCTAAAATGTTACTTTGGCTCAATTGCACATATTGGCTTCTTGATCCACATTCATTTCGGGACTAGTCGCACTTTAATGAAACAATCACTTCGGCCTTATGTCACTGGACATAAATCTATGGATAGACGTTTTATATGTCTTTAGAGTACGTCTTTATTGCCGCCGTATGTGATTGTCTGTTTAAAAGCGTGAATTAATTGTCCATTGGACAGAGCAAATACATTGGTGCTTTATCCCATAAGAAATAGTTTTCTATAAAAGTGGTGATAACTTTGGCTTCTTTAATTGAACAGATAAACATATGTTTAGTTCACCGTCACATATCTTAAGCGGTGTAAGTAATTGATAAATAGATAGATAGATAGATAGATAGATAGATAGATAGATAGATAGATAGATAGATAGATAGATAGATAGATAGATACATAGATAGATAGATAGATAGATAGATACTTTTCTTTCAAATTTCCGATAGGCTATAAAGCCCGTGAGGATACAAATACAACGTGCAGTAATTAGTACATATGCATGTATATATATATATATGGAAACGGTAAGTATATATTATATCACAATATAACTTTCACAAGCCATTATACAATCATGTGTAATGAGACGGTGTTAAAAATAGTACATAGAGATTTACATATTATTTACAATTTCATTTCTTCACATACGTGCGCACGATCACACGCGCGCGCACGCACCCGCGCATGTAAACTCGTTGTTCGAAAAAATAAAGTTATATTCTATATAACAGTTCATTTATTAATTTAAAAGCTTCGTAAATAAATATACCTAATTTGCGAATTCTAACTTCATTTGTTGAGTTAATTAATTCTATAAATGTAAACATGTTAGGACGTTTCCAACGATATTTATATATATATTGATTCCTTAACTCCGCAAATCGTTCGCACTCTAATACAAAATGAAATTCATCTTCTAACACTCTACAAAGATCACACGTTCTCTCGTAAACAGGTAGTCTAATAGGTTTAACCCATCTGCCAGATTCAATTGTATAAGTGTGTATTTGAGATTATGTTGTAGCATTGTTCGGCCCTATCATTTGCATAGTGTCTATAACTTGAATGCAGATATTTCACAGGACGGGATGGAACATTGGACTGACGGGCGGACGGACGACAAAGTGTAACATATTTAAGCATATGCCCACTCCACGCTCGTGTTGGGGCAGAAATAAGAATACGAGTTTATGCTGTATAACTTCAAATGTCGGTAACATATTATTTATTTAAAACAAGGCTTAACAAGAACAGACGAGCGCAGTATTTTCAAGAAGGTGCGGAGGTAAATACATCTCAAATCTGACCATGAGTCCACTGGGCATAAAGAAAATAAAAAAAAGCAATCGGAAGGAGATGTCCGTTTTTGACACATAAACAGACTCGAAAGCCTCTCGTTAGAGTGCTCAAGTTTATAATTAAAAAATTACTTCCATACATATAAAATAAATTAATATCATGTATTCAATATGTAAAGTGGAGTAAAAGTATATAATTATAAAACTTGAACAGGAAAAGTAACATTCAAGGACGACAGTCAACCACAAACACACACAGAAAAAAAGAACAACTTTAAAGATAAACAAGGAAAATAAGACATCGCAAACACAAAAGGGTTGAAAATAGGGCTACCACCTTGAAACGGTCAGTGGCAAAGAAATGACTGCTGGGGGTTTAAACCAGGTTTTAGTGTGCGCTAAACCTCACCCTAACCCTATTGTCATCCAAATAAACGGGACAGTGTAAATAAAGATATCCCCGCCAGGTTATAATCTCTAACAAACAAAGCAGCATTAAAAGACAACATAAGTAACACACATAAATAATAAAACAGCATCAAGGACTTTTGTATAATTTGACTACAACAAAATTGCCGTGTGTCCTTTTCATATGATTATATAAAGATATTGTAAGCATGTATTTCGTTTGTGTATCTATGCTTTATGCTTTATAAACAAATCTATATGTATCACAAATAAAAAAAAATACAACACAATGTTGTTCCTGGGTAGGAATAGGGTCAATACTAATACAGGCAAGGGGGTACAATTCTCCTTAATTTATGTTTATTGTCATGTGTGCATGTGCATTACACGTCTACATAATCATCCCCAATATTGACCTAGGTAGTGGCAGAAAACAATGATAGTGGCTCCACGGTATTTATTTATATATTGATTCCTTAACTCCGCAAATCGTTCGCACTCTAATACAAAATGAAATGCATCTTCTAACACTCTACAAAGATCACACGTTCTCTCGTAAACAGGAAGTCCTATACGAGATGTATATGAAATACCTTAGGCAATTTTCACAAATCGAGTATGTTTACAGCAGAATGTGCAGCATCTGTGTTTTTCTGCCGGTGAGAAGATTCTAGGCCGATTCTGCATATCTTTATTCCATACCAATGGAGGGAGGGCCTGCTATGTTCCATAAATCCCAATTCAACCAATTCAACGTTGTTTGTTGTTTTGTTACACTGTCCATTGCTCGTGTGCAAGTGTGCCAAATATGCAACATTGACAGTATGTAGTATTATTTGTTTTATAAGGAATGCTATTTGTCTCACATGCAAATGACAGTTAAAATGAAATTATATAAGGAACAGATGATTCGACGTTCTTTCGAACACTACAGGCACATATTACTACCAAATTATTATCACTTGCAAATCTGATAACCGAAGACGGGCACATAATTATGTTTACACTGAATATTCTGAGAATGCTGAGAAATTAGCGAACACATCTATTAAATTATTTTCGTAGAAGACAGTTTATTACAGAGATATAACAATCCCCTAAGCAATAATAAAGACGAATTTGTGCTGAATTAGGGACGTTACTTTCATGTTGTATTACAATTATTTGATATTGAGGGGAGAAATGAGAGTAATTTGTGTTGAGATAGCATTTGATTCGACAAATACAGATCAAGTCAGACTTCGTTTGTCAAACTGAACATGGATCGGCCATCCAAAAATATATGTTTGGTGGTATAGTTACAACAAGCAATTTACAAAGGCGCGGACATGTTAATGGGAAAATCACACCATTGCTTTGAATTAAAAATTACTAACTACAAACAAATAATTTAAACATTGCATTTCGGATGCATTATCAAACGTTTAAACAATGATTATTTCAGGTCACTTAAGTCGAAGACTCCAAGTGATATTTTGTGACCGCTTTTATTCGGTATGTTGGTCGCTATTTGCCTATACGAGATATATTGGAATGCTTAGCATCTTCTTTTCACGAACAATACGTAATAGTTTGGCAGTTTTCTCCCTTGCTTAAAACACAACAAATAAAACGTAGTGATATGACTAGTCGCACTGAAGTGTCCGCGGGTCTCGAGTTAGCATATAAAGATATATAGGGACAATTTTAGACACTCTTGTTCTCAACAATTGTGCATATATGTCAGTGGGTTTTGCATAAATGAACGTTAGATCCTAGCAGGTTGTTCAAAAACCAGAGGATGAAAATAGACATTTCCAGTGAAACATATACTGTATGTAGAAATACGACAAGGAAAAATCTTTTTCATTATATGCTAGACGATCAATTTTTTTCAAATAAAGTACCTCAATAAAAGCGGCCACTGGGTTCCCACGCTTGTAAATATAAATATATGAAAAAAGAACCGTCACATATGTTTCGACAATTTATTTAATCAGAAATGGTTTTATCCCAAAATGGCAAATAAAGTCCTTAATGAAAAAGTGTTCCCTTATTTATATGTAGACATATTTAGGGCAATTCTAAAATATTTCTCAGAAGATGCAGGGCCGGTGGTGTGTATAATACGCAGGCATACTTTTGTTTGATATGGAGTCTCAAGCTTGTTTACTGGTCGCTACTTGAGTTTTACAAATACCTCTGATAGGGGATCAAAGGATTACTATATAGCGTATTGCGACTTATGTTTAACAATAATAATTATACCTTAGACTATCAACGCTTATTCAGTATACGTCACCGGGTTAAGCATGGGCACTGCCTAGGTGATCCCATGTTATTATACTAATATATTTAGATGTATATGAAATACCTTAGGCAATTTTCACAAATCGAGTATTTCGTCAGAAATAATAGCTATATGTTTTAAATAAAATATTCGGTGGTAAAAGATGTCTTCACAGCAGGTCTAGGTGACTTATGTTTTATATATAAAATCTTCCTAGAGACAGTTGACATATTTTGACAGTTTGCAGAAAGGTGTTTTTATTTCAAACATTAGCAAGTTATGATAACTGAAGTCCCTATGTATAGCATGTCTTTGCCCTGGTGGTTGATTTTTTAAAATATAAAAGAAATAATATTTTCGTTTTGCAAGCAGCATCCCATTACCTATGCCAAGTACAAAAAAGGTGTCAGCCCATTTGTGTTTGTGATGTCACATAGCTTCCTTCCGACTTATTTACCTTGTAATTGCTGTTGTTTTAATGTGAGTTTCTAGTTGCACGTATTCTGTGAAGGCTCCATTATCTATTTTACTTTTATATCCACTTTTCATTACTTCTAATTCACGATTTAACGACTTAAACTTAATTACTTCTAACTTTATTGGTTCTATTATTAAAACCTCATGGCTTCAAACGTTACTTCTTTTATGCTAATTTCTCTCTTGTCTGTGTTTTTTTGCTTCCAAGGGATTACATTTTCAGTATTTTCTAACTTTATGAAAGTCATGATTTGAGAAGCAATGACGTTTAGAAGTAGTAAGGAAGTCTTGAAGTTAGTAATCATAATATCAGAGTACATTAAGTCCAGGTTCTAGGATTCACCAAACCTCACCCCTACCCATAAATGGTACAGTGTAAATAGAGGTATCCTCGTCAGGTTATTTGCGATACAGTGAACCAGATTTAACATCATATTCGTTCATTTATAAAGTTATAAGTTTTATTTCAAATATAATACATACCAAGGACAGTTTGAACGTATCGTATGATATACCATGTAAATTATTCGGACTAAATGTTTTAATGTGTACACAATGATTCGGTCGTCATTTAAATATTTAATACACTAGTGTATACAGATAAATAAGTCATGTTTTTTTCACTTCTACACGCCATGTTATGTGATAAATTCAATTACAATACCATGTATTTGTTTATCAGACGAGTATTGTTTTACAGCTTGCGGTTATACAATACCAATGTTTTCACCTCAATCTTAAAACCCAAACATGTTTAACAATTCGTAACATGAAACAATAATCAACTTTTCTGAAAGTCCTATAACTTCAATCCAATCAGTAGGACATACTAATACCTTGTTGACGCCAAATAAACGGTTTCAATAACTTAACCCTTTTGTGTTTGTGATGTCGTTTGCATTTTTTATTACTTTTGCCTTCTCGTTTGTCTGTTTGCGTGTTTGTTTTTGTGTTTTGTGGTAGACTGTCGTCCTTGAATGCTGCTTTCCCTGTCCGATATTTTTATCTTTCCTTAACTAGTATTTTAATGTGGCAGTGAACAATGCGCGTATGCATACAGCAGGTAGCTCGAAGGTTAACGCTTTGTTATGCTACTATATGCTTTATTTCGTCGCAAAATGGCTAAACAAGTCGCATACCTTTTTAACAGAGGACAGGCCCGTAGCCAGCTCTGATATTTAACCAAAGCAAGTCTCTTTATCTAGAAGTCCGATGGCATGCATCCCAGCCCCGATCTATTTTACTCATGCAATTTCCTGAGTTTTATACAATTTCCGAAGGAAAATATCTGTTTTAAGCAAGACATTTTGTATCAATTCAATCAATAGTGAAGTTGTACATATGTAACGTCTATAAATTGTCAAAATAGCTGCCTCGGTGTGCCTAAGCGTAGCTACGGACCTGAGAGGATACATTTAAAATGAAATAAATGCCGGGTAACATCGGGTGATTAAATCAAAATGTCATGCTAATATTTTATGTATATATTGACATAGATATTAATATATTGACATAGCACGTTCCGTTCTTAGTTTTCAAGTAACGTATTTGTTCTTTAAAGAAATAACAATAAACGATGTAACGCACTATACTTAGTCATATACCATTTTAACTGAAAAGAAAAAGAGAAACGCGACACGGGAATTTCCGCTATATATTGTATATACTGCACACTTAATTCCATATATATTCCATGGAAATCCCCAGACGTTTTGTAAAAGAAAAAGTTGAAGTTAGTTAGGGAAAGAACACAACTGTGATGTTGTAGACGATTTAATCACAGTAAACGTTGTAACAAGAAATTAAAAAATGTTGAAGTTCCTCTTTGAAGTTTCCTCTTGAGCCCGTTCAGTACTGTATTTAACGTAAAGAGTGAAAAATGTTGCATCCTAAGTTTACTCATATGCTTAAGCCAAACGCGTACTCTGTCAATAATGAAACTTTGCAGGAATACTATTTGCTGTATAACGTGTTGTTTTAGGCTTTTTCCGGAAGGAAATTATCTTACGTAGCCATGTACCTTTCGATTACCAGCAGCATATTGTACATACAATACATAGCAGAATTCCCGTGTCGCGTTTATTTTTTCCTTTCTGTATACTTATTTCCCAGTTTCAGGACATCAAAGATGTGTTTAAGTAAGAAGCTAAATGATTAATACAAAAGAAGCCATATCTTTTCAGGCAAGTATCAAACACTATCTCAGCGTGTTTTGGAATTAAATGTTGCCAAGTTTAGATGAAGCACTTTTCCTATAAAACAATAATAACAGTTCCTTGCTCTGACATTATCGTTACTGTCAGTTTAACAAAGTGGCGAATAAATTGTAAACACTCCAAATATAGAGAAGCAATCTGTAAAAAGAGTCACTGTCCCATGACGCTGTTAAATATATCGATGGCATACGTGACGACGACGGTGTACTGTCAGTCAAATAGGAAAACATATAAAACCTATTTGCATTATATAAAGAATGGTAAACCCGCGTCTGTTGTCTAAGAGAAACTCTTATAAGACATCAAGCGTTTTATGTTTACGAGGTTTCCTGGGATTTTTTATCACAGCATGGTTATTGGTTTCAAGCTAAGATAGAACCGGGATTTTTACTTGATAAGCCACTCGATCTTATTATGTTCAAGTTGAGATGGCGCCGATCTTTTTTAGGATTTTCTTTTGTGTTTAATTGTACATTTTTGGTTGTAATACTAGACATTGCAAAGAGTGATGTCTGTAGCATAATCTAGTATATCACATCAGAAAATCACGAAAAAACATAAAAGGAACTAAATTTGTGTTACTGTCACTAAACCATGCATAAAGGGTTCTCTCCGTGACACAAATGTAACCTCATAGCACCCAAACGTGATGACATTGTAGGTCCACTCTGAACCACAAACGTAATGACATTGTAGGTCCGCTCTGAACCACAAACGCAATGACATTGTAGGTCCGCTCTGAACCACAAACGGAATCAAACGAGCAAAACATAAATACAGTGAACGACAAAATACACGATACAGAGTGCTATAGACAGAGTTAATGACTCGGAGCAGAAGTAAACAATAGGGTGCTCCCAGTGACAAAAAGGAAAATAAGAAAAACACAGCACCCATACGCACTAGTAGAGTAGGATCTCATTGTAAATGGCAATGAACAGGACTATACACAATAATGTCAGCACACGGAGTGGTGAAAGTAAGTATAAAAGTCCAACAGGAAATGCAGCTTTCACAGAACACAGTAAACCCCCAAAACACGCAAAAAGACAAACAAGAATGGCAATAGTAATAATAAAGGCATATTACGTCACAAACACAACACAGATTGAAGTAGGGCTACCGCCTTGGAACGGTCAGTGGCAAAAGTGCCGCTGGGAGGTTTAAACCAGGTTCTAGGGTGCACCAAACCTCACACTTACCCTACTGTCATCCCAATAAAACGAGTGTAAATAAAGAAGTCCCCGCCATGAACTGTTCTCTAACCAACAAGGCAGCATTAATAGGCAATATAAGTAAAAGACAAAGATGCTCGTGTATATATAAATACAAAAAATCACAATAGCCTATAAAGCCACAAAGAAGGTACTCGATGACTTGGCAGCAGCCAGAGCAACAAGAAGTGAAGAAGTGCTACGGATTTGGAGCGGTCAGCCAACAAAGAATAACCTGGAATCGGCAAATCATCACGTGGTCAGTGTCTAGGCATTTCAAAGCAGTTCGGCCTATTGTATGTAATACACCCTGAAAAATTATCCGCCCTACCCATCGTCCGTGTTCAAGTAAAATACTGCTTAAGCTTTAGGTAGACGACTTTGAGAGGTTTTGCACATTATTAGACTGTAAACGAAAATGACACCGTGATCTGTTTAAGTTAAAATACTAAATTCGAATTTATTGCAATGTAGTTGCGTCAATTTGCGATGCTGTATGTTTTAACACCGCAAGTGCTATGAAATGTGATGTAACAGTTGTTTCCGTCATCTGTTGTTAGTCAATGTGCATGTACTTAAAAAATACACAAATGAACTTGTCAAAGAACGGGGTCAAAACACACGTTTGTATAAATGTCAAACAGGAAAAGTAGCATTTACAGAACAAACCCTGCCAAAATCACGCATACAAACAAACAACAATTTCAAGGAAAAGTGAATGAATGGTGTTTTACGGCACGTCGACACATAAATAGGTCATATTGTGCGCAAAAATTGATGAAAAATGAAGAAATGAAGTATTGATTAAAAATTAATGTAAATATATAAAGATAAAAATATTAAAAAATAAGGGATGATAAGGTGTAATATAAACTATGTATGTAAATCAACAAATGCCCGTCAACGGGTATATAAACAAGTAAATATATATAAGAACACATTATAATGATTTATATAGTCTGATCTCTTTTAGAAAATCTAAACAAGACTAAAATCTACAGTATCAAATAACTCTTTCATGGTATTAACATTGTAGTATCTTTGACGGATAGGATCAAAGTCTACACATTCCAATAAGATGTGTTTGACCGTTAACGGTGCAAAGCAGGGTATACATTCCGGTAAATGCTCACCTTGTAATAAATATGAATGAGTATAACGTGTATGCCCTATCCTGCACCAGGCTAGGACAACTTCCTCTCGACGAAATGGTCTACTAGAAGAACTCCATTCTCCGAGTAACGGTTTAATTGAATGGAGTTTATTGTTAACTGACAAATCCCAAGCGGTTTGCCAAGAGTTACGAATATATGTGTTAATACAACATTTAAAATCAGTATAAGGTAATTTGGTATTAGATATATGTAAATCTAATGCAGCCTTAGCAGCACTATCAGCTCTATCATTACCACGTATTCCTACATGACTTGGAAGCCAGCAGAAAATAATAACATTATCAATTATAAGAGAAATGTACTTTTCTAAAAGTTGAAGCACAACTGGGTTATCATGTTTCATATTACCCAGTGCTTGAAGAGATGAAAGGGAATCAGAAAAGATTACAAAATGGTCATCATCAGATTCCTGAATATAATTTAAGGCAAGTTCAATTGCCTTAAGTTCAGCTGAAAAGATAGAGGCCTTGTCAGGCAGGCGGCTCTTTATGCTGTGTTTGTGAACAACAGCTGCTGCAGCTACCTTATCTCCATCTTTAGAGCCATCTGTGTATATATGTTGAAAGTTACTGTATTTCGATTTAATTTCATTAACTTTGCTTTGAAAGACAGTAGGGTCTGTACTGGATTTGTTATTATTACAAAGATCAAACATAATTCCACGGTGGAATTTGTGGTACTTTGTACTTGGCAATCAAATTTAGGTCGATTTCAGCATGTTCAGTGTCTCTTAATTTTGGTTTAATACGAAGACCAAAAATGGTCGAATGGCCTTCGGTTTTCGATCAAAAAGAGGTTCACAACTAGGATTAAAAACATTATCGAAAGTTGGGTTTGAAGGGTTAGACTTTAATTTAATTGCGTATTGAAGAGCTAATTTGTCCCGTCTATGAGACAGTGATGGTTCATTAGCTTCAACATATAGACTTTCGGCTGGTGATGTACGAAAGGCACCTAAGGCGAGTCGTAATCCTTGATTATGTATAGGGTCGAGCATCTGCAAGTACGACTTGCGAGTCGATCCATATACTATCGAGCCGTAGTCCAGCTTGGATCTGATAAGAGATCTGTAAAGTCGCAAGAGGACTTTTCGATCTGCTCCCCAATTAGTGTTTGCAACAACTTTAAGTGAGTTAAGAGCTTTAAGGCATTTGACCTTCAAGTATTTAAGGTGTGGTATAAACGTTAATTTACGGTCGAAAATAAGACAAAGGAATTTTGTCTCATCCACTACTGGTAATGGTGACCCATCCAGTGTTAGCTGAAAGTCTTCATGATGTTTACAAAGTTGACAAATGTGCATACAATTAGTTTTAGATTTAGAAAATTTAAAACCATTTTTATCAGACCAGGTCTGAAGTTTATTGAGACATTGCTGCAATTGTCTCTCGATAGTATTCATGCTTTTTGCACGATAACATATAACAAAGTCGTCAACATATAGCGAACAATCCACACCTGGATTGATGCATTTTACTCTACTGTTAATCTTTATATTAAAAAGTGCCACAGAGAGTATGCTGCCCTGTGGAACACCCATCTCCTGTTCATGAATATCAGAGCGGGTTGAACCCATTCGGACTCGAAATTGTCCATCATCTCAGAATTTCTCTATAAAAATGGGTAATCGGTCTCTAAGACCAAGGTCATGAAGATCATTCATAATACCATACTTCCATGCAGTATCATAAGCTTTCTCCAAGTCAAAAAATACAGCGACTAGATGTTCTTTTTTTACGAAAGCTTCCCTAATAATTGATTCAAATCGAATGAGATTGTCTGTTGTGCCTCAGTGGCGCCGGAATCCACTTTGATACTTTGCTATCAGCTTGTTGGATTCCAGGTACCAAACGAGTCTCTCATTAATCATTCGTTCCATGGTTTTACATATACAACTCGTTAAAGCAATAGGGCGATAATTTATTGGGTCCGTATGATCCTTTCCAGGTTTGGGGACTGGATTAACGATTGCTTTCCGCCAAGAATCGGGGAAGTTTCCCGTCACCCAAACCTTATTAAATATATCAAGAAGGGTAGAGAGACAGGATTCAGGTAAATGTTTTAGTAATTGATAATGGATATCATCAGGACCAGCTGATGAGCCTTTTTAAGGGACTCTCGAAGTTCTTTGAGAGTGAATAGTTTATTGTATTTTTCCAAGTTTTTCGACTTGAAGTTCAGCTTCTTCTGTTCTTTTTGTTTCTTATTTTTCAGAAAATTTGGTTGACAATTTTCAGATGAAGAATTTTTTGAAAAAGTTTCTGCCAAAGTGTTTGTGATATCTTTGACAGATGGTATATCTCCATTATCTGTTTTCAGATGATTTACAGAACTAGAATTACCTTTACCAATTATTTTCCGGACCATGTCCCATGTCTTCTTAAGAGATGAGCGAGAATTCAGCCTAGAGACGTAAGATCTCGAGGATTTCCTCTTGCTATCCTTAATAGTACGACGGGCTTTCGCACGAAAAACTCTAAAGTTATCTAAATTTGTTTGAGTTGGCCGCAAGTTAAAATTATTTAATGCAGCTTAACGATCGCTGACTGCCTTTTTGCAGTCATCGTCGTACCATGGTTTATGTGGGCGTTTAGGATTTGCCGAGGTTTTTGGAATGGTTTGATCAGCTATATCGTGAAGAGTTTTGGTAAAAAGAGCAGTTGCGTCTTTGACATCCTCGAAAACGGAAGGCTTTAATTGTTCCTCGCAAAGAGATTGAAACGTAGTCCAATCAGCCTTGCGAAGTGTCCATCGTTGCGTTTTTTCGAGAAGTGGAGGGCCGAAGTGGTCACAAGGAAAAGTGAAAGCGAAATATGCAACACCACAAATATGAAAGGGTTAATAAAACGGGCACCGCCTTGGAACTGACAAAGTGACTCTAGTGTTTAAATCAGGTGCTAGGGTGCACCAAACATCACTCTTAAACGTTTGTCATCCGAATAAAACAGGACAGTGTAAGTAAAGAAAACCATGCGAGGCTTCTAACATACTCATCAGTATTAATAGAAAATATTAATAAAGCACAACAATGATCATGTATATATGAGTATAAATACATCCCAGACAGCCACAAAGTAATAACACCCCACCCCCCCCCCCCCCCACATTTTTTTCTTTTCTTTTCTCTAAGACCTTGTTTGTATCGAGTTATTTTTTCTTTGCTTTTACGCGAAATGAGATATTTTAAAAAAATAGCCATTTCGAAGTTAAACTGTATTAACCGCCAACATCAATTGCATTTGTCAAATACCAAGGAGAGGAACTTGATAAGATTGCTTTCTTTCATTCCAATCCTATTTTTAACCAAAGTAATAACACAATGACTTTGAAATAGCCAGTGTAACAAGAGAATAAAACAGTTAGGGTGCGACAAGGCAAGAGTGAAGACACACATCACAGTCACCGTCCTTTACGGATTTAGGTAGATGCCATCATAGGGCCATACTATGGACAATGGAAAAGGAAAGCACGGTGGCGAACTGTAAATGGGTCATCCGCTAAACATGCAGTGCGAAAAAAACGATGGGGTCATAGATTATGTTGATAAACTTTTAAACAAGTTTCATAAAATATAGTATGAAGGTGATAGTGAACAAGGATCTTGAAAATCACGTCACCATAGAAGTCATATGTGATAGTCCTTATAAAACAGTTTAGTTTTTCTATATTAAAAATTGATCATGGTTATAGAGTTTTGCAAAGATTTTTCGAAGTGACTGTTAATGGGAGCCCTGATAGAATAGCTTTTGAATTTCACTAAATATAGATATAAAAATCGAACAAGAAAAGCAGCAATCAAAGCCAACAGTCAACCACAAACACAGAAACAAAGAACAAATTTAAAGATGAATAAAATCCCAAATAAGACATCACAAACACAAAAGTGTTGACCATAGGGGTACCGCCTTGGAACGGTAAGTGGCAAAAAAGGCCTCTGGGGGATCTAAGTTTACGAACATCAAAGTTCTCACCCCGTCTACAAGCTATAGGAACAACAATAAATTAAGAAACATACATCTCATACAAAGGTGTTCCGGGAACATTACCGTCTAAGTGGAGATAATTTACCATGCCAAATTGAATTGAATTCATTTGTTCGTCTTATTCTTTAGATTGTCGTGTTTCCCTTTAAAAGGGAAGACAAATAAATGCAATTGTAAACAATTATTTAACGTAAATGTTGACACTTTAAAACACAGTGCCTTTCGATAAAAAAAAATCCAAACATATGCAATAAATCAGTCAATCGGTAGATTTGCCAATGTTATGGTAAAACCTTACTTAAGAAACTCAGGCAGGTATCTGTAAAAGTCCACTGACCTACGGATCGTTTGTAGCAACCCCTAGGTATCCCAGCAGTTTTACCATCGAACTTCGTATATAGTCTACATAATACATATAACGACAGTAAGCAAATCACTGAGACAATGTATGCTTCATCGACATTTGTCTGGCTGCAAATTGTATTATGTCAGTGCATTATTTATTAGTTTTACTTTGTGTGACCGATCAACGTAAGCATTATGTCGCGAATAACATGTATATGTCTGTCGGTACATATTATGGATGCATGATCTGCAGGTTGTGACTAATATTCATTTACATATAAAGGAACTTTATCCATAGAAAGTTACAGTTTCTTACAAGAAAGTGACTATATCTTCTTATAAGGGTGGCGTAGAAAAGCAACTACCACCAGAGTTGTCGTTCCTGAGTCCACATAAATCTCTGTCAACGTCCGAGCAAAAACTAAGAATCTTGGAAAACGGTGATATGAATAATTCCTTGGTGACACTCATGTTTTTCATACTCGTTTATATATGAAAGAATTAACTTTAGAATAAAAGATATGTCATGTGATAATTTATTGAATAAAATAGCTATAAAAATCGAACAGAAAAAGTAGCATTCAAGGACGACAGTCAACCACCAACACACTCATAAACAAAGAACAACTTTAAAGATGAACAAAAAAACAAATAAGACATCTCAAACACAAAAGGGTTGACAATAGCGTCTAGGATGCACCAAACCTCACACTTACCCTACTGTCATCCCAATAAACGGGACAGTGTAAACAAAGAAATCCCCGCCATGAACTATTCTCTAACCAACAAGACAGCATTAATAGGCAATACAAGTAAAAGACAAAGATCCTCGTGTATATATCAGTACAAAAAACAATAGCCTAGAAACCCACAAAGAAGGTTCATATCACACAGACTTTAATAAGCCATACTACACACCATCATTACGTTACTAATAGGTATACAGTATAGCGTCTGCGCTTACCAGCACATTCTAAAATCGCAGAGCTCTAAACAGTCTACCTAAAATTACTAATCAAAATATTTCAAAAATGTCCAAAGTAAGCGGCATTTTGATCGACTATTTACCATTTAATCAGCAGCACCTAAAATCATTATTGGTGTCAGGTCACGGTGTTGATTTTCTGTTCGCCTTTTGGATAGGTTGGCTATGGCCATGTGACAAATTATCATGTGATCGCCTTTTGGGACGTTGACATAATCGCATGTCACCCTGGTAGCGATTGGATGAACGTATCCTTGCTGGGAATTAAATGTATTTCGTTCGTACGATGTGTCGGTTGCTTTAATGCTTCTTACGACATCCTGTAAAAATGAGATATAGGGTCCTATAGAAACCACAGCGTCCGAGCGCAAAGGCATCGTAGGTCCGTACTGTACTGCAAACAAGGACTTGCAAATACAATGAAGGAGACAAAAAAAACAGAAAGGGTGGTGAAGACAGGTTTACCGAATTGGAACGGTCAGTAGGCAATAAGGCCTACTGGTTAGCATGAATCGACTTTATATGCGCACAATCCTCGCTATTATCCTGTCTTCAGCGCCCAAATAGACAAGACAGTGTAAACAAAACTACATCCCATCAGAAGGAATTATCTAACAATAAAGTCCACATCCAGAGAAACTAACTAAAGAAACACATACAAACAAATAATAAACATCTCAGGATGTATCCAGAATCGTACTGAACTAACATAGTAGTTGCAGCTAAAGAGAAAACCAATCTAGGGTACGACCACAAAATTCGAGGGACGAAAGCTCATGCACCCACCTCCCTTAGTTGGGGATTCAAGTAGGTACAATCATAGTGTCCCAAGAGGTAGTCCAGTCATCGTGAAAAGTGAAACGAAACCTTTTAAATCAACACTTGTCGTGTAATTGATTCCGAACCATAAGTAGTGCTGAGGCAAATATGGACGTTAGAAGAAAAAAGACAAACGTGGGACAACGCCATTCTTATATCACAGGTTTAGCAAAGGCGTGGAATAAACAGGCTTATATACATATATAATTCATGTTAACGAGTTACCGTATGCTCTTTTCACAACATTTAAGTAACAATATCACTCAGGATTGATTTTCTTAATTCAAACTTAAGAAAATTCCCAGCATTCGGCTTGGGTGAGCCAATAATGGTTGCAACCTACAAATGCTTTCCTGTAAATGGCATTATATTGTGTATATGTCTATCAAAAAAATAATTAACATACTATACTCAGTTGCAAAAGAAAGTGGACACTGAGTTTTGTTTAGATTTAATTGTATAAAAAAAAAATTAAATTGACAAATTCCAAAATGAATAAACAATGTTTGGTACCAACGTTTTTAACATTCCATTGCCAATATCATGTTGTCATTTGTTTTTCAATAGGCCGAATCATTAAGGGACTGTCGCTTGATAAAGAGGATAGAGTGTAAAGTAAGAATTTCAAAGTGTCCAGTTTCTTTTGCACATTCATATAAGTATAACAATTAATCGCCATATGATCGACATATGAAACATTTTAAAATATTATTCCTGTTTCTGATAAGGCAGACTTACTGAACAATAAGCTTAGCTATAATGCCAAGCACGTCCCAGCACGAAATATTCTACATTATTCTATATTATTGCATTTAATACTATCTGTCAGTCTACCCTTTATTAAGTTACCGCTAGTGAATGTACCTTAATAAGGTTACATTGCATGACAAATGGCATTGATGTAAAACGAAACTCAATTATTGTCTGGTCACTTAGCTTCGAACGAAGGCCATGTTTGGCCAAAAAGGTTTACACGCAACTGTTATAAGATAAAGACGTATACGGTATAATGCAATTTCAAATTGTCAAACAATATTTGTTAGCTAATGCTCGTTCATGAACCTTAATAGGTCATGTATGTGACAAGAAGACTAAAATGAAACACAAAAAGATCGGACAGGGAACGCAGCATTCAAGGAGGACAGCCAACCACACAACACAGAAACAAACACGCAAACAGACGAACAAGAAGGCAAAAGCAAAAATAAATGCAAACGACATCACAAACACAAAAAGGTTGACAATTGGTTTATCGTTTGACTTCTAACAGTATTATGCAATGAATGTTTTTGAGAAAATTATTTCTTTGTGCGGTGTAACTGAAGAAACCCGGAAACCCGGAAATACTCGTGCATTTCATAACACCAATTTGGATTGCACTAAATCTAGACATGCACGTAAAAACATGTTAAATATAGATTTGTTATATGGATTATATCATGTTTTATCCAAAATGTCGCTAATTTTAACTTTTAAAAGAATTTGTTTTGTGTTGCATTTTCATTGACCTCGAGTATAGTTTATCAGTTCATTATTTAAAACGTTCAACATTTAAAACAAATGTCTGTTTCTCTAAATCTTCTATATCCAGCCAACACTTTTTATAAAAACAAAAAACAACATAGAGATCTCATTCAGCACTATGATATAAAGAAATATAAAAAGATGGGACAGGGAAAGTAGCATTCAAGGAGGACAGTCAACCACAAAACACAGAAACAAACACGCAAACAGACAAACAAGAAGGCAAGAGGTAATAAATGCAAACGACATCACAAACACAAAATGGTTGACAATAGGGCCACCGCCTTGGAACGGTCATTGGCAAGTTAGGCCACTGGGGGTTCAAACCGGTTCTAGGGTGCACCAAACCTCACATATTGTTGCTCCAAACCGTTGGCATTCCTATGGATACTAACTGTGCACCCCTTGTCGCAGATTTGTTTTTATATTGCTACGAATGTGACTTTTGCAATCAAACCTAGACTGCAATATGTCGTATGTGTCGTGTTCGACCGTTTCCAAAGATCCGCTCTCATACTCTTTTATGTTAGGCATTTCTCCAGATACACAAGCAGATATCATTGACGCTTTTAATAACACCTCACGTTATCTGGATGATATACTTCATTTGGATAGTACTTTATTTTTTTCTATGGTTCCTAACATGTATCCCCCAGAACTTAAACTCATTAAAGCTAAGCGTTTCGGATTATTATGGCGTGTATATTGCTCAGTTAATTCGTTTTGCCAGAGCTTGTAACCGTGTTGAGGACTTCAACCTTCAAAATCTTAACTTTACTGATAAATTCAGGGTTACCGTTACCATAAGTTACGTAATACTTGACGTTTTATCGTAACACTGATCTACTCGACAAAATATAATAGCAATCTTAAAACACTTCTGCTACAAGGTTTATCACAACCCATGTTTTATGGAGACGTGATTTACAAACTTAGGAAGATTCTAAGGTTATCCGTCCTTGGTTGTTGGCAAATACTTCTCCCTGTATATATAAAAGAGGATATCACACCTTAGTGATTGATTTTTTCATAACAAAATCACAAGTGACGTTTGTAATATAATATCTGCAAAAGTGCACCCGTAATGATTTTCATAATATAGTTTGTCAATAAATGTACATTCCTGACTCCATTCATCTTCACGCACGTTGTAGGAGAGATAATAACCTTATCACTGAAAGCATTCTATAATACATATATCCTACTACTGTTTTTAATTGTTTAAGAACACTGTTTTACAAAACAAGGAGCTCAAGTGGTCCAGTATAGTTTTACGGGATTTAGGCTGTGCGGTGTACAACACGTATTTACATGATTATTTTATCTCATTGCTAAATATCTGTCAAATTTAATGGAAATCGAGTAAAAAAAACTTCCATGCTCTAAGACATATGAGTGGCGGATGTAGGGGTTGGGGTTGAGCTGCAGAGATTTGCATCAGATATTGCTGATTTTCAAACTTTTTCTTTTATTGAAATGAATATTTCGAGAAGGTTTCGTAAACATAGCTGATATACACACTTTGAATATTTTTGATAAATAATAAAAGATAAATAAATGAAAGTATTCAAGGGTCTTAAGACTGTGTTTACTAGTCTAACATGGCCAAGCTCTCTTCTATGATTGCGGTAACTGCATAAATAAAAAACGAGCGGCAGGCGGAGGAGGAATGGACCATGGGGTGTGTTAGGGTACTAGTAAGATAAGGCTGGTTGTCAAACGTATCCGAGTTTTTATCGATTGAACATTATTTAGAACAAGTTTTGTAATCATCGGATGGCAAATTAGAACGTATGTAATTAAACAAAGCATAGTTGAGCATTTTTAAATGGTGCCATATCGCTGCTTTTCTAGTCTGACATGGCTAGTTGTGTAACGTGTCCACGTTTTATTGAAATCGCGGTAACTGCATAGCAAACACAAATTTGCGGGGAGAGGAAGCGGGTGACCTTTATCAAGTTTGATAAATGAAGATGCAAGTTTTTCTCGAAACAACGGCAATAACTTGGATGATTATATTTCGATATAGGTAATTTTCGAATTCGTCCAAGCTTCGTTTGATATCAAAACTCTGTCCAAGTTTCGCAAAGATCGAATGCAAAATAAAGGTGCTAGAGTTTGACAAGGCAACATATAATTTTTTGTCTGTAATTCAAGGGCCATAGCTCTGATCTATATCCTCCGATAGTATCGATATTAAGACTCACGCCACCGGAAGACGGACATCAACCGTTGTCCAGTAGACCTTAAATGGGGGCTCAAGAGATTTTTGCAATCAGCCATTAAATTGTGAATAAAACGGGACAGTGTAAATACAAATATGGTGTTCCTTACAGTCTCCCTAAGCTGACATGTTATACTAGAATTATCAGACGCGCATATCTAACAGTAGGTATATAAATAGAACATGAAATATAGCACGGTAGGTTGTTAATGCAAATGAACAAGTATGTACATGGAAAATAAAAGCAAAGTGTACGACACCATCAACATAGAATGGTTGACAATTGAACGATCAGTTGGAAACACGCTACTGTGGACTTCAAACGAGATCGTAAAGTGCACGCACCCAACCTCACTCTTACCTTATTGTCATCCCAATAAATTTGGACGGTGTAAATAAAGACATCACAGCTAGGCTCTATCCTTTAACAAATAATAAAGTACTCGTCTCTGGCTTCTGTCAAGTCATTAAGTACCTTTTGTGTGCTTTTCTAGGCTATTTTTGTTTTGTATGTATATATACACTGTCCCGTTTTATTAGGATGACAGTAGGGTAAGTGTGAGGTTTGGTGCAACCTAGGACCTAGTTTAAACCCCCAGCGGCCTTATTTTGCCACTGACCGTTCCAAGGCGGTATCCCTATTGTCAATCCGTTTTGCGTTTGTGACGTCATATGCCTTCATCCTTTGTTAACATTGCCATTCATGTTTGTCGTTTTGCGTGGTTTTTGGTTTAATGTGTTTTTGTGTTTGCTGTGTTCTGTGAAAGCATATATACAAGGGCATCTTCGTGTTTTACTTATGTTGCCTTTTAATGATGCTTTGTTGGTAAGAGAATAGTTCATGGCACGGATTTCATTATTTACACTGTCCCGTTTTATCAGGATGAAAGTATTATTATTATTCTTTGTTAACATTGCCATTCATGATTGTCGTTTTGCGTGATTTTAGGTTTAATGTGTTCTGTGAAAGCAGTATTTCCTGTTCGACTTTTATACTTATTTGCAATATATTTGTCATCCTGAGGAATATAAGTATATGATCAATGTTGTTCATTATAATCCTGTTATATGTTTTTTGCAACTACATAAGTAATGCTTTAAGCTTTTAAAAAAGTATGTTTAAACTATATATTTTTTATTTATTATACTATATGTTCAGGTTTTCCGTTGAATTCCCGACCATTCAAATTATTGGCCTTTGACGGCATAGTTTATCTCGCTCATTCTAATTAAAGCTTTTTTTTCTGACACTTCATTCGGTAATCATTTTGTCATTTACTTCAAAAAAATAAAATATACATGAGCCGTGTATATGTGGGCTGTATTTGTGAACATGCTCGCTGTCTCCATCGCACTTTTAGACTAACCAACTGTTGCTGTGTAAACTAAATCTACTAAATCTTGATCCATTTCAATAAGATATCGGCTTCAATAGTGTACGGATGGCAGACTAATGAAATAAAGTCGCCTTTCAGCTATAACAGACAATGTGGTGTTCTCTATAACAATGGCAGTTCGGAAATTGAGTGGTGTTTCAAATAGTGCAACAGTAGTAAATATCGGGTCATAAATTGCATTGTATTAAATTGAACTAATACATTTTCCGTTTTATTTTATTTGTTCACACTTTTTTGCTCAGTACTACAGATTTATGATAGAACATGAGCATCTGTTATATGTATTCGTAGGCTGTTTTTTTTTGGCATACTCTTTTTTGCGAAATAATAATGCGAAAAAATTAGGATTACACTTTCCCCTTAAGACGAAATTTAACTGTAATCACAAATAAAAATAGATATAAATGTCGAGCAGTAAATGTAACATTCAAAGACCACAGTCATCCCGAACCAAAAAAACAATTACAAGAATAAATAAAAGGCAAGGTGTATAACATCACAAACATGAAATGGTTGATGAGATGACTATCGCCTCGGAACGGACAGAGATAAAAAAAAAGGCCGCTGGGGCTTTAAACAAGATACTAGTGGGTACCAAACCTCACTGGTACCCTATTGTCATTCCAATAAAAAGTTACAGTGTAGATAAAGAAATCCCCGCCAGGCTATAGCTTCTAGCAAATTAGGTAGCATTAATAGGCAGTGTTAATAGGCAATATACGTCAGTTTCCACAGTTAGTAGAGTAAGATTTAGAATCTGTAATTCTAAATTAAGCCACTAAACTCTAGTGGAAGTAGGTTGAGTTGTTTTTTATATTGCATTTTAAACATTAAAAGTTGTCCAAAATGGTTTACTCTTTGTGAATATAACGTAAACATGTTCAATGTCAAAATATGGTGATACATACGTCGTTTGCACGTTGTCTTGTCGTGCCCTCAATGGTTTAGTCTCTTTGTGGCTCTCTAGGTTATTGTTGTTTGAATTTATATATTTACTAGCATCTTTATGTTTTACTTATATTGCCCATTAATGCTTCCTTGTTGTTTAGATAATATTTCAAGGCGGGGATTTCTTTATTTACATTGTCCAGTTTTATTGGGATGACAGTAGGGTAAGTGTTGGGTTTGGTGCACCCTAGCACCCTTAAACCCAACCCCAGCGGTTTTTTCTGCCACTGACCGTTTCAAAGCGGTAATCCTTTTGTCAACCCTGTTTGTGACGTCATATTCCTTTATTCCTTATTAACATTGCCATTTATGTTTGTCGTTTTGCGTGTTTTGGGGTTTGCTGTGTTCTTTGAAGGCCGTTCGACGTTTTTACTTATTTTGACTAATTGCTAGTTTTGTCAAAGTAATGCAAATGTGTCTGTTGATCGGGAAGATACTGAACTAACTAACCCTTATTTATGTATGCAGTCAGTGTGGATTAATGGTGCTTAAACCTGCAATAAAACTAGTATTATCGGAATATAATTTCCGTCATTTTGCTTTGCCCGTAGATAAACAACATAACATGCGCAGCATCTGCTGTTCATAAAAACCGTGATTAAAATATATTATCATACCTCACGTTTACACTCCTGTATAAATCGCCAATACCCTTAGCGTGAAGCAATTTTTACTGTTCACCGGTAAACAATTTTTACTATCACACGATTTTGACGTCATTGAAGTATAAAATTGGTTTTTGGTTTTTCAATTACGATACGCTTTGCGCAGTTGGAAATCGGTGGACGCTTATTAAAATACAGTTGAAGTTATGTCAATTGTAAAACGCTTGGTTTACCAAACGACAATAAACATTTTGTTACTTTAAATCAAAACTGGTATAAAAAATTCAATTTAAAAAAACACTAAAAAAACCATTGTTTGATTTTTTCCCCCTCATATATTTAAATTTTAATCAAAACTTTTTTTGTTCGGTATAATAAAATAAATATTGCATCCCAGTGAGGGTTCGCCTCGGTTGACATTATTTTCCTCAGGTTGACATTATTCACTGTCACCCTCACTTGGATGCAATATATTCAAGTTTGATGTTTGATTATGTAAGAACCGTTATCGCATGGCGAGGCTATGTTTGTTAGATGATATCTGCTTCTTATATTTCCGTTCACGACGTCTGATATCTAATGCTGTGAATACCAGACGAGATTCTGCTTGCATTCTATCTTTTAAAGTGGAGAGGAATAGCAAATGGCATACATTTAATTTTTTTATATATGTCTATAAGTCTTATTGGTACTGAACGTATTATGTTTTAGTATATGTTATCGCTTGAACTATTTTAAACTTTCAGTTTTAGAAGAGAATCTGCGATAACTACTTGGTGACACGCATATAATACTTCTCAGAGATTCAGATCTCATTTTATGTCGAGTAGCATAATGTGTGTTTGCAGCGAAGAATATTGGGGTAAAATGGATTGAAATATAGATAAAGACATTCACAATTTACTTTTCGCCGAAATAAATGCATTACTCTTAGTCGATTTGTGAAGTTGTTAACGGCAATTCAGCATTAGGCATCTACTAAACTGTAAACGTATTTCATGATATAGGTAATTTACTGTAGTTTTAGACATACTCGATTATTTGTAATAACCCTTCTAACATGCAATCTTTGCTAATATACGTTTTGTCTTTATTCTCTATATGTGGACTTTTTTGTTAGAGATTTCCTTTTGATGGGATAAACTTTAATTTACACTGTCTTGACAATTTGAGCATAATCTGGGATCCAATGCTTTTAGAAAGGTATTTTGTAGATGTATGTATTTTCTCATTTACTGTTTTTATTACGACATTGTTTTCAGTTGAATTGTATTTAAATGGCATATAGAGCAGTACAATTAATGCAGGAATCTAAAAACCTTATCAGCTAGATTCTTAGATTTTTCTTTAATGAGAAGAAATGATACACCTCGATACACAGGACCACACAGTGACTACCCAAGCCATTGTACATGGATTTTATATACATGATAAGATATGTGTTATGCTTATATGACCTAGCTACTAATATATTAACATAGCTGCCTTCTTGCTAGACAATATAGCCTGGCGAGGATTTCTACATTTGTATTGTCCAATTTTATTGGGATAATAATAGGGTATAATAAAGTTTGGTAAATCAGAGAACCTGGTTTGAACCCCCAGCAGCCATTTTGTCACATACCGTTCCAAGGCGGGAGCCCTAATTCTCAACCCATTTGTACTTGTGATGTCACATGTCTTGCTTTTTATATTAACATTGTAATTGATGTTTGTTA
The DNA here is from genome assembly GCA_037043455.1 of Cyrtodaria siliqua. Lineage (NCBI taxonomy): Eukaryota > Metazoa > Mollusca > Bivalvia > Adapedonta > Hiatellidae > Cyrtodaria > Cyrtodaria siliqua. Next base: position 267,722 of record JAWPHD010000268.1, on the reverse strand, counting down.
TAATGCGTGTAACTTTTGACTGTGAAAACTACATTATCTGTTCTAATATACGGACAAACCGACTAAAGGCAGTGGTAGATGTGATACTTGAAATCATGATCACCGGATTTTGAGTCCACCGTGAAATCGACTGAGAAATAATTGAAATCATTCACAATTTGGAAAATCAACTAAAAGTTCAAAAGTGGAACATATTACAGATTGCAATATGTAATGCGTGTCGAGAGACATTTTTTAACCGTCAGTTAGAGAGAGGAGAAAACAAAACGTCAACACATATTTGCATTTTTGTTTCAAAGGTTAAAGCCCGCGTAGCTCTGTCAATACAGAATTACTCTAGAAAACCCATTTGTTTTCCTATATAAAAAGGTATTTTAATTTGCAAATGAACAAAACGTTCGAAGGAGAGTGTGTTTGATCATAAAATGGAAATGTATGAGGTGATAATTCTCAATGAATCTTATTTGAAGGCGTCGTTCGATTCTGTATTTTCCATTAAGGATAGTTAACACTGACATAGTGATGAATCAGAAAAATCACGTGCACTCCTCTTTTGCTAGAGGTTCTTTTCTAAATGGTCGAACTGAATATTGTCATTTCATTTGTTTGCCTAAATTTATGCTCGGTAGAGTTATAAGGTATGTTTTTTGTTCGAATAGTGTAATTCCATGATCAGTTGATAAAGAAGGTCACACAAGTTGTTAGTTGTTCTCGTGGTTTGTTTTGGCTGTTTTCTACCTTTTGGTATGTGTTTATACTATGTATCATTTCTAACAGAACATACATTATGCACTAGCTAGCGCATACGCACGTACAAACTGGTATCTGAGTTTAAACATGCCAACAACTATTATTGGTATATTTTACATATCTCTTATCATGACTGTTTTTCCTATCATACTGATATTGTAACTGTATTACTATACTGGTTTCTTTGTTTAAACATGCCTATAACAACTTGTTCTGGTATATTTTACATATCACTTATCATGACTGTTTCTCCTATCATCTTACTGATTCTTTAACTCTATTACTAACTAACCACTGACGCGAAACTGCATATACTGCTCAAGCGAAGGAGATGCGTGACATAACTATAGACAGGTGTGTTGAAGTATGCTAAATTAAAAGTTCATTGTATTAAATTATTCTCTATATATAAGAAAGCCTTATCAACTAGATTCTTAGGTTTTTCTTTAACGAGAAGAAATTATACACCTCGATACACTGGACCACACAGTGACAACCTAAGCCGTTGTACATGGATTTTATATACATGATAAGATATGTGTTATGATTATATGACCTAGCTACTAATATATTAACATAGCTGCCTTCTTGCTAGACAATATAGCCTAGCGTGGCGTGGATTTCTACATTTGTATTGTCCAATTTTATTGGGATAATAATAGGGTAGAATAAAGTTTGGTAAATCAGAGAACCTGGTTTGAACCCCCAGCAGCCATTTTGTCACAGACCGTTCCAAGGCGGGAGCCCTAATTCTCAACCCATTTGTACTTGTGATGTCACATGTCTTGCTTTTTATATTAACATTGTAATTTATGTTTTTTATAATGCGTGTAACTTTTGACTGTGAAAACTACATTATCTGTTCTAATATACGGACAAACCGACTAAAGGCAGTGGTAGATGTGATACTTGAAATCATGATCACCGGATTTTGAGTCCACCGTGAAATCGACTGAGAAATAATTGAAATCATTCACAATTTGGAAAATCAACTAAAAGTTCAAAAGTGGAACATATTACAGATTGCAATATGTAATGCGTGTCGAGAGACATTTTTTAACCGTCAGTTAGAGAGAGGAGAAAACAAAACGTCAACACATATTTGCATTTTTGTTTCAAAGGTTAAAGCCCGCGTAGCTCTGTCAATACAGAATTACTCTAGAAAACCCATTTGTTTTCCTATATAAAAAGGTATTTTAATTTGCAAATGAACAAAACGTTCGAAGGAGAGTGTGTTTGATCATAAAATGGAAATGTATGAGGTGATAATTCTCAATGAATCTTATTTGAAGGCGTCGTTCGATTCTGTATTTTCCATTAAGGATAGTTAACACTGACATAGTGATGAATCAGAAAAATCACGTGCACTCCTCTTTTGCTAGAGGTTCTTTTCTAAATGGTCGAACTGAATATTGTCATTTCATTTGTTTGCCTAAATTTATGCTCGGTAGAGTTATAAGGTATGTTTTTTGTTCGAATAGTGTAATTCCATGATCAGTTGATAAAGAAGGTCACACAAGTTGTTAGTTGTTCTCGTGGTTTGTTTTGGCTGTTTTCTACCTTTTGGTATGTGTTTATACTATGTATCATTTCTAACAGAACATACATTATGCACTAGCTAGCGCATACGCACGTACAAACTGGTATCTGAGTTTAAACATGCCAACAACTATTATTGGTATATTTTACATATCTCTTATCATGACTGTTTTTCCTATCATACTGATATTGTAACTGTATTACTATACTGGTTTCTTTGTTTAAACATGCCTATAACAACTTGTTCTGGTATATTTTACATATCACTTATCATGACTGTTTCTCCTATCATCTTACTGATTCTTTAACTCTATTACTAACTAACCACTGACGCGAAACTGCATATACTGCTCAAGCGAAGGAGATGCGTGACATAACTATAGACAGGTGTGTTGAAGTATGCTAAATTAAAAGTTCATTGTATTAAATTATTCTCTATATATAAGAAAGCCTTATCAACTAGATTCTTAGGTTTTTCTTTAACGAGAAGAAATTATACACCTCGATACACTGGACCACACAGTGACAACCTAAGCCGTTGTACATGGATTTTATATACATGATAAGATATGTGTTATGATTATATGACCTAGCTACTAATATATTAACATAGCTGCCTTCTTGCTAGACAATATAGCCTAGCGTGGCGTGGATTTCTACATTTGTATTGTCCAATTTTATTGGGATAATAATAGGGTAGAATAAAGTTTGGTAAATCAGAGAACCTGGTTTGAACCCCCAGCAGCCATTTTGTCACAGACCGTTCCAAGGCGGGAGCCCTAATTCTCAACCCATTTGTACTTGTGATGTCACATGTCTTGCTTTTTATATTAACATTGTAATTTATGTTTTTTATAATGCGTGTAACTTTTGACTGTGAAAACTACATTATCTGTTCTAATATACGGACAAACTGACTAAAGGCAGTGGTAGATGTGATACTTGAAATCATGATCACCGGATTTTGAGTCCACCGTGAAATCGACTGAGAAATAATTGAAATCATTCACAATTTGGAAAATCAACTAAAAGTTCAAAAGTGGAACATATTACAGATTGCAATATATAATGCTTGTCGAGAGACATTTTTGAACCGTCAGTTAGAGAGAGGAGAAAACAAAACGTCAACACATATTTGCATTTGTTTCAAAGGTTAAAGCCCGCGTAGCTCTGTCAATACAGAATAACTCTAGAAAACCCATTTGTTTTCCTATATAAAAAGGTACTTTAATTTGCAAATGAACAAAACGTTCGAAGGAGAGTGTGTTTGATCATAAAATGGAAATGTATGAGGTGATAATTGTCAATGAATCTTATTTGAAGGCGTCGTTCGATTCTGTATTTTCCATTAAGGATAGTTAACACTGACCTATTGATGAATCAGAAAAAGCAAGTGCACTCCGCTTTTGGTAGATTTTTTTTTCTAAATGGTCGAACTGAATATTGTCATTTCATTTGTTTGCCTAAATTTATGCTCGGTAGAGTTATGAGGTATGTTTCTTGTTCGAATAGTGTAATTCCATGATCAGTTGATAAAGAAGGTCAAACAAGTTGTTAGTTGTTCTCGTGGTTTGTTTTGGCTGTTTTCTACCTTTTCGGTATGTGTTTATACTATGTATCATTTCTAACAGAACATACATTATGCACTAGCTAGCGCATACGCACGTACAAACTGGTATCTGAGTTTAAACACGCAACAACTATTACTGGTATATTTTACATATCGCTTATCATGACTGTTTTTCCTATCATACTGATATTGTAACTGTATTACTATACTGGTTTCTTTGTTTAATCATGCCTATAACATTTTGTTCTGGTATATTTTACATATCACTTATCATGACTGTTTCTCCTATCATCCTACTGATTCTTTAACTCTATTAATAACTAACCACCGACGCGAAACTGCATGTACTACTCCAACGAGGGAGATACGTGACATAACTATAGACAGGTGTGTTGAAGTATGCTAAATTAAAAGTTCATTGTATCAAATTATTCTCTATATATAAGAAAGCCTTATCAACTAGATTCTTAGGTTTTTCTTTAACGAGAAGAAATGATACACCTCGATACACTGGACCACACAGTGACTACCCAAGCCGTTGTACATGGATTTTATATACATGATAAGATGTGTTATGATTATATGACCTAGCTACTAATATATTAACATAGCTGCCTTCTTGCTAGACAATATAGCCTGGCGTGGCGTGGATTTCTACATTTGTATTGTCCAATTTTATTGGGATAATAATAGGGTAGAATAAAGTTTGGTAAATCAGAGAATCTGGTTTGAACCCCCAGCAGCCATTTTGTCACAGACCGTTCCAAGGCGGGAGCCCTAATTCTCAACCCATTTGTACTTGTGATGTCACATGTCTTGCTTTTTATATTAACATTGTAATTTATGTTTGTTATAATGCGTGTAACTTTTGACTGTGAACACTACATTATCTGTTCTAATATACGGACAAACCGACTAAAGGCAGTGGTATATGTGATACTTGAAATCATGATCACCGGATTTTGAGTCCACCGTGAAATCGACTGAGAAATAATTGAAATCATTCACAATTTGGAAAATCAACTAAAAGTTCAAAAGTGGAACATATTACAGATTGCAATATGTAATGCGTGTCGAGAGACATTTTGGAACCGTCAGTTAGAGAGAGGAGAAAACAAAACGTCAACACATATTTGCATTTGTTTCAAAGGTTAAAGACCCGGTAGCTCTGTCAATACAGAATTACTCTAGAAAACCCATTTGTTTTCCTATATAAAAAGGTACTTTAATTTGCAAATGAACAAAACGTTCGAAGGAGAGTGTGTTTGATCATAAAATGGAAATGTATGAGGTGATAATTTTCAATGAATCTTATTTGAAGGCGTCGTTCGATTCTGTATTTTCCATTAAGGATAGTTAACACTGACATATTGATGAATCAGAAAAATCACGTGCACTCCTCTTTTGGTAGTTTTTTTTCTAAATGGTATGTTAAATTAAAAGTTCATTGTATCAAATTATTCTCTATATATAAGAAGGTCTCAAGAGGTCACACTAGCAGAATGGTTAGAACGTCTGACTGCAAAACAGAAGTTCGTTTGTTTAAGTCCTCAAAGGGGTCAGAATTTTCCTGAAAAATTATAGTCCTACACTACATTATGTATATAAAGCAAATGGTGTCTCACGTTAAATTGGATCTCTTTCATATCCAAAATCGTCATAAACCTGTAAACAAGAAATTACACAAAAAAGACGATTTAGGTATTTAATATGTTGTTAAGCAAACATTAACTCAGTCATTATTATTAAAAAATGGCAATACTATAGCATAAGCAGAGCGTTTAAAATTTGAATTTCGGTTAGAACTATTTCATTTTACGTTAATCCGTTTCATTGAATTTAAAATATGTTTACTAAACTCTATCGGATTCTTTTATAAAAAAAATCTAGACATTTAAAACAACTAGTATAGCTTTCGAGGTAATATTTTTGAATAAATGCTAGACTGATGTACTTACTTTTATTTTCGTAGAACCACTTTCATTTAGCAGGAGAAAATCCTCTTTATTTGGTCATACATATCGATTAATGATAATTGCAAAATAGAATGCCAACCTCAATCCGTCAATAACTGATGTCTAGGATTGCATGCCTATATGCAAAGAGGGCGCGCAGAAATGCCCTTATTGATGACGTCTGCGGTCGTCTGTCGTCTGCGGTCATCGTCTGCGATGTCTCTATTATTGATTTACATCACAACAACACAATGAATTTCCTAAGCTTCCATGTTATGTATTGTTCCCTGAAAGTTAAACCTTTTATGATATTGTTTTTCATGCTGACAATCTTATCGAAACATGTTACTTTTACTACAGTAATTTTGCCTTTTTGTATTGTTATATTATCAATACGGTTGAATATTTGGGTAGGTTGTCGGCGTTCTCAGACACAATTCCATTTGAGAATTGCTGTATCTAGTATCTCTGTGAGAGCCATTCAGCTAATTGGTTTGAGTTTGTAAAGCCTTGAACAGAAATCGTTATATTTATAAAAGACATGTGTTAAAGACAACATCATCATAATCATCAAGAAACATTATTAATTCATATCCTGTATAAAGTCATCTAGGTCAGTTTTGACAAAAAGGCCATCATAATATCGTGATTCATAAACCTGTCTTCAAAATATGCTTACAGATAAAAAACGTAATCAATACATAACTACCAATCAAGATTCATACATTTGTCATTTAAAGACTTGACTATGACGAAGCACTATGCAGCTAGTGTCAAGATTCATACACCGCACCTTAAAGACTTGACTATGACGAAGCACTATGCAGCTAGTGTCAAGATTCATACACCGCACCTTAAACACTTGACTATGACGAAGCACTATGCAGCTAGTGTCAAGAAGTATACACCGCACTTAAAGACTTGACTATGACAAAGCACTATGCAGCTAGTGTCAAGATTCATACACCGCACCTTAGAGACTTGACTATGACGAAGCACTATGCAACTAGTGTCAAGATTCATACACCGCACCTTAAAGACAATGCGTAAAGGTCGTATTGTATATACCTAATACAAAATGGGAGATACTCGGAGTTTCTATCTTATTTTATTCACGGCATACCGAAAACACGATGTTTCGGAAACGCTGTACTTCCAAGACATTTTGAGATTGTTACACCACCCTGTCAAGACACAAGGCATATAATCATATTTGAAATGTGTTTAGATAAATTGTCGGTATACTATAGGTAAGAATTGTGCATCTCTTGTCGCAGATATTTCTTGTATTACTATGAAGGAGATTTCATGTTGATACTATTCAAGCAGATGTAATTGAAGCCTTTAATGACACCTCTTGGTATCTTGGTGACATATTCAACTTCTGTGGACCCTATGATGACGCCTACCTAAAGCCCATTGGTACGGTGGCGTTTGATGTTTGTCCATGATCTTTCTTGTCGTGCCCTTAATGGTGTATTCTCTTACTGCTCTGGCTTCTGCCAAGTCATTGAGTACCTTCATTGTGGCTTTCTAGGCTATTGTTTGTTTGTATTATATTTACACGAGCATATTTGTGTTTTACTTATATTGCCTATTGGTGCTGCCTTGTTGGTTAGAGATTAGATCATGGCGGGGATTTCTTTATTTTAACTGTCCTGTTTTAATGGGATGACAGTAGGGTAAGTGTGAGGTTTGGTGCACCCTAGAACCGGTTTAAACCCCCAGTGGCCTACTTTGCCACTGACCGTTCCAAGACGGTAGCCCTATTGTCAACCCTTTTGTGTTTGTTATGTCGTTTACTTTTATTATTACTTTTGCCTTCTTGTTTGTCTGTTTTCATGTTTGTTTCTGTGTTTTGTGGTTGACTGTTCTCCTTGAATGCTACTTTCACTGTCCGATCTTTTTTTATTTCTTTCGACAATCCTTTTTTTCTACTGTGATTGATACTATATATCTTAAAGAACAACTCCCTTTTAAAAATGATACAGTAATCAGCAAAATCTATGACAAGAGTAATTTTTTTAAATTTGATATTGTTAATTATCCCCACTTAAATGGGAATTTTTCCCGAGCTATTTTTTATGGAGTATATGTGCTTGTAGACGTGTTGAGGACTTTACTATTCGTAATACTTGTATAACTTGAAAGCTACTACAGCAGGGATACCGTAACCACTTCTACAAGTCCTTGTAACACTATATTATCGTAACACTGATATTCCTTTAACTTTAAGGTAATTTACAAACTCTTTTGCGACAACGACTATTATTAAAAGAGACCCATTCATTTTGCAACGCACTGCATGTTTAGTGTTTAGTGGTTGTCCCATTTACAGTTCTCAATTGTGTTTTCCTCTTTGAATGTGCGATGATCGGACAGATTGTTCCCTTATGAAGACGTCTACCTAAAACCTCATCGGACGGTTATCTTTTGATGTTTGTCAATATTATCTACTTATACTCTTAACGGTTTGTTCTCTTGTTGTTCTGGCTTCTGAAATGTCATTGAGGGCCTGCTTGCTGGCTTTCTAGCCTTTTTCAGATTATTTAGATTTTATGATTTATGTGTTATACTTATATTGCCTATTAATACCTCATTTTTTGTTAAAAAATATAAACTGAGATATTTTTATTTACGCTGTCCCGTTTTAATGGGATGACAATAGGCGTGAGGTTTGGTGCACCCTAGAACCTGGTTTAATCCACAGGGCATACATGTGTTGCCACTGACTGTTCCATTGCGGGCGGTAGCACTACTTTTTATGTTTGTGATAACATACCTTGGCTTTTATTCATCTTTATTATTGTTTTTTTCCAGTGCAAATTTGTGGTTGACTGTGATCATTGAATGCTACATTCCCTGTACGACTTGTATTATTTACTTTTAGTTAACAAAGACCTTTAAAGGACAAACTATCGACACCAATGATTACTATAACATGTTACAATTTAGAATATTCGACTTATGTCGCCCGACTAAACATCAGTAACATTATTACTGATCGGTCCGTTGGGATTCTAAAAACCACCCTTTATGTCGTTTAAATAAAATACTACTTAACGCAAGTGAGGATTAGGTCATGGCGCGGATTTCTTTATTTACACTGTCCTGTTTTAATGGGATGACAGTAGGGTAAGTGTGTGGTTTGGTGCACCCTATAATTAATATTGAGTTCTGCTCAACCCGGGGCTAGAGGGCGTGAGCGGTAGCTAGCATACTTCACTACCGCTCATGAACAGTCTCAATCAAACCGAGACTGCAATATTTCGTATGTGTCGTGCTCGGCCGTTTCCAAAGGTCCATTGTCATACTCTTTTTTTAAAACCCCAGTGACCTACTTTGCCACTAACCGTTCCACGGCAGTAGCCCTATTATGAACCCTTTTGTGTTTGTGATGGCGTTTGCATTGAATATTTCTTTTGCATTCTTGTTTGTCTGTTCGCGTGTTTGTTTCTGTGTTTTGTGGTTGACTGTCCTCCTTGAATGCTACTTTTCCTGTCCGATCTTTTTATATTTCTTTGTTAAAAAATATATTACTTCTCTTGAACAGAATCGTAAACATCAGTTATAAACGTCAAGTTTCATCTATAAGTACGTATGACCTTTCCACACTATATACAACCTTACTGCACAATTAACCTTCATCAAAGACAAACTTATTACTCTCATTCAAACGTGTACTGAAAATAAATGTACATATTTAGCCTCTGACATGTCTAATGGTATTCAAGTTATTTTACTAACGGCACAATGTGGACTTGCCAAAATGAGATATAGGGTCCAATAGAAACCACAGCGTCCGAACGCACTGGCATCGTAGGTCCGCACTGTACTGCAAACAAGGACTTGATAATACAATGAAAGAGACAAAAAACAATATAAGGGTGGTGAAGACAGGATTGCAGACTAGGAAGAAGTATGTGAAACACTTATTTCCCTATGAGACACTATTTCCGTCAGTTATGAAACTATCCTTTATATTTGGACGTACTGTTGGTATAAATAAACAATATCAAAACTAATATCATCTACAAGTATTATGATAATTAGTTCTCCATTTTCAATAGAGAGATGTAAATGGAAAAAAGAAACGACAGTATCAGAAATATTAATATATATTAATAGTAGAAGGAAAATATATTTAATATACAAACATGACGCAAACATCGAACAGGAAAAGTAGCATTCACTATGGAAAATTGAAACTAACGTGGAAATAAATAATAAGCAGCCTATTCATTGAATTAATGAAATTTCAGATGAATTGGCAGTAATCATTTGGTCCAAAATACACTTTTAAATTTTGCATCAAAATTACATTACAAATTAGATAGAAACTATAATTATATTGTAATATAATACATCATGTAGTTTTTAAAGAGTGGGTTTGACATTCGTGTTTATTTGTGTGTTTTTCTGTTTATGCAAGATACATGGATTTTTTTCTATCTTTCTCATCCGCTCGTAAATAAAACATCAATTAGCAAGTTAAATAATCTCCGTTGATGCACTACACTGTTTTAACACTACATTACAGACGTGTTTGCAACTAAAGTACATGGGCATGTACAGGCTTGTTTTTTGTAAACAAAAGAATATACAAAATGAAAAAAGAAATGAAGATAAAGAACTGAAATAATTGATAAGGAATAATGCAAGCATATTAGATAAATCATTCAAACATTGTTTTGAATTATTCATGTCTTGGTGACAAATATGACGCCATTTCTATAGAGAGTATTATTGTAAATTGAGTTTAAGCATCCATGATATCCAATCTTCCGATTCGGATAAATTTAAAATGGGCAGCATGCGCCTACTAAATCAATTTTACTGCAATGATGTTAAACAGAACACAATTACACTAATAAAGGATAAAAAATTGCTCAGTCACGTGAATATAACTAGTGATTAAATATGGTTCCTGAAGCGCTACGTTTGTGTTCATAATAAAAATAAGAATACAAGTCGAACATGAACTGCAGCTTTCACAGAACACAGTAACCCCAAAAACGCGCAAACGTACAAACATGAATGGCCGTGTTAACATGCAATAAAGGCATATGACGTCACAAAAACAAAAAAGGCTTGACTATTGGCCACGGAAGGTCAGTGGCAAAAAAGGCCGCTGGGGGTTTAAACCAGGTCCTAGGGTGCACCAAACCTCCCACTTACCCTACTGCCATCGCAATAAAACGGGACAGTGTAAATAAAGAAATCCCCGCCATGAACTATTCTCTAACCAACTAGGCAGCATTAATAGGCAATATAAGTAAAACACAAAGATGCTCGTGTATATGTAAATACTACAAAAAAAAGAATAGCCTAGAAAGTTAAAGATAGGTACTCGATGACTTGGCGAAAGCCAGAGCAATAAAATAATACACCATTGAGGGCACGACAAGACAAGACCGCAGACAAACATCAAACGTCACGTCCTTTTGGGCTTTAGGTAGGCATCATCATAGGGTACACAGCCTGTCCGATCTTCGCACAACTAAAGAGTAAAGCGAAGTGGCGAAATGTAAATGGGTCCACCAGCAAGAATGCAGTGCTTTGGACAATGATATGGTCATAACCTCTATTGGTAAGCAGTTAAACAAGTTTAACAAAGATAGTATGAGAGTGATCATGACCAAGGATCTTACGAAGTTTGTAAATCACATCACCATAAAAGTCAGGTTATGATAGTCCTTGTCGCAGAAGAGTTCTTAAATTACTTTTATATTTGGAAAGAAGTTCAGGGTTACAATAAATATCAAAATTAACATCTCTCTTGTCATAGATTTTGCTAATTATTTCACCATTATCAACTCTTGCCATAGATTTTGCTAATTATTTCACCATTATCAATAGAGAGATGTAAATCGAGAAAAGATGAGTTAACATGGTTAATATCAGAAATATTAGCTTTTTTAAAAAAGAGTATGATAATGGAACTTTAGAAACGGCCGAAAACGACACATACGAAATATTGCAGACTGTTCTTTAAGTTGAAGTACTTTAGGATATATATTATTAACCGTAGTAGAAAGGAAAGGGTTGTCAATGTTTAATATGTCATCCAGATATCGAGAGGTGTCATTAAAGGCTTCAGTATTCAGGTGCACTGTCATACTATTTCACTAACATCTGCCTGGGTATCTGGTGAAAGACTCAGCATGAAATCTCTTTCATAGCAATATAGAAACAATTCTGCGACAAGGGGTGCATAGTTCGTACCCATAGGGATACCAACAATTTGCCTATAAACGGTAGTCCTATACCTGACGAAACTATTAACTAATTGATATATAAGTGATTCACAAACTTCATCACGCATAGAGTAATTGTCCAAACTGCCGTTAGTAAAAAGCATTTTAATATTGTTACAGTCCAAAAATGTATTATCTTCCCTAGCTAACGTTTTTTTGAATGAGAGCAATGAGATTAAAAATGTTAAGAACTTCGCCTGAATTTTCATTAGACCAAAATAAATTAATCCCAGAGCTTTCATAAGCTTTAGTACACTATTGTTTAACGTGATCTTTAACGGCAGTATGACAAGATGTTAAAAGTTTGGAGATATTTGTAGTGGTTCAAGAACTAGAACTGAAATAAAACGGGCTTTATATGGTTGTTTGTGTAATCTGAGAATCCAGTATATCGTTGGAAAAATTAGATATAGGGTTCTATAGAAACCAAAGCGTCCAAACGTAATGGCATCGTAGGTCCGCACTGTACTGCAAACAAGGAGCAACATTTAATTAGTTTAAACTTATTTATTTTACATCGATTGTAACGAAAGCTCTATGAACTTATTTGAATCACTCTCGATTTCTTCCTGGGTAGAACCAGTACTAAGCAATGCAGATAAAGTGTCTTGCTCAGGGACACAACGCATATGGAAATGACGGGAATCGAACCCACGACTTTTGGATCATGGGTCCAACGCTCTACCACTAGACCACAGCGCTCCACAACATTTAATTAATTATACAATGAAAAAGACAAAATACAACCGAAAGGGTGGTGAAGACAGGGTTACCGACTTGGAACGATCAGTAGGCAATAAGCTTACAGGTTAGCTTGAATCGATTTCATGTGTAAACAATCCTCGCTATTACCCTATCTTCATCGCCCAAATAGACAAGACAGTGTGAACAAAACTGCATCCCATAAAAAGGAAGTCTGTTTTGCTTTTCGTCTATGCCAAAACTGAAAATCTTGAAATAAGTGATATGCGTCGAAACAGCATTATCTTCAGTAGATTGCACTGGAAAATACGAATTAGTACTCCCGAGTTCCTGAGATAAAACACTGACGTAATGGAGGCGTAAAACAGTAATTATATTATTTGCTGCTTTATCAGCAGGAACTAAAACAAACTTATTATGAATTCCTGGATTTCCGATTTTAAATTACGAAATGAAAACCTAGGTCTAGGTGGAAGTATGGAGGGGTTAGAAGTATAATACGCGTATCTATGATGTTAAAAATAGTAGTTTTCCAAGTAGAAAGGGAGTTATGGTCAACATATTCTCTTCGACACCATGTAATACTAAAATCCTCAATGGATTGGGCGATCTGACCACTGCATGCATTAAAATCAATCACAGACTGCAATCTATACTTTGGACCTTCAGAAAACAAATACTGAATACTAATATCAAAATTACCAGTAATGACATTACCGGCCGGAGCATAGAATAGGACTGGTATTTACTACATCAAGGTCAGACACTATTTTGTTTTAGTTAAAAATAATATTTTTATTGTGTTTTTTTGTACAAATTATAGAATTAACAGAATTTTCTGAAATATTTAGGAATAGAATCAACAACACGATTATCTCGAAAAATACTTGGTGTATCAATAAAATCAATGCCCTTATTAAGATAAAGAATGTTTAGAAAATGTCTGACGTGATCAAACTCCTTGACGTGATCAGAACATGCTTCGTGTAGCTTTGAATTATAGAAGAAGGGTTATACAAAGGATTTATTCGAACGTAAATTGTGTCTGCTTCCTCGTCAATCAGCTTAAGTGAAGACATGGATTGAGAGGTGAGACAAAAACGCATCGAGTGCTTTCCAGACTGTTTAAAAATAGTATGTAAATTAGCGACTGACAAGATAATAATACGTGATTTCCTTTTGATGTTACCATTACGTCTACAATCATGAGACCTAGATTTACGCTTTCGAATGAAAAATATAGCAAAAATGTCAATATAAAGCTCTTCTGAAATATTTCCTTGTTGACAAATATTAGCATTAAGGAAGGCCCAGTGGAAATGGTTTCTGCAAGTTTTTTATCCACTTAAGTTCTGCTATGTTTTTAGATTGTATTTTAAAGCTTTTGGTTCCATCATTATCATCAATTATATATTCAACAGGTTGAAAAGTGACGTTACTAAAACTATGGCCTGACTGACGGAAGTGTTGGTAAAGGTAATTCTTTAATTTTTAGGGATTGCCTGCATTATGTTTATGCTCACGGAATCAAACAATTAAGGAACGACCTGTTTTTTCAAACATATTATATACCGCAACGTGGTGCAAAACATAAATGACGCGAGTACGTCAATCAACATTTGAAGCTAGATATATATTAAATGTGTATATTTAATGAAATTAAATCGAAATACACTAGCTTTTAACATATATATACATATGGTTCTCAAGATGGAGACAAGGTAGCTGCAGCAGCTTTGTTCACAAACACAGCATAAAGCTCCGCCTGCCTGACAAGGCCTCTATCTTTTCAAGTGAACTTTAGGAAATTGAACTTGATTTGAATTATATTTAGGAATCTGATGATGACCATTTTGTAATCTTTCTGATTCCTTTTCATCTTTTCAAGCACTGGGTAATATGAAACGTGATAATCCATTTGTGCTTTAACTTTTAGAAAAGTACAATTCTCTTATGGTTGAAAGTGTTATTATTTTCTGCTGGTTTCCAAGCCATGTAGATATACGTGGTAATGATAGAGCTGATAGTGCTGCTAAAGCAGCATTAGGTTTACATATATCTAATGTCAAATTACCTTATACTGATTTTAAAGTTGTATTGAAATATATATATTTATATTAATTTGTACAAACTACTTCATTCCTTCATCTTTTATCAGTTTTTGCGCACAATATGACCTATTTATGTGTCGACGTTTCGTAAAACAACAGTCATTCCGTCATTCATTCTACCATTAACAGTTAATTTAATGGTGGAGTTGTAAGATAAATAATTGCAACAAATGCACCTCTTAGCATTGCACATACTTATGGAAGGAAACACTCTGCGTCTGGATTGAATTAAACGATGTCTGAATGGAGACGTTACGTGAAACTGACTCAAAACAGGTGATTCAAGAGGTGTTACCACAAAACCACAAAACCTTCAACATGGTATATCTATGAAAATTATGCAATCCCTGTGGGATGTAAAAATAACAATATTGATTGTACGGGGAGACGTTTTACGGCCGCAATGTCAAAACAATGCCAATGTGTTCTTTCCGATGTAAATTGAATTGCTGTTTAACGGCTCATAAATGCACTGTTTTGGTTATGTTCACGAACCCCAGAGGGAGGGGAATGATACATAGGAATCCGGGAACTGTGTCCTATTATTATTATCAAATATATCCCAATGGTTCTTTAACGTCTCACAAAATAGACCGAATCCAATAAACGACACCGCCATAGTCTCAGGCCAATACGGAACAATATCAAAACACTTAATTAATGATTTAATAATTAACTTCCACTATAGTAAAATTTTAAGTTAATAAAACTATTTTGACATGTTCGTTTACTTTATAGTTACGTAATTTCATCTATAGGTTGATAAGCGAGCGAAAATGACGTCACATAACGGGAATGGCGTTATTTAAAGCTCGTATTGGCAAGTTTATTCATTGTCTTTTTTCATATTGGCCGACTTCCGGTTTGTACTACACGAGTTTGCGTCTTATGGTATCCAGAGTATCTTGCTAAACACGGCTAATATATTTTAGATAATTAATAAATTGAGTTTTGCCTAAATGGATCACATAGTGTCCATGTTAAGATACTGGACATATCAAACATTAATAACACAATTTTCTTCAATCAGTCTTCGCGACTCAACTAGCGATGTGTTTTAAGACATATATTTTGAAACTAAAAAATACATAGAAACAATTCATTATCAAAATCTTGAGCTCAACATTGAACAACCTCTTTAAATGTGTCTCTGTGGAGGAAAAACAACATGCACCATTTGTATTACTTTTGCACCGTATCGTCGATATTCTGAGCTTAAACATGTAAATTAAAACAATTATCAACAGCTAATAATAGTTCAACGAAATAATGCAAATCTTCCCTGAAACAATACACACCGTATATGACATTTACATGTTCATAAAAGTGCCAGTTCTTGTTCGGCATAACAACGTTGTCTGGTTCTACAGCGGTACAGCGTAATCTTATTGAAAACGAAAAACGAATACTTTCTTGCAGTTCAATATTGACGTTAAGCTGCTGTTCAAAGGCTTAAGAAGGAAATTGAATCACGCTTCTACTTCGTTAGATATGTGACAGGATTAGCACAAATTATTGAAATTTGAAACAGTCTTCCAAGTGGCTAGACGTTGCATACAAATGGCATTAGTCACGTGTTTTACATCGTTAGGTTGCATACAATCTAGTGTGTTTTGAGAAATTGAATTATAGTTTTGTCTCACAATATGTGATGTGTTATTATATGAAACATTACGTATAATGCTTTCCAATGGAATACTAAAGTTAAACTTTTATAACATGAATAGTATTAAACTGGTTCCCTATTGTATTCCAATTAATTTTATTGATGAAGATTATCATAATGCAAGTGTGTTGACCTGGAACTGTTTGTTTCTTAACATCATCCAAAATTGGTTCAAGTCGGTAACCCTATTGCCAACCATTTTATGTTTGTAATATCATATATTGCCTTTTACTCACATTTGTAATATTTAACTATGGTTTGTGCTTTACTTATATTGCCTATTGATGCTGCCTTTTTGGTTAGAGATTAGATCATGGCGGGGATTTCTTTATTTACACTGTATTGTTTTAATGGGATGAAGTAGGGTAAGTGTGAGATGTGGTGCACCCTAGAACCGGTTTAAGCCCCCAGTGGCATACTTTGCCACTGACCGTTCCAAGGCGGTAGCCCTATTGTCAACCCTTTTGTGTTTGTGATGTCGTTTGCTTTTATTGTTACTTTTGCTTTCTTGTTTGTTTCTTTGCATGTTTGTTTCTGTGTTTTGTGGTTGACTGTCCTCCTTGAATGCTATTTTTCCTGTCCGATCTTTTTATATTTCTTTGTTGCTGTGCGTGTTTTTGGTTGACTGCGGTCCTTGAATGCTATATTTCCTGTTCGACTTTTATATACACCTTTATAAATCAATGAAGCCTATAAACCAATGTTGGAAAAACTATACAGTTCTGTGTCAAGAAAGATTTACAAGTGGTGTTGAATAAATGTATACAGAGGTGTGAGTCAATGATGTATGACTATCAATGCTGGATAATCTATACACAACTGAGTTAATGATGCCTGACTGGCAATGCTAGAAAAGATGATCAGAGTTCAGGGACAATGCAATGAAGCATCAAGATTAAAGTCGGAAAAGGCATACAAAGTTCTGGGTCAGTGATGACATATGTTATGAGACAGTATGCTGCAAGGAAAGTCCGCTATTTGATTGTTTCATATACACAATTCGATATATATAAAGTTGATTAAGTGTTGACACTTTACAGGCTTTTGTAACTATTAATGTTCATTGTACAGGTTCATTACGAATATTTAACTATTTAAATATTTAACTGACCATAATTGTCTTATAAAAGAGTAGGGTTATCAATAATTCATGATCTTAACAAGCAATTATGTTTGCCATTATAAAAAACAAATATCGCATGGAAAAACACAATACCATGTTTAAGCCAAATACTGCAAATGAATTATTGTTATAAGATAAGATTAACCATTAAAATTAAGTATATTCTATTGGTTCGGCGCCGTAAAGGGATATCGTTCAATGCTATTTGCGATTGTTTGCTGATCACATGTTAGGTCTGGAATGCTTGTTAATCAGATATCAGATTTAGACCGTTTGTTAGTCTCATATGAAATAGCTTATAGATTGTACAACTTTATGTCAAACAAGTGTTATTCATATATCCCGTATGATGTCTCGAACGGCTCTATACTATATGTTTGACATTCTAAATCGATTATTTATTATTACTATTCTCTAACAAGCAACTCGTGATTAGTCTGCACTACAAGTTTCCTGTATCTATAAAGTCATGTGTATATATTTTCACCGTTTCCTTTTCGGCGAAATAAATGCATTGTTTAAATCAATATTTGAAGTTGTTAAAGGACATTCAGCAAAAAGGTATCTAATAAACTATCCAAGTATTCCATGATAAAGGACGTTTATTGTGGTTTAAGACACACTCGACGAATGCTGTAAATACGGCTAATGCAGTTTGCACACTATAGAGTCTGAAACAATTGGTGAAGTGATAATAAATACTGGAAAGGGGATCATTTGGAAGCAAAACAAGAGATAACAGTAGCAGACTCGGCTATATTGAGTCTCTTCATGGGAAGAAATGTAAAGTGCAACACCTCTCACGTCTCCTAGCATCGTCTTAAGCGATATTCTACTTTAAAGCCACAAAGATCGGGCTTGATGATCCCAAAGGACCAGTAAGTAATAACACTACTGATCTGTAGCCGGGCGACTTTTTACGGCCGTCACACAGCACTAAACAAACCCTAGTGTGAATGTCAATAAATACTGAAAAGGAGACTCACATAACCAAGTAAATGAGACTATATATACACTCAGTACATTTGAAAACTCTACACTTGATATTTCTTGAATCCTATCTATTGAAATATATTTGAAAGCAGTAGATCAAACCTTATGCAACTGTTTAGTGCCATAAACATTTGGGACAAAGAGATTTGAGTACTAACATAAAATACAATCTTGATTTTAACGATCTTTGTGGCTTTAAAGTAGAATGGCTCATCGAGCAACACAATACTCAGATGCAAGAATCTACGAATTTCATCGAATAGATGCTAGGGCTTTACTTTAACGAGACCAGAACACCTCTAGCTTTTGGACGTAGCCTAGAAATAGTGCATTGCATAAGGACATGCCGATGAAAGCCAGTATTACCGAAAGATGCCATGTCTACCATGCTATCTACTGAGTAGCCCCGACTTCCTGACACTTTTCTAGCAACGTAGTTTTGGTTATCGTTACTGTTGTACTAAATTAAAACCTCGCATGTACATAAAGTGTTTATGGTTGAAATTCTTCACAAATGAAGACATTTATTTGGAAAATCATCTTAAAGTTCAACAAAAAGAAAAAGAACACAGATCATATAGGCACGCAGCAGTGCCTAGAGACATTTTAGTAACTTCATTTATAGAAAGGCGACTATCGCCAAACATCAACAAATGCGTATTTCCAAAAGTTAGAACGTGAGTGTCATTGTCAATAAAAAACACTCTCGACACACTATATTCTTACATACAACACGTACCTTGACTTGCAAATGGATAAAAAGTTCGAAGGAGAGTGTGTTTTTATCATAAAATGGAAATAAATAAAGGATAGTTCGCAATGCGTCCACGTCTTAAGATTCTCTATATTCCATTAACGATAATAAACATTGGCAACTTGATGAATCCCACATACATCATTTGCATCTATTCATTTACTTAGGAGTTTTTCATACTCATGATCGATCTGGAGATTGCATTTGTTGTATATTAGTCTGCATTGTTTTTGTTCGATGAGTTTATTTCTATAAACGGATGAGGAACAGTTTCAAACATGTTGTAAGAAGTTCCCATCTATTATTTGGATTTTTTTTCCATTCTTCACCAAGGATGTTTTCCGTCACTTAATAGTAATGTTTCAACCATGTGTTGCCTTTCCGGGAATTACTGTCAACCCATAAAGGGCGTAGGGGATATGTGTTTCTTAGGATTGCTGTCATTTACCAGTGATTCAATTTCTTTATTTTGAACATCTGTTATCGTTTGTGTGTGTTTTTATCATATATACCGATATAATACAAATACACATTTTGTTGCTCAAACATCTAAAAGTTGCTTATCGTTCTTACGCTGCTCTCACTGTGCATGTGTTTACATTTTAAAATCTGTCTTGGTCAGTAGGTGATTAGTTGATCCAGCTGAATCTGAATTATTATTTAATTACTGGATTGACAATAGGGCTACCGCCTTGGAACTTACGTTTGAACAGGTTTCCGTGATGGGTAATGTTGAGAATAAAATGTTGTTTGTGTTTCTGCGTTAATAGTTATCACCCTTATTTGCAAATTTGCAATTTACCCGGAAATTACCAAACAGAGGGCAATAACTCCCATTTAAATGAAGACAGAGTACTGGTTCTTGCATTCTGCAATTTATCTTGTGGCTTTGTATTATTGGGTGAAATTTGATTGCAGTCCCATAAGTAGTTTAGCAGTTATGTAGCGGACACGAATTATAAGTATACAATTACAATGGCTAATAAATCTAACTTAAATGAAGACGGAGTTATGGTTCCTTCATTCTGCATTTCCTCTCATTGCCATCTATCATTAAGTTAAATTTGATTGCAGTCCCCTTAGTAATTTTCCAGTTATGGAGCGGACACGAATTATCAGTATAAAATTACAAATGGCAATCAATCTAATTGAAAACAGACTTATGGTTCTTGCGTTCTACACTTCCTCTCATTGCTTCCTATCATTGTGTGAAATGTTATTGCAGTCCAATCAGTAGTTTTCGAGGGAAGGGGCGGACACTAATTCTGAGTATAAAATTACATAGGCCAATACCTCTAATTTATATGAAGACAGAGTTATGGTTCTTGCGCTCTTATGGATATCAACAGGAAAATTACTGTCGTTTAAATTTGCAAAAGCGTACAAAATGTCAAGCTGTGACGACAGACAATAACATGTTGTGAGTATCTTGGATTAGTTATTGTAAAGCTCCAGTAATGCTTTGTGGAAAAGGAGTTCCGAAATTATATTTCTTAAACGCTATAATGTTCCATGCATGAGACGTTTTCGTATACTGACACGTTCCTATGACTAGTTTTAATGTTTTCACTCACACGTTCCATTTTGACGCTGTTAAAAAGTTCCACTAGCAATCGTGAAATTATTAGCCAGTATCGGGAGACGCTGTTTTATTTCAGCTAGTAACCGTCTAGGTTCGCCACCGTGAATGATAATTGAATTGAATGTTGTTTAACGGCTCATCAACACAGCATAGGTTATTTAGAGCCGCCCCAGAGAGAGGGGAAGGATACATAGGAATCCGGGAACCTGCCCTACTCTTATTATCGAATAGATTCCTATGGTTCTTTAACGTGCTCGGAGGATAGACCGATACACGGGACCGCCCGGTTTACGTCCCCATCCGACGGACGAGGCTAAGGTAAAGTGTCTTGCCCAAGAACACACCGACGGAACTCAGTGGCACCACGGAGGATTGAACCCGGGGCCTCCGGTTACAAATCCGCCGCGCTACCGACTGCGCCACGCCAACCCCTCCGTGAATGATAAATAGAGGAAGTAAAGTATGCGACGCCACATACATCAAGGCGTTGATAATGCGGCCGGCGAAGCCCTCTTACAGTAACGCGAGTATCAAAACGTACTTGTTTTCAAAAGATACTACGGGATTTTTAATTGTTCGTCAATATCGCGCCGCCATTTTCAATTGGTAGACTGGACAGCAAACGTCAAATGAAGTACGAATTTTTCGGCAAAAAATAATTACAAAAATACAACTTTATATGAAAATTATCTGTAAAAAAAAAAAAAGGTAAAACTTTGAACATGTAAATTAATCCACAGGTAAATGTATTTATTAATTATCTGGCAATAGTTGTGCAGCTATACAATTCAGATTTACCGCATTTCCCCGTGCAGTCCCGCAGAGGTAAAAGTAGTATATACGTCGTGCAAACAATACTTATATTTACATACAACTTAATAGCGGTTTTAAATATATGTTTCTTTCCGGGACTATCAAGAAATGTTCATATGATTTTTAAGAGTTAAATGTTTAATTGATAATACTACTAAAAGGGTGGCCATTCACCTTTAAAGGTAATATATGAGTTATTAAAGTCATTTAATCAGGGGGTTTTAATTTCGTGAATGTTTACTATCGATGCGAGGCGTGTGGTTTGGTTTATTTCTGCCGTTTGCATCCGCCCACTCATGAAGACATTAATTTACACCACTGCCACTTCGTGAAAAGACAATTTATAATTATCAGAACCCATCCGTTGATTAGTCTTAAGTTATGCACTGCATTAACACTACATTAACACTGCAGTAACACTCCATTGACACATTAGTTATGAGACAATGATATTATCTTTTCAAAACGCAAGCGTAGTCCTACAATTGGAATAGTTTAAATTGTGTTTTGAAATATTCATGTCTTGATGACGAAAATGACGACATTTCTATAGAGAAATTTAACGCAAATTAAGTTTAAAGCATTCCATCCCCTTTAAACTTCCGGTTAGTTATGATTCACAATCGACAACATGCCGATTTCTAATTTAACTCAACCGCAATGTATTTTAAACAGAACAAAATTACACTAATAAAGGAGACGAATTCGTTCTCATGAATATTGCTAGTAAATTGAATATCGTTTGTAGTGCTACTGAAGCGTTATCTAGTGTCAACCCTTTTGTGTTTGTGATGTCTAATTTGGCATTTTGTTCATCTTTAAAGTTGTTCTTTGTTTCTGTGTGTTTTTGTTGTTGACTGTCGTCCTTGAATGCTACTTTTCCTGTTCGATTTTTATATCGATATTTCTGGAAAGGGTTTAAACTAATGTTGGTAAAACGTGCTGCCAAACCAATTTGTCATTATAATATTTCTGTCGAATGTATATTGATATTACTCTGTAAAAGAAATAAAGAAACAAGTGAATTGTAGTCGCTCTTTATTTAAAAGAATGACAACTCTTTCGAATTTAAAACTTCGCCGTTTCCCGTGATCTATTAATAGTCACGAACTGATCCGGAGTTTGTCGGAAATTATTAGACGAAAGCAATCGGAACTCTTCGCCAATTTCCGTACTCGGGAATAGTGGCTCGGAGAGTATTGGGTGCCGCTCAATGGTTTTTTGCATCAAAATGCAGCATTTGGTTCGGTTTTCGATTGTAGCTCTCCGCAAAATAGTGCTCTTCTATACAATGTTGTATTGATGAAAATATTGCAGATTAGTGAGTGATTTTGATCAATTTCTTGATATTTTATCGCTATGACCGATAAATTATACTTTTTAACAAAATAAATCCCGTAGTTGAAATCAAGACGTTTCGGCCCCAAACAGTTCGTTCGGACCCAAACAGTTCGATCCATATAATGACTGACAGTTTGGAAGCATTTGTTGAGTTTTCCAAATATATACTTTAATATTACGGTTGAATTGAAGGGAGAGGAGGAAGAGACATTGTAATTATGATTAAATCATATTATGGGAGTGATTGTTTACCGTTTTGTCAGTCGAGAGTGATATGTCAGCTGCATGCATATATGAACTTGATATTGTATCAATAAATCAATTAACAAAACTCTAAACAAAGAAAGATATGACTCATGAAGTCCATACTGACGTCCATGGCGTCCAAGGTACTTGATATATTGTTAAATTACGCTTATATGGTCTGCAAGTATATATTTTTTCTCCAATCCACAGACATTAGGGTACACCTTTGACATGAGGGTTAGTTTATTGCAAGATATAGATCTTATACATATATCATCTAGTGAAAACATTCCAGATATCATATATTTAATATAAACAATATGAAAATAGTTTATTTAACACTATTACTATGTGATCAATGATTACATCTAATGTATTTATTTTATAAGGGCTTCTTGAAGCATCAAATATTTTTAAAATGTTTAAATTTCAATCGGAGGCTCTAGTGTGTTTTACAAAAGATGGTTTACATGAGGAATAACTTTTATCAATGACATTTTAAACAAAAATGGAAATCTTTATTCATACATAGAATTAAATGAACACTATAATATACAGTCCAATTTTCTTGAATATGAAGGTCTTATAACTGCTGTCAGGAATTATTTGGCAAACCTGAATATTGTGCATCTAGCCTGTAACAGCCAAACCCTATTCGTCCACTAATCCTATCCTTAATTCTACAAAATGAGAAAGGCTGTCGAAACATATATGACATCATGATTAGAAATAATGTATATCCCAAAGCATTAAGTAAATGGAAAAATGAAGTAGTTAGTGTTCCAAACTTTGAATTTGAAAGATTATATGCCTTACCTTATAAAATAACAAAAGATCCTAAGTTACCTTGGTTCAATTTAGAATCAACCATAGGATATTTGGAACAAATTACCTTTTTGCCTAAAATGAATATTAATATAAATAACGATATGTGCAGCTTTTGCAAAAATACACCTGAAACTATCCAACATCTGTTTTGGAACTGTGGAACAGTAAAAGAATTCTGGTCAAAACTTCAAACTTATCTTACAGAAAAATGCAAAACAGCATTCGTAACTTTAACAGAAACAGATATTTTTATTTGGAAATAGTAAATTTAATACTGTTTTGAGCAAAATCATCATGCAAGCAAAACTTTACATTTATCGAAAAAAGATGCAACGTCAAATGCCACAGCTTAACCTTTTTAAAACGTATATAATATCTTTGTACAAAGTTGAGAAACTAATCGCATATAAAAACTTTTAAAAAATGAATACGTTTGAAACCATTTGGAGTCAATACCTTGCTAGTATAGAGACAATTTACTTTGTTGATTTTTCCAGTATCAAACTGTAGCAAATAAACTTAATGTTTTCATTCTGGGACATGCAAAGCTTGGCTTACTAATTAGAAATAACATACCCTTGCTTATATCTTGATCTTCCTTAATCAACCTTCTTGTTTTTTATAGAAAAAATAATAATTTTGGAAGTTGTGTATATTAATCCTTTAAAACTATCCTAAAACATTGTCCTTTGATAATGGATTTATATACAGATATTTTACACAGTATGTTTTTTTTTTCTCTTTCCAAAAACAAAATATGAGAAAAAATCAGTGTAGCATGAAACAATGTGTATTTTTGATACTATAACATTAAAATTATCTGTGTAAAGCAAGTCTGTATGTATTCACAATGTGGGTTTTACACCGGGTTTTGAAACAAAAAATATTTTCTTTAGGGCTGGCATGGCGCAGTCGGTAGTGCGGCGGATTTGTAACCGGAGGCCCCGGGTTCAATCCTCCGTGGCGCCACTGAGTTTCGTCGGTGTGTTCTTGACCAAGACACTTTTTGTTAGCCTCGTCCGACGGATGGGGACGTAAACCTGGCAGTACCGTGTATCGGTCTATCCTCCGAGCACGTTAAAGAACCATAGGAATCTATTTGATAATAAGAGTAGGACACGGTTCTCGGATTCCTATGTATCCTCCCCCTCTCTCTGGGGCAGCTCTAAATAACCTATACTGTGTTGATGAGCTGTTAAAAAACATTCGTTTCAATTCAATTCATAGATTTATTATTGTTTTTTTCCCCATAACCTAGCACTAGTCCTTCATAATAAGACTTTGCATTTTGTATACCGTATTTCACATTTTTTGTCTTTTTATTTTTTAACTTTTTTTTTATTTTGCCTTAATGCAAACAGTAGTCAATATGAAAAAATAAAGATCACAATAATGAAGACTAAACGTGAAAAAAGCTACTGTATGATATCTAAAAATGGATATATATTTACAAAATTGTTATAAACGTCCATTCTTGGCATTGATCTCAGCTCTCTGAAGCGCCCATTGAAACGACGGAGCTAGTATTTTTCAACATTTCAATAAAGACACACCCGGTTAAAATGAGATAATAAATATAATAACAGTCGTGAAAGAAAAAAATGTAGTTAGAAGAGCTTATGGATGTGTAAACGTCTTGAAAACTGGTCGACATCACATGTTAGGTTTCATCCTGCGCTAAAACGACCACTCGTTAGTCTCTGTTTGGCTACCAAGATTTAAAGGGCAAAGGTCATAGCACAAAAAGAGAAGAATATGGACAAAAGAGGGCCTCAGGGAAGATTTTTGTAAATATATGGTAAACATATTTAAAAAAGACCTATTATTGTAGCAAAATAACATTGTTTTTCATTTTAAGACCAAAGGGTAATATAATAGTGCCTTAAAGATAATGAATTGAAAAGAGGGACTCAGGGAAGATAATTTTACTAACTGGGCCACTGTCTTCTAAGAGCATTCAATGCATTACAATATTAGGTAAAATATTTTATAAGAGGCTCATTATTGCAAAACCAAAAGAGGGAAACGGCTTTCAAAGAAGAAAAGAGGGCCTCATGAAAGATTTTATTGCTAAATGGGCCATTGTCTTGTAATAGCTTCTTTCCCTCGTGGTCGTTTCCAGACATGCTGTAACTTATGATATTCGATTATTTAAACTGAATTTGATTACATTGAATTAAATTCAAAATTTAGAAATACTTAAAAAAATGTTTAATCCAGCTCTTTTTCCAAACAAAATTTTACTCCCACCAGGATTTGAACCTGGGTCTTCTACCCTAAAAGGATTGACGTGTTTACCGATTACTTCATAGAAGTGGTACATGTTTGTACTAAGAGCAAATGAACTAAAAAATTAAACTGAAGTTCCTAATTTCACAGCAAAGTAGTTACCGTAAACTAGATTTAGCCCTGGCAATAGGGATTCATATTGAATTCCAAACAATTTGACGAGGGATACACGAAGTCAATGTTACATATTTCAAATACAAGTTAAGGCAAAACTAACTGATGATAACACCATTTTAACCGATAATTTTGATTGGCAATTGGCTACTAATGACAACCCTGACGCCCATTTGTTGTGCTTATAATATAAAGCAAATATAAATGTGTGCCTAATAAATACATAATTTTATATATGCAATTAATATAACATTTAAGCATGAAATGATTTAGATGTGAGTTGGCTGATGGGAGTCATCTGACGGATAGCTGGCAACATCTGTAAGATGAGGGTCATCAACATGAACCTGGTGGTTCAGTAAAACGGTTGGCTGGTTGTTTGAATGATTTACGTCATTTTTAGCACATGTTAGGCCATATATGATGATCGATATCATCCATGGTGGGGGCACACCACTTTTTCCTGGGTAGAAATAGTAGTGTATACCTTCTGCCCGTCTGAAAGGACACACTTTCTTATTTATTCCAACTCTTTGAGAGAGGCGAGGTTTCAAACCATCCAAGCCACGGATGCAGTAAATCGGAATCAACCTTCTCAGCACATTAAACATTTATGGCACTGCTCCCAGATTCAGATGTAACCTTTCTTAAATTTTTTTGGGCCCAGTAACTTCTAGGTATGGTTATATAAAATGTGTAACCTGTTGCAATAAATACTAAAATAATTTCCTCTGCTTTAAACCTTTTACTAGATACGTATCATACAATGTATCTGTAGGCAGCATTAAAACAAATTAGTGACTGTCCCGTTCATTTGTTTTGTACAATTTAAACAGAATTAATTAGGTGCATATAGTATATATAAACCATCAAGGTCTCTTTCAGCGTAAATCCACGTATATAAATGATGTCATGGTCTCTTTCAGCGTAAATCCACGTATATAAATCACGTCACCGTCCCTTTCAGAGTAAATCCACGTAATAAATTACGTCAGCGTCTCTTTCAGCGTAAATCCTAGTATATAAATGACATCACCGTTTCTTTCAGCCTAAATCAACATATAAATGATGTCACCGTCTCTTCCAGTGTAAATCCACATATTATAACTTCACTGTTAATTTCAGGTTGAATTTGCATATAATAACTTCACTGTTTAATATTTCCAGGGTAAATTCACCGCATATATATATATTAACTTCAGTGTTAATTTCAGGGTAAAAATTTGCATATATAGTAACTTCAGTGTTAATTTCAGGTGAATTCATGGACTTCTCTGTTAATTTCAGGATAAATTTGCATATATAGTAACTTCACTTATCAATTTTAGAAAAAAATAGTCAATAGAAAGAAAAAAAATGAAAAAGAAAAATATAAGAATGCTTTTAAATGCATGGGTTGACATTATTTACTGTAAACAGTATCAAAGATAGAATTATAAAACGAAAAACTGCACTTTTTCTCAATTTAAAAAAACCACGCTTGCGACGGCATGGGTTATGTTCCTAAAATATATATAAAAATCCACATTTATAAATGACGTTGCTGATCCTTCAGTGTAAATCCACATAACAACGTCACTGTCGCTTTCAGCGTAAATCCGCATGTTAAGAATCTTCACTGTCAATTTCTGGATAAATCTATATGTATAAATAATTTCACTGTCTCTTTTTGTGTAAATCCCACTAAATAAACAAATTCAACATCCCTTTTAGTATCAAGTCGCAGTGATAAACAATGTCACTGTCTCTTTCAGCATAATTCCGTCTGTACAAATGATTTCACCGTCACTGACTTTCAGTGTTAATCCACACATATTATTAATAACTTCACTGTCACTTACTAGGTTAATCCACATATATAAATAACTTCTACTTTTTATTTTCAGTTTTAAATATATGTATTTAAATATATCAATATAACGTTAAGACCTGTTTAAGGAATTTTCACAGACATATTCTAACTATCTGGGTTCCATTAATTATGGGTGGGGGTGTTCCTTGTTGTTCCAGGCAGTGTTCCCTTTATTGCGCGTTTCTTTTTCCCATATCCCCATGCCACTAAAGCATATCTCCACTCCTCAAATGACAACTCTACCAGGGGTGTCATTAAGAGGCGGGGATTTCTCCCTGCTACTTTGACTGGTCTACCTGGCTACTATGAATAAAGAACAATGGCCAGTTGATCAGTGATAGTGCAGGGAAAGCCGACATCCTGGTGAACCAATTCCAGTCTGTATTTACTAAAGACGACGACCCTGCTATGCCAAACGTCTCTACCCACATTCAGGAAGACATCCCACACCTACACATCGGAGAAGAAGGGGTCCTCAAATTGTTGAAAAATATGAAAGTCAACAAAGCTGCAGGCCCGGATGAGCTCCCAAACCGTGTACTACAGGAATGCGCCACCGAAGCTGCACCAGGGGTCAGAGCAATATTCCAATGCTCGGTCGATGAAGGGCAACTCCCTAAAGATTGGAGAGACGCATATGTAGCACCAGTCTTTAAGAAAGGTGATCGTCACACTCCGGAAAAGTACAGACCGGTCTCATTGACTTGCGTCCTTTCGAAATTACTCGAGCACATCATCTCCCACCACATTCTGAACCACCTTGATAGACATAAAGTCCTGACATCACTCAACCATGGCGTCCGGTCCGGCTACTCTTGTGAAACGCAGCTAGTAGTCACAGCCCATGACATGCTGTCATACGCGGACAAGAACGGACAAGTGGACACAGTGATACTAGACTTCAGCAAGGCGTTCGACACAGTACCTCACAAGAAACTACTCCACAAAATGGAATCATATGACATCAGAGGACCTCTACCCAATTGGATTGAGCACTTCCTAACACAACGTAAGATGAGTGTGGTAGTAGAAGGTGTTAAATCACGCCAGGTGGATGTTGACTCCGGTGTTCCACAGGGTACTGTGCTCGGACCCTTGCTGTTCCTGTGCCACATCAATGTCGTGGGTTCGATCCTCGTCACTTCTTAATTTATAAGAGTTTCACCTCTTCTTCATCTAAAACTAAATAAAATGCGAGCACATGCCATGGCCCATGGGCATCATGATCATGGTATCAATGATCTGATCATGCGCCCCACCAATATATACAGGGCAGGGTAGAGCAGGGGTGTCATTACCTTTATAAGTAAGCGGCACCCAGAGCAGAATAGCCGGGTATTTTTATTGATACTTGTATAAAATACTACTTTTACTAGTATTTTATTTAGTTTTAGATGATCATGATGCCCATGGGCCATGGCATGTGCTCGCATTTTATTTAGTTTTAGATGAAGAAGAGGTGAAACTCTTATAAATTAAGAAGCGCCCACGTTTGACGGGAATCACCATATTGTTTACCTTAGTATGAATACATTATTATATCAGGAATCTATGAATACTCCCTGATAAAATAAATAAATATGTACCGCATTTTCGGAACTTGCCAGCAGTCGCCATTTTGTTTATCTTATAATTGAAGAGGTCTCTACTGCAGAGTTGTCGTTTCTTGAAAATAGTTCAATATGGCCTCGAGTACCGTCGCAAGCGTGGTTTTTTTAAATTGAGAAAAAATGCAGTTTTTCGTTTTATAATTCTATCTTTGATACTGTTTACAGTAAATAATGTCAACCCATGCATTTAAAGCATTCTTTTATTTTTCTTTTTCATTTTTTTCTTTCTATTGACTATTTTTTTCTAAAATTGATAAGCGAAGTTACTATATATGCAAATTTATCCTGAAATTAACAGAGAAGTCCATGAATTCACCTGAAATTAACACTGAAGTTACTATATTTGCAATTTTTTACCCTGAAATTAACACTGAAGTTAATATATATATATGCGGTGAATTTACCCTGGAAATATTAAACAGTGAAGTTATTATATGCAAATTCAACCTGAAATTAACAGTGAAGTTATAATATGTGGATTTACACTGGAAGAGACGGTGACATCATTTATATGTTGATTTAGGCTGAAAAAAACGGTGACGTCATTTATATACTAGGATTTACGCTGAAAGAGACGGTGACGTAATTTATTACGTGGATTTATTCTGAAAGGGACGGTGACGTGATTTATATACGTGGATTTACGCTGAAAGAGACCATGACATCATTTATATACGTGGATTTACGCTGAAAGAGACCTTGATGGTTTATATATACTATATGCACCTAATTAATTCTGTTTAAATTGTACAAAACAAATGAACTGGACAGTCACTAATTTTTTTTAATGCTGCCTACAGATACATTGTATGATACATATCTAGTAAAAGGTTTAAAGCAGAGGAAATTATTTTAGTATTTATTGCAACAGGTTACACATTTTATATAACCATACCTAGAAGTTACTGGGCCCAAAAAAAATTAAGAAAGGTTACATCTGAATCTGGGAGCAGTGCCATACATGTTTAATGTGCTGAGAAGGTTGATTCCGATTTACTGCATCCGTGGCTTGGATGGTTTGAAACCTCGCCTCTCTCACAGAGTTGGAATAAATAAGAAAGTGTGTCCTTTCAGATGGGCAGAAGGTATACACTACTATTTCTACCCAGGAAAAAGTGGTGTGCCCCCACCATGGATGATATCGATCATCATATATGGCCTAACATGTGCTAAAAATGACGTAAATCATTCAAACAACCAGCCAACCGTTTTACTGAACCACCAGGTTCATGTTGATGACCCTCATCTTACAGATGTTGCCAGCTATCCGTCAGATGACTCCCATCAGCCAACTCACATCTAAATCATTTCATGCTTAAATGTTATATTAATTGCATATATAAAATTATGTATTTATTAGGCACATATTTATATTTGCTTTATATTATAAGCACAACAAATGGGCGTCAGGGTTGTCATTAGTAGCCAATTGCCAATCAAAATTATCGGTTAAAATGTTGTTATCATCAGTCAGTTTTGCCTTAACTTGTATTTGAAATATGTAACATTGACTTCGTGTATCCCTCGTCAAATTGTTTGGAATTCAATATGAATCCCTATTGCCAGGGCTAAATCTAGTTTACGGTAACTACTTTGCTGTGAAATTAGGAACTTCAGTTTAATTTTTTAGTTCATTTGCTCTTAGTACAAACATGTACCACTTCTATGGTGTAATCGGTAAACACGTCTATCCTTTTAGGGTAGAAGACCCAGGTTCAAATCCTGGTGGGAGTAAAATTTTGTTTGGAAAAAGAGCTGGATTAAACATTTTTTTAAGTATTTCTAAATTTTGAATTTAATTCAATGTAATCAAATTCAGTTTAAACAATCGAATATCATAAGTTACAGCATGTCTGGAAACGACCACGAGGGAAAGAAGCTATTACAAGACAATGGCCCATTTAGCAATAAAATCTTTCATGAGGCCCTCTTTTCTTCTTTGAAAGCCGTTTCCCTCTTTTGGTTTTGCAATAATGAGCCTCTTATAAAATATTTTACCTAATATTGTAATGCATTGAATGCTCTTAGAAGGCAGTGGCCCAGTTAGTAAAATTATCTTCCCTGAGGCCCTCTTTTCAATTCATTATCTTTAAGGCACTGTTATATTACCCTTTGGTCTTAAAATGAAAAACAATGTTATTTTGCTACAATAATAGGTCTTTTTTAAATATGTTTACCATATATTTACAAAAATCTTCCCTGAGGCCCTCTTTTGTCCATATTCTTCTCTTTTTGTGCTATGACCTTTGCCCTTTAAATCTTGGTAGCCAAACAGAGACTAACGAGTGGTCGTTTTAGCGCAGGATGAAACCTAACATGTGATGTCGACCAGTTTTCAAGACGTTTACACATCCATAAGCTCTTCTAACTACATTCTTTTCTTTCACGACTGTTATTATATTTATTATCTCATTTTAACCGGGTGTGTCTTTAATTGAAATGTTGAAAAATACTAGCTCCGTCGTTTCAATGGGCGCTTCAGAGAGCTGAGATCAATGCCAAGAATGGAAGTTTATAACAATTTTGTAAATATATATCCATTTTTAGATATCATACAGTAGCTTTTTTCACGTTTAATCTTCATTATTGTGATCTTTATTTTTTCATATTGACTACTGTTTGCATTTAGGCAAAATAAAAAAAAAGTTAAAAAAATAAAAAGACAAAAAATGTGAAATACGGTATACAAAATGCAAAGTCTTATTAGGAAGGACTAGTGCTAGGTTATGGGGAAAAAAACAATAATAAATCTATGAATTGAATTGAAACGAATGTTTTTTAACAGCTCATCAACACAGTATAGGTTATTTAGAGCTGCCCCAGAGAGAGGGGGAGGATACATAGGAATCCGAGAACCGTGCCCTACTCTTATTATCAAATAGATTCCTATGGTTCTTTAACGTGCTCGGAGGATAGACCGATACACGGTACTGCCCGGTTTACGTCCCCATCCGTCGGACGAGGCTAACAAAAAGTGTCTTGGTCAAGAACACACCGACGAAACTCAGTGGCGCCACGGAGGATTGAACCCGGGGCCTCCGGTTACAAATCCGCCGCACTACCGACTGCGCCATGCCAGCCCTAAAGAAAATATTTTTTGTTTCAAAACCCGGTGTAAAACCCACATTGTGAATACATACAGACTTGCTTTACACAGATAATTTTAATGTTATAGTATCAAAAATACACATTGTTTCATGCTACACTGATTTTTTCTCATATTTTGTTTTTGGAAAGAGAAAAAAAAAACATACTGTGTAAAATATCTGTATATAAATCCATTATCAAAGGACAATGTTTTAGGATAGTTTTAAAGGATTAATATACACAACTTCCAAAATTATTATTTTTTCTATAAAAAACAAGAAGGTTGATTAAGGAAGATCAAGATATAAGCAAGGGTATGTTATTTCTAATTAGTAAGCCAAGCTTTGCATGTCCCAGAATGAAAACATTAAGTTTATTTGCTACAGTTTGATACTGGAAAAATCAACAAAGTAAATTGTCTCTATACTAGCAAGGTATTGACTCCAAATGGTTTCAAACGTATTCATTTTTTAAAAGTTTTTATATGCGATTAGTTTCTCAACTTTGTACAAAGATATTATATACGTTTTAAAAAGGTTAAGCTGTGGCATTTGACGTTGCATCTTTTTTCGATAAATGTAAAGTTTTGCTTGCATGATGATTTTGCTCAAAACAGTATTAAATTTACTATTTCCAAATAAAAATATCTGTTTCTGTTAAAGTTACGAATGCTGTTTTGCATTTTTCTGTAAGATAAGTTTGAAGTTTTGACCAGAATTCTTTTACTGTTCCACAGTTCCAAAACAGATGTTGGATAGTTTCAGGTGTATTTTTGCAAAAGCTGCACATATCGTTATTTATATTAATATTCATTTTAGGCAAAAAGGTAATTTGTTCCAAATATCCTATGGTTGATTCTAAATTGAACCAAGGTAACTTAGGATCTTTTGTTATTTTATAAGGTAAGGCATATAATCTTTCAAATTCAAAGTTTGGAACACTAACTACTTCATTTTTCCATTTACTTAAGATAAGTTTGAAGTTTTGACCAGAATTCTTTTACTGTTCCACAGTTCCAAAACAGATGTTGGATAGTTTCAGGTGTATTTTTGCAAAAGCTGCACATATCGTTATTTATATTAATATTCATTTTAGGCAAAAAGGTAATTTGTTCCAAATATCCTATGGTTGATTCTAAATTGAACCAAGGTAACTTAGGATCTTTTGTTATTTTATAAGGTAAGGCATATAATCTTTCAAATTCAAAGTTTGGAACACTAACTACTTCATTTTTCCATTTACTTAATGCTTTGGGATATACATTATTTCTAATCATGATGTCATATATGTTTCGACAGCCTTTCTCATTTTGTAGAATTAAGGATAGGATTAGTGGACGAATAGGGTTTGGCTGTTACAGGCTAGATGCACAATATTCAGGTTTGCCAAATAATTCCTGACAGCAGTTATAAGACCTTCATATTCAAGAAAATTGGACTGTATATTATAGTGTTCATTTAATTCTATGTATGAATAAAGATTTCCATTTTTGTTTAAAATGTCATTGATAAAAGTTATTCCTCATGTAAACCATCTTTTGTAAAACACACTAGAGCCTCCGATTGAAATTTAAACATTTTAAAAATGTTTGATGCTTCAAGAAGCCCTTATAAAATAAATACATTAGATGTAATCATTGATCACATAGTAATAGTGTTAAATAAACTATTTTCATATTGTTTATATTAAATATATGATATCTGGAATGTTTTCACTAGATGATATATGTATAAGATCTATATCTTGCAATAAACTAACCCTCATGTCAAAGGTGTACCCTAATGTCTGTGGATTGGAGAAAAAATATATACTTGCAGACAATATAAGCGTAATTTAACAATATATCAAGTACCTTGGACGCCATGGACGTCAGTATGGACTTCATGAGTCATATCTTTCTTTGTTTAGAGTTTTATTAATTGATTTACTGATACAATATCAAGTTCATATATGCATGCAGCTGACATATCACTCTCGACTGACAAAACGGTAAACAATCACTCCCATAATATGATATAATCATAATTACAATGTCTCTTCCTCCTCTCCCTTCAATTCAACCGTAATATTAAAGTATATATTTGGAAAACTCAACAAATGCTTCCAAACTGTCAGTCATTATATGGATCGAACTGTTTGGGTCCGAACGAACTGTTTGGGGCCGAAACGTCTTGATTTCAACTACGGCATTTATTTTGTTAAAAAGTATAATTTATCGGTCATAGCGATAAAATATCAAGAAATTGATCAAAATCACTCACTAATCTGCAATATTTTCATCAATACAACATTGTATAGAAGAGCACTATTTTGCGGAGAGCTACAATCGAAACCGAACCAAATGCTGCATTTTGATGCAAAAAACCATTGAGCGGCACCCAATACTCTCCGAGCCACTATTCCCGAGTACGGAAATTGGCGAAGAGTTCCGATTGATCTTTAGTATGTAGAACAAAATATGTTGGGGTTAAAAGCCTTACCGTACCCCAGATTCTGAAATATAACGGAAAGGGCAGGGGCGTGGTATGAATAATACCTAAACAATAACTGAATAGTTTAGCTTAGTTTAACGAAACTAAAGGAAATTACCAGTAGGATGTATAACATATATTAATACATTTATTTATATCTTATATTGGAACAATCTTATATTGGAACAATTAGCGTGTATATAGGTATATAAATCTAGCAGATGTAATGAGATATTAAATGGAATCAGTACCGTACGTATACATACCGGCAAACATAATTTGTGTAACAGTTATTATATATAAAGGTGTAATAATATTAAATCAACATAATTAAATAAATATCAGCCATAGCGTCAATTAAATGGCCAAGAAGTTAATTAAATTACATTGTAAATTAAAGTTGTGACAAAAACTTAGTCAGATTTCAAGAAGGACTCACGTCTTAAACATCAGACAGCCAGCTATACATGAATTATCAGCAAAATGGAGTTTTCTGTTACCTTGTCCCTTTAGAACAAGAGGGCTGGCGTGGCGCAGTCGGTAGCCCGGCGAATTTGTAACCGGAGGCCCCGGATTCAATCCTCCGTGGTGCCACTGAGTTGCGTCGGTGTGTTCTTGGGCAAGACACTTTCCCTTAGCCTCGTTCCGTCGGATGGGGACGTAAACCGGGCGGTCCCGTGTATTGGTCTATCCTCCGAGCATGTTAAAGTACCATAGGAATCTATTCGATAATAAGAGTAGGGCAGGTTCCCGGATTCCTATGTATCTTTCCCCTCTCTCTGGGCGGCTCTAAATAACCTATACTGTGTTGATGGGCCGTTAAACAACATTCAGTTATATTACCTTTATAAACATCATGAGCGATGTCAGAAAACAATACTTTCCGCAGCTAAATTATAGCATAGACATATATTATTATAGATGCATAAAATATGTATAAACTATCATTTCCATTTATATAAAATATATCTACCATAAGTTTAAATTTAAATAATATTATTTCATTTATCATATTTAGTCCATTTTATTTTTATTTTACATCGTATATAAATCTCTATTATTTCATTTCACTAAGCTGAACTATTCATTAAGTGCTTCTTTCGGTATTCCATGTACCACGCATCTATTATTTCCGTTATGTTTCGGAATTTACGATACGGTAAGGTACGGCTTTTACCCCCAACCAACAAAATATTTTAAACGAAAAAAAAATGTTGTTGTTTTTTTTCCAAGAAAACCACAGCGAACTTAAAGTCCATAAAGAGACGTTTTAAACGGGACGACTGCATTGCCATTCTGACGTACCGAGTCCTCAGCTAAGATGACCTTATTTTGAGAAATCGTGGTTGGCACCTGCTATTTTGAGAAATCGTGGCTACGCACCTGCTATATGCGTTATGTTTCGGAATGTACTGCTCGGATTTTACTCCCAACCTACAAAATATGTTAAACGAAATTAAAAAATAAAATAAAAAACTTCAAGAAAAATAGATTCCTATGGTTCTTTAACGTGCTCGGAGGATAGACCGATACACGGTACTGCCCGGTTTACGTCCCCATCCGTCGGACGAGGCTAACAAAAAGTGTCTTGGTCAAGAACACACCGACGAAACTCAGTGGCGCCACGGAGGATTGAACCCGGGGCCTCCGGTTACAAATCCGCCGCACTACCGACTGCGCCATGCCAGCCCTAAAGAAAATATTTTTTGTTTCAAAACCGGTGTAAAACCCACATTGTGAATACATACAGACTTGCTTTACACAGATAATTTTAATGTTATAGTATCAAAAATACACATTGTTTCATGCTACACTGATTTTTTCTCATATTTTGTTTTTGGAAAGAGAAAAAAAAACATACTGTGTAAAATATCTATATATAAATCCATTATCAAAGGACAATGTTTTAGGATAGTTTTAAAGGATTAATATACACAACTTCCAAAATTATTATTTTTTCTATAAAAAACAAGAAGGTTGATTAAGGAAGATCAAGATATAAGCAAGGGTATGTTATTTCTAATTAGTAAGCCAAGCTTTGCATGTCCCAGAATGAAAACATTAAGTTTATTTGCTACAGTTTGATACTGGAAAAATCAACAAAGTAAATTGTCTCTATACTAGCAAGGTATTGACTCCAAATGGTTTCAAACGTATTCATTTTTTAAAAGTTTTTATATGCGATTAGTTTCTCAACTTTGTACAAAGATATTATATACGTTTTAAAAAGGTTAAGCTGTGGCATTTGACGTTGCATCTTTTTTCGATAAATGTAAAGTTTTGCTTGCATGATGATTTTGCTCAAAACAGTATTAAATTTACTATTTCCAAATAAAAATATCTGTTTCTGTTAAAGTTACGAATGCTGTTTTGCATTTTTCTGTAAGATAAGTTTGAAGTTTTGACCAGAATTCTTTTACTGTTCCACAGTTCCAAAACAGATGTTGGATAGTTTCAGGTGTATTTTTGCAAAAGCTGCACATATCGTTATTTATATTAATATTCATTTTAGGCAAAAAGGTAATTTGTTCCAAATATCCTATGGTTGATTCTAAATTGAACCAAGGTAACTTAGGATCTTTTGTTATTTTATAAGGTAAGGCATATAATCTTTCAAATTCAAAGTTTGGAACACTAACTACTTCATTTTTCCATTTACTTAATGCTTTGGGATATACATTATTTCTAATCATGATGTCATATATGTTTCGACAGCCTTTCTCATTTTGTAGAATTAAGGATAGGATTAGTGGACGAATAGGGTTTGGCTGTTACAGGCTAGATGCACAATATTCAGGTTTGCCAAATCATTCCTGACAGCAGTTATAAGACCTTCATATTCAAGAAAATTGGACTGTATATTATAGTGTTCATTTAATTCTATGTATGAATAAAGATTTCCATTTTTGTTTAAAATGTCATTGATAAAAGTTATTCCTCATGTAAACCATCTTTTGTAAAACACACTAGAGCCTCCGATTGAAATTTAAACATTTTAAAAATGTTTGATGCTTCAAGAAGCCCTTATAAAATAAATACATTAGATGTAATCATTGATCACATAGTAATAGTGTTAAATAAACTATTTTCATATTGTTTATATTAAATATATGATATCTGGAATGTTTTCACTAGATGATATATGTATAAGATCTATATCTTGCAATAAACTAACCCTCATGTCAAAGGTGTACCCTAATGTCTGTGGATTGGAGAAAAAATATATACTTGCAGACAATATAAGCGTAATTTAACAATATATCAAGTACCTTGGACGCCATGGACGTCAGTATGGACTTCATGAGTCATATCTTTCTTTGTTTAGAGTTTTATTAATTGATTTACTGATACAATATCAAGTTCATATATGCATGCAGCTGACATATCACTCTCGACTGACAAAACGGTAAACAATCACTCCCATAATATGATATAATCATAATTACAATGTCTCTTCCTCCTCTCCCTTCAATTCAACCGTAATATTAAAGTATATATTTGGAAAACTCAACAAATGCTTCCAAACTGTCAGTCATTATATGGATCGAACTGTTTGGGTCCGAACGAACTGTTTGGGGCCGAAACGTCTTGATTTCAACTACGGCATTTATTTTGTTAAAAAGTATAATTTATCGGTCATAGCGATAAAATATCAAGAAATTGATCAAAATCACTCACTAATCTGCAATATTTTCATCAATACAACATTGTATAGAAGAGCACTATTTTGCGGAGAGCTACAATCGAAAACCGAACCAAATGCTGCATTTTGATGCAAAAAACCATTGAGCGGCATCCAATACTCTCCGAGCCACTATTCCCGAGTACGGAAATTGGCGAAGAGTTCCGATTGATCTTTAGTATGTAGAACAAAATATGTTGGGGTTAAAAGCCTTACCGTACCCCAGATTCTGAAATATAACGGAAAGGGCAGGGGCGTGGTATGAATAATACCTAAACAATAACTGAATAGTTTAGCTTAGTTTAACGAAACTAAAGGAAATTACCAGTATGATGTATAACATATATTAATACATTTATTTATATCTTATATTGGAACAATCTTATATTGGAACAATTAGCGTGTATATAGGTATATAAATCTAGCAGATGTAATGAGATATTAAATGGAATCAGTACCGTACCGTATACATACCGGCAAACATAATTTGTGTAACAGTTATTATATATAAAGGTGTAATAATATTAAATCAACATAATTAAATAAATATCAGCCATAGCGTCAATTAAATGGCCAAGAAGTTAATTAAATTACATTGTAAATTAAAGTTGTGACAAAAACTTAGTCAGATTTCAAGAAGGACTCACGTCTTAAACATCAGACAGCCAGCTATACATGAATTATCAGCAAAATGGAGTTTTCTGTTACCTTGTCCCTTTAGAAACAAGAGGGCTGGCGTGGCGCAGTCGGTAGCCCGGCGAATTTGTAACCGGAGGCCCCGGATTCAATCCTCCGTGGTGCCACTGAGTTGCGTCGGTGTGTTCTTGGGCAAGACACTTTCCCTTAGCCTCGTCCGTCGGATGGGGACGTAAACCGGGCGGTCCCGTGTATTGGTCTATCCTCCGAGCATGTTAAAGTACCATAGGAATCTATTCGATAATAAGAGTAGGGCAGGTTCCCGGATTCCTATGTATCTTTCCCCTCTCTCTGGGGCGGCTCTAAATAACCTATACTGTGTTGATGGGCCGTTAAACAACATTCAGTTATATTACCTTTATAAACATCATG
This sequence comes from Cyrtodaria siliqua, assembly GCA_037043455.1. Classification (NCBI taxonomy): domain Eukaryota; kingdom Metazoa; phylum Mollusca; class Bivalvia; order Adapedonta; family Hiatellidae; genus Cyrtodaria; species Cyrtodaria siliqua. Next base: position 227,319 of record JAWPHD010000268.1, on the reverse strand, counting down.
AGCGATGTCAGAAAACAATACTTTCCGCAGCTAAATTATAGCATAGACATATATTATTATAGATGCATAAAATATGTATAAACTATCATTTCCATTTATATAAAATATATCTACCATAAGTTTAAATTTAAATAATATTATTTCATTTATCATATTTAGTCCATTTTATTTTTATTTTACATCGTATATAAATCTCTATTATTTCATTTCACTAAGCTGAACTATTCATTAAGTGCTTCTTTTGGTATTCCATGTACCACGCATCTATTATTTCCGTTATGTTTCGGAATTTACGATACGGTAAGGTACGGCTTTTACCCCCAACCAACAAAATATTTTAAACGAAAAAAAAATGTTGTTGTTTTTTTCCAAGAAAACCACAGCGAACTTAAAGTCCATAAAGAGACGTTTTAAACGGGACGACTGCATTGCCATTCTGACGTACCGAGTCCTCAGCTAAGATGACCTTATTTTGAGAAATCGTGGTTGGCACCTGCTATTTTGAGAAATCGTGGCTACGCACCTGCTATATGCGTTATGTTTCGGAATGTACTGCTCGGATTTTACTCCCAACCTACAAAATATGTTAAACGAAATTAAAAAATAAAATAAAAAACTTCAAGAAAAAGCAGCGAACTTGAAATGCATCAATGACGTTTTAAATGAGACGACTGTATTGACATTTTGACGTAATGAGTCCTCATCTAAGACGACCTAGTCTTACTAAATCGTGGCTAATGTTATCATCCTAGTATTATAAATAGGTTTTGGTCAGCAGTTATTTTAAATATCATCTCAGAGCAGTTAATATAAAACGTGATTTATAATCTGCAGCATTTCACGTTCTTGGAAATGTCTGAATGTATGTCACTGAAATTAATATGTATTAAAAGAAACCTCACATTGAAAACACCAGTTGTACATTTCCGTCCATCAATGAACGGAACATTCATTTTTTGTCAGCATATCAGTACCTAATTTACTCATAATATGCACACTTTCACGTTCTTAGACAGGTCTGAAATGCATGTCATGGAATTAATTAAAGACTCAAATTAAAAACACACAAATCCATGCATCCTTGAAACGGAAATATTGATTTACCATCACATGTAACCTTATTTAGGTGGTTCATCTGTTCCATCCTAACTATGCCAGTCTGACACACACACATACATTTAAACTGATAGTGTAGTCATACTGTCCGACCATAGTAATGATAGTAAGTCCGCTTCGCAATTGGGAGGTCGTGGGTTCAAACCTAGTCTCGGCCAGCTAGAACGTATCATGCATATGTCTTACTTGCAGATATCGGTCTGGGCAGATTCCTACCAATTAAAGCGTCCAATAGTGATTAGCACAATTTATTTGCGCCTTTTTTTTCACGCGCATAATTTCGCCGTTTGCGTAACGTCATGTTGTAAATAAACGCACAACGTCAATTGTTGATGCATCAGTTTTTAACGTGACTTGCTGCTTCTCACAAGTTAAAAATAAGAAATAATAATTAAATTAACTTAAAGTATGTTTTTTGAAAGCTCGTTGAATCTCTCAAAATCTCGCCAAAATCGCCCAAACGTTGGGGCGATTTAAAAAAACGTTCTATTTTCACCAGGCCCTGGTTCTGGATCCGTGTAGCATAGCGTACCGAAGAAATCAGAAGCGGGCCGGCTGACCGAGGCTATTTCAAACCTCGAGCAGGTCATACCAAACATAATAACAGTATCTCCTGTAAGCATATAAACGTAAGTGCTAAGACTGGTCGGCATGGGGTAGGTAATGTGACTGGGTTGGATGTCATGTCATCTGTCTATGGTGTGGTATCATGTCATGCATCTATGGTGTGGTATCCAAGACACTATAATTTTGAGCATTTAGCCCACTACCACAAGTATAGACCATCGTGAACTGATTGATAACTATTGTTAAAGTTAAACCCCATCCCCTCCCCCACCCCACACACACTCCATACATATAAGTGTTATATTCTGCACTGGTAGTGATAACTGGGTCTATACATAATATGTGCTGAAATCAAAGATGCATCTTATACCATACATGCTTGCTTAATCTGTCCAATTTGACTACGTAACAGCATCGACGGCATGTAATTGAGATATCCGGCAATTTCCTGGGAAATATCTGCGATTTAGTGATTATGACAATTTTCGAGAGAAATTATGTCTTTAATTGTCTTGTTCGACTCCCACTTAACTGCATCGAACTCACGGATGAGTATGTCAATATGATTGCAGTTTTCTGGATACCATCTGAAATGTTCACGTATGATTTAGGAATCGTAATGTGAAACAAATATGAATGTATACATCTTAAAATATCAATGCATGTTTGCTAGAACTTTGCATGTCATGAACAAAATCAGTAAAGCAATAAGAAAAAGATATATCCAGCAAATACTTAATGTACAACTTCGAATTTTATCAGGTTATCCAATTCGTTTATTTAACTACATGTATAATCATGTTGGGTATTTAATTGGGTATAACAACAGCTGTTTGACAAACCCATTTTTGGGGAAAAGTAATTCATACATATATACTCTGGTAGAAAGGGTGACATCTCAAATTTCATCTCATATCTCTCTTTCTACTCTTCTATAGTTAATTCCGTGTATGATATTTTGTCTAAGGTGAATTTAACCCCTTAGCCTTATTAAACTTAAAGAGGATACTACAGATCATATAACTACTAAATAATAATTGTATTAAGTCAATGCAACTCCAGTAAAACACAATATAGTATTTAGAAACAATGCATGTCACCAGGCAATATTTAATGGTATGCAATTGATCTTACTATTTAATTTCAAATCTCAAAGCATGATATATGTGATATTGCGCCATTAACTCTTTAATATGTACATTTAATACTCGAACGAGGCCAAACTACTTTTGTTTCTGCTAACATGTCCAAAGACATAATATTATGATGATAGGACAACAATATATGTAGTTGTAGCATGGTCACTGACAATTCTCTTTGTATAGCACAGGTGTAAATCGTTTAATTGACAATAAGACCTGGCAGGATAAGTTAGAATAACAGTTAGAATAATTAAAATAGAGCTGAATTGGACCAACCCAATGAAACCATACTGTATATATTACTTTAAGCCCCAACTGTCATATAAAAGCCAGACGATGGCGCTGGGGTAGGTTTCTATATAAATTATGCATGTTTCAAATCAGAGGTCCCTTTTTCAAAATTTTGAATAAACTACTGTAAATAAATTATGAAACGTTGCACAAATACACATTTAAACATGTTGTCAACTGGTGTAATTATTTTTTAAAACAATCATTTGCAAAGTATAGTTTCAAGAAATAATTTAAACCAACTGTCACACAAATTTAATTTACCGGGAGGAGCCTATGAGGTTATGACCCTTGCTAATACAAAAGGTAAACATTTCTCACATGGCTGTGTTTATCAACAAGTGTGCTGCAGCAGACGGCTTAGAACTACTCTGTATTATCATCAAAACCGGATAATGTAAAGCATCACAATTTAAAGCGGGTTGTCAACAGACCTTTAAAACGGCACCAAATCTTGAATGTGTGTGGTTATAACTGTATAGGAAAAGTTCCAATGATCATTTGTGAAATATTGTTGTGATTCAATTCATATAGAGTCGGTTGCTTCAGCATGTGTATATAGGACAATTATTAGATCAGCTATTTTAGTTGACAGAGAGGCTGTATGCAGCAGTTGTAATTTGATAGGCCCCTCCTACAAATATTTACTACTTACTACCCCGGCAGTAAACGTTGGGGGTTTAATATTTCTTGATGTTAGACATGAATGATGTATTTAATAGTATAATGAATATGTTGTGAATAATGTGATTAATAAAACAATAACATAGGTTGTTCATACCAATACAAATATTAATCATATGAACATGACATATCAATATGTTCTTTCATATAGCTTTTTATATGTGCCGTTGTTGAGATTTGCCTTTTAATTTCCAGTAAATGGATCACATATTGTCTATTTCAAGATAATGAACCTATAATACAGGCATAACACAAGTTTATCAATCCGTCTTCACGACTTTATGCAAAAAAAGAATTCATGACCACAAATCTTGAATTGAACTTTTAAAACAAACGTAAAACACATGTATGAGTATGGAATGAATGAATGGTGTTTTACGGCACGTCGACACATAAATAGGTCATATTGTGCTCAAAAACTGATTGAATGATGATGAAATGAAGGATTATTTAAAAATTAATGCAAACATTTAAAGATAAAAATATTAAAATATAAGGGATGATATGGTAGTAATACAAAGTATATATGTAAATCAACAAATGCCCGAAAACGGGTATACAAAAAAGTAATTATATACAAGAACATATTATAATGATTTATATAGTCTAAAACTAGACTAAAATCTATAGCATTAAATAACTCGGTCATAGTATTAACATTGTAGTACCTTTGAGTATGGTGTTCTTTGGAAGTTCAACAGATAAGATTACCACGCACTGAGTGGTGTTTTTAAAAGTATTTCAAGAGGTCTGGGCATATTTGAAGATATCTCAAAACATTGATACTGAGTTGTATGTTATTTACTTCTTTAAATGTGCCCGTTTGGATGCACCATTAATATCATGCCTGCACTTTATCTTAAGCTTAAAATGTTTAATTAAAACAATAATTAATGGCAAAGCAATTCAAATATGTAAACGACATACTGGACATTTTCTCGGACGCAATACAGACCGTATATGACGCTTTCATTCTTATAAACGTGCCAGTTCCGGTTCGGAATAATAGAATTGTTTAGCTTAGTGCTACAGCGAAATCTGATTGAAAACGAAAATCGAATAATGTCTTGCAGTTCAATATTGACGTTAAGTTGTTCGAAGGCTGACGAAGGAAATTGAATCACGCTTCTACTTCGTTAGGTTAGATATGTGACGGGATTAGCAGGAATTATTGAAACTTGAGACAGTTTTCCAAGCGACCAGACCTTTCACACACATAACATTAGTCAAGTGCGTTTACTTTGTTAGGTTACATACAATCAAGTAGCTTCTGCGATATTCATTACTGCTCTGCGTCACATTATATGTATATGATATGTGATTAACTGAACAGTTACGTTTAATGCTTTCATATAAAATACTATAGTTAAACTTTTATCTCAATTATGAGACTTCAATTGGGTCAACTTGTAAGGCTTAAACAGCTCAGCAGCTCTTTTAAAGTTCATATAAACGTGATTACAATATAATATCGTATTACACTTTACTGCCATGTTTTTAGTATGAATTGATTATCAGCACATCAATCATTTTTCCTGGGAAATTAACTTTGGATTTACGTTTTTAAATGTATTCCTGATACAAGCCAGATAATTACGGAAGACCCGTTATCGCTATGCGTGGCTATGTTTGTTAGATGTTATCTGTTTCTTATATTTCCGTTCACGTCTCTGATATCTGATACCAGACGAGAGCCCTCTTGCATATTATTGTTTAAAGAGGAGAAGAAAAGGAAATGACACACTTGTTACTGAGTTACAAAAATAAAAGATGATTCAAAGATAAGTGAGAATCGCTGTAAACACACTTCGATAATTCTATTGTAATATGGATAGGACAGCTTTACGCGTTTATGTTATGGCATTAATCTAAAATGGATTAGTGTATAGTTTGATTGGCCCAGTGGATAAGATAACAGACTTCAAAGTGACGTTTTTTGCTGAATAGGGTCACGGGTTTGAGTCGTACGAGTTTATTTATATTTTGTTTTTCAATTTTGTTTAAAAAAAATAAATGCGGTTTATATTATTTCAAATGTTTTTAAAGACATTATTTATTGCGAAAAGAAATAGCCACATTTTGGTTTCTAACTTGTATACATATTAAAACTAGCACAATTAAAACATGTATTTCCTTATGACAATCCATATTTTCACGGGACTCCTCGTGTTTGTATATGCAAGATACATTTAAAAACAACATATAAATAGAAAGACACCCCGAAAATAACAGCAAAGCCATGGAACCAATTGCTGCGGGTGAATGGCTGTCTTGCTGTTACCATGTCATTGAAGCGGAACAGCGCTACTGGCCAACCAACATAGCGGTTGGAAGAGATGTAGACGCACAGCATCGCATCAAGCGATGAGCAGATAGATACTTCCATCGAAGTCGAATATTAGGAATCACTATAATTGTTATTGTTTGACAAATAAAGAATAAAATAAAGAAAAAAGAAGTAAACAAGTGAATTGAAAACATATGAATAATAATATTAAATTAAAAACATTCTTGAATGGAGTAAAAGTTATAAAATAAAAAATATGTAAAAATGAGGTTAGAACTCGCATCGCCGGCTTAGTAGCCTTGCGTCCTCTACACCACTGCATTGTCCATAATCATTTACGTTTTCTTATTGAGATTTATCTATATGATATCGTCACAATAAGCAGTTTATGTCCGTTATAACCTGATCATAAATGAACTTGCCTCATTACTATTCATCTAAAAGCATCTATGACATCTATATATATATATCTTTAAGTATTATATGTATTGTAAATATCGTGTTGTTATTATTTATTGTCGATGGTAGTATCTTAAATTTGCAGTTTAAGTAACGCATCTGCAATAAACACAAATATAATACTTCTCAGTAATTCAGTTTTATAATGGGTAGTAATGGAATGAACGATGGATGAAGATTTAACTGTCTAGCACTGTAACTGAATAAGAAATTGGCTGCGTTCTTGCACGATGAAGCTTTGGTGATTGCGATATTTTCAGATATGATAAAAGAGCATGTACATTATAACGAATATTTAAAATAAAACCAAACTGATCAATGAATAAAAAAAGAAGAAAAGCAAATATACATGCAGAAGCTTTAAACAATAAACTGTAATTAAAACAGAACACTAGAATGCTAATTAATCAAGTATTATATCTCAACTGCCTGTTAATCACGTTTTAGGTCTGAACAGTTAATCAGATATCACGTCTGGCAAGTTTATTAATCACATATTAAGTCTGATCTGATCTGCTTGTTAATCATATATCAGGACTGTACTGTTTGCTAATCACATATTAAGTCTGGACTGCTTGTAAATCAGATATCAAATAACTGTAAGAATGTACAACTCTGTCTCAAAGAAACTAACCCGCCAAATAACGGGGAAAATGACACTAAAAAATCGTTTATCAAAACTCTATCTATGTGTTAAGATCCATGTGTTCAGGTCATATAATAATGTATGTGTGCCGGTTAATAGTATATTTTTTTTCATGGATTGTTAAAATACCGTGATTGAATATGCGTAAAATGAATTATGAGTTATTAACTCTCAATTCAACGCTCCAGTTTTTGAGTTTGGCCTGGTTGGTTAAAGCCGTTTATATTGTGTCTATAGAGTTCGGATTCTCAACATATGTAAGTTAGATATATATACCTCGTTGTCAGTAGGCTTATAAATCGATGATACAATGAAGCAAATATGATGGGAACATACTTTTATAGGTTATCGAAAATCGTTCTCATTTCAATGAAAAGGGAGGTAATTTTAAAATGTCGAAATTTGGAATGGTTTTGTTTTAGAACAATAATCATTTCAGCGGTTTTGTAACAATGACAGAATGGACACGTCTGTGAGTGCCATACATTAAATTTGTTCAAAACAATATGTTTGTATGTTGAAATAAGTTGTTTTAAATATATGGGAGGTAATTCGTGTAGCAAATATAAAAATAGCACATCCTTTTGAAAATTACATCGATACATAGAATTTGTAATATCTTCAAACAATAGTAATCACTGTTGAAATGTTTAATCTTGTGTCCTTAAAAAGTGGTGCTAAACCTTTTTTGTTCAATATGTATGGTTGACAATCTAAATCGATAACATATTATTACGCTTCTCTAACTTGTGTTTCGTGTATCTATAAGATCATTTTTATATACTTTCACCTTTGTTTTTCTAATAAATAAATGCATTGTTTTTATTCGATGTGTTAGGATGTTTAACGGATATTCAGCAAAGGAATCTAATAAACGATCCAACTATTTAATGATAAAGCAATAAATACTGATAAAGATGATCCTTTGAGAGCAACAAACACAATTAAGAGAATAAAGCAGCAGACTCGGTTTTATTGAGTCTGTTCATGAGAAGTAATGAAAGAAGAAACACTTCCCACGCCCCCTAGCACCGGCTTAAAGCGGTATTCTACTTCAAAGCCATCCATAATGGGCTCGTTGGTCCCAAAGGAGTGTACTGTAGTGCACCCACCCTCGACGAAATTCGTACTTCAAAGTAATCGCGAATTGTATATAGTGATTGAAAAGCATATAATCTAAATTAACTACATATTATTCCGGCATTTTTTGTTAAATTGAACTAATTTCAATTGTTTCATCGAGCAGCACCATAGTGAGATACTGGAATCCACGGAATTCATCGACTAGATGCTGCAACGTTCCTTTAACGAGACCAGAGCACGAAAATGGAACATAGCACAGATCGCATACGTACTCAAAGTTGAAACGTTAGTGTCATTGTCAATAAAGTACCACTCTAGACAAACTATACGTTTTTCCTATATCAAACAACATATTAACAACACTATGGTTTTACCATAATTTATGTGGAATGATATGGCATTTTAATCATGGATTAGAACATTGACTTCTTGAAATAGTCATATTAACGCCCTTTAAAACACTTTAATTGCTCATATTTCCAGAATAACAAGTTATTTAATTCCATTTTATGATAAAACATTCTCCTTTGTGTTGTCCATTTGCAAAAATTAACATTAACCCTGGTACCTAAACTAGGATAACACTTGTTACTATACAAAATGAATGTCCTTGGAAAAGTTTAGGCTCCTTCATTAGTTTAACATTAGGACAGAAATATACAATTAGTTGGCAATGATATGTCGAAACCCCTAAACCCTTATAACATGTTTTCGATGAAAAACAATATTATCCTCGACTAAAGTGACATACCGTAATCTTAAAGCTACAGAGTCTCTATTTTAACTGGTAATAACTCATAAATATGAATGAGTCACGTGGGAAGTAGTTTCAAATCGACGATTATATTTTTTCGCTTAAATACCCGATTTCGACTTGAACATGAAGTTACAAATAAAGGAACGCCTACAAAGAAGTAATCGATTGATATAGAGACTCTGTAGTTTTAAGTTATATGCTTCTCATTTTCGAATACCAAAGCAAAGCAAACATCTAAATAAATTTCCTTTCCATTTGTTTTAAAAAATGAGATATAGGGTCCTATAGAAACCGCAGCGTCCGAACGCAATAGCATCGTAGGTCCGCACTGTACTACAAACAAGGACTTGAAAATACAATGAAAGAGACAAAAAACAACAGAAAGGGTGGTGAAGACAGGTTTGCCGATTTGGAACGGTCAGTAGGCAATATGACCTACTGGTTAGCTTGAATCGATTTTATATGCGCAAAATCCTCGTTATTATCCTGTCTCCAGCGCCCAAATAGACAAGACAGTGTAAACAAAACTACATCCCATCAAAAGGAATTCTCTAACAATAAAGTCCACATCCATAGAAACTAACTAAAGAAACACATACAAAAAAATATAATAAACATCTCAGGATATATCCAGAATCGTACTGAACAACCATGGTAGTTGCAGCTAAACAGAAAACCAATCTAGGGTACGACCAGAAAACTCGAGGGACGAAAGCTCATGCACCACCTCCCTTAGTTGGGGTTTCAGTAGGTACAATCATAGACTCCCAAGAGGTAGTCCAGGCATCGCACAAGTGAAAAGTGAAGCGTAATAACTGACTGTAGAGGGGTCAATCACTAAACATGCAGTGCGCTGTAAAACCAAAGGGTTATATCCTTTTCTGACGAACTTCCTGATTAAATTTGTAAAGCGGTCAGGAAACCCGTCAGACCCCTTTAACTTTCGAAGTTTATAGACCACATCTCCATAAAATGAGGGTTGTGATATGCCTAGTCGCAGAAGTGTTTAAGGTTGATGTACTTTTCCAGCAGGCCCTCGTTGCGGCGGTAGAATTTAGAGAAAGATCTACGTAGTTTGTGATAACGAAAAGCCCCGCTGAAGAAGTTTACTTGTAATAAAGTGAGTATTTAAGACTGATCCAGACAACATGACATCAATATAATTATGTCAATAAAGTTTCTTGATAATATTGTCTTCAGCCATTTTTTGAAATTGGACTATATTTCACAAACCTAATTCCATCAATTTATAGTTCTCGTAAGAAGCCTATTTTGTATTATTATAATTCACATTACTGTCTGCAGTAATTTTATCAGCGCAGTTGCTGTAATGGGTTAGGATGTCGATGTAGCAGGCCAATTATGAATACTCGATAATTCCGTATTATCGACACGCCATTTGCGAATTCGTAATTCAAGGGGCCATTTACGAAAGGCCATTTACGAATTAATTTCGAAAAACGTTTTTTCAAGATATATCTGATTAACAGTTATAAAAAGAACAGTATTTAAGCAAAATACAATGTATAGTTACATTTTAAACTGGAAAAAAACACAATAAAACTGAGTAAATTTGTGAATTTCGTCGCTGCGTTTTTCGGGCATTTTTGCACGAATTCTATGTTGTTTTACTGCAAGAGGTCTGCGTTGTACCTCACAATTAATGATCTACTTCTTATGATTATCTAAACTCTTTTTTTACCTTATCATTTCTTGAATAAAATAGTAATACATCGAGTCTTGTGTTTGAACGGGGACAGTAGATACACTATATAGAAATAAAGTCCTGGTTTAAATTACAAGCTTTATTACAAAAGTGACCGTCAATATTTTGCCGATTAAAATATCAACAGGGACATCTCATATTCTCCGTGATATTATCGAGTTGCAAGAGGTTTCGTCTACATTCAAGTTCGTCTACTTTATGTTATGAAAAAGTATGAATGAACTATGTTTGTTTAAATCAGAGACGTAATACCATACGCGACCTCTTGTCAAATTAAATTGATTCTTATCACAAGACCTGTCGACATATTGACTCTGTTTGTATTTTTCGTGCATAATAGATTTAGGATTTAAAAAAAAATGAAAGTAAGGTCAGTTGTATCCTCGTCTCCATCTATGTATTTGTGTTTAACAAAAGTATTGGAACAGGTCAAAGTACCAGTACTCACCAATAAGGTATCTATGGTTAATGCCATTCAGTCATTGTACATATGACGGTGTCTACTTGTAACTGTGAGCTTAATGCTCATTTTTACACTACTGTCACTTGGATACCACGCCTGCATCAGAACATAAAGACACCTAGCACTACCATTTACTACCACGGGAATTCTCTAATTTGAATGAAGATAGTTATGGTTCTTGTGTGCTGCACTTCCTCTCACTGCCCTCTATTGTTGTGTGAAGTTTCATTGCAGTACCATTAGTAGGTTTCCGGTTATGCTCCAGAGAATTATAAGTATAAAATTACCAAGGGTAATAACTCTAATTTAAATTAAGATAACATGAGAATTATGGTTCTCACGTTCTGCATTTACTCTCATTGCCCCCTATTATAGTGTTAAGTTTCACTGCAGTTTTGAATGAATGAATTTGGGTTTAAGATGCACCATCACATGAAAGGTTATATGGCGCCTAACAGGAATGAACATGCAAGGTTCATCCTCCATGCTGAAAATTCTATTGTAGACACTCCATTTACGCTGGAGCCATATTTATTGTTTTTCTGCCACTGCTCTAGTGATTTGAGCGAGATGGCATCGGAAACAATGCAGGGTTCATGATGAAGACCTTTAATAAGCATGAACAAAAAATGATAAAATGAATCCGAATTTGGGGGCTTCTACCCCTCTGCCTACCCCTCCAACGGGATCTGCAGGGGACCTATTCTTTGCCCCGGAACCAAACGGGGCTCCCGGAATCACACGAGTTTTAACACGGGTCTACAACGGGCAATAACACTAATTTAATTGAAGACAGAATTAATGTTTTTGCACTCCGCTCTTAATTCTCATTACCCTCTATCATTTATATGACGTTTCATTGCATAAAACTACAAAGGGCATAACTATATTTTTAATGAAGACAGAGTTATTGTTATTGTACTCTGTTCTTCCCATTATTGCCCTCTAGCATTGTGAGAAGTTATCAATGCAGTCCCTTCAGTAGTTATAAATATAGGCTGTAGACAAGAATTCCAAGTGTAAAAATGCAAAGGGCAATAACTCTAGTTTGAATGAAGACAGTTACGGTTCTTGCGCTTTGCACTTCCTCTTATTGCCCTCTATCATTGTGTGAGTGTGTAGTTCCAATGCAGTCTCAAAAGTACTTTTGAACAAAGGGTAATAACTCTAGTTTGAATGAAGACTGAGTTACGGTTCTTGTGCTCTGTACTTTCTCTCATTGCCCTCTACCGTTGTGTGAAGCTTCAATGCAATATGTCTGGAGTTATGCTCCGGACAGGAATCGTAATTATAAAATAAAAAAGGGTAATAACTCTAGTTAGAAGGCACAGTTCTTGCACTCCCTCCCATTGCCCCTATCATTGTGTGAAGTAAAATACAATCCCATAAGAACTTTCGAAGTTACACGCCGGACAAGAAAGTGTGACGAACAATGCGGCGACCATATGCTCCCCCGAAATTTTACGGGGAGCATAACAATGTGATGGGACATGACGCGACACAACAAAGGCAAACCTATACGGCTCCCTCAACGAAAAAGGGTATAAGGGTATACCGGTAAGGACTTCCTAATCAGGGTAAAACTAATTATGGATTGATGATTGCAGGAGGTGTCAAAATGTTGATTAAAGTTTTGATGCCCGAAAGAAACAATGAAAATTTGTTTAGTCAAGGCATTGCATTTAAACAAACTGAAAGTATTTATACCTTACATAATCAAGGTTCATAACCGTGTAACATACAAGATGATTTGGCAAAATTGTACACGACACTTCTTTTCCTTGTGGTAAAATTTCTGACACTCCGTCCCTGTGTGGAGAACCTTCTGACTTTGGGTCAGTAGGTCAACGGTCAAGGTCATTTTATCAGATAATGAACAATCATATTTGCTTAATAACTTTGAATGATTGCACCCATTTTCTATAAACTATATAATTTGATTGATTCTTGGTGAGAGGATGACCCCTTCTAATTTTATAATGCAGCAATACAATACGTCCACTACTGGTTTCTACCGAGGACTATAGTTAATTTTGGTCTATGTCCATCATTCCGACTGACCAGTAACTTAATTTATAGGCTATTCTAATGATATTGTACACAAAGTTCACCATTTCGAGATGGAACGCCAAATTAACAGAAGCCGCCTAATTAACAGAAGCTCAGATATTTGAACCTCTATTCAAATCATTTGTACCGCAGTTCAAATCATGTGTACTACAGTTCGAAAACTTAGACTGCAGTTCAGTTCATTTGTACTGGGGTACAAATAATAAGACCATGGTTATAATAATTTAAACAACGATACAAATGCTTTAAACACGATATAAATCAATTGAAATGCGGTACAAATAATTGGAACTTAGGTACATAAGTGGAATTATGGAACATATCCATCAATGAATTAGACTGCGGTACAACTCTTTTGAACCACGGTAAAAGTAATTGAAACTGTGGTACAAATGTGGAATTATGGAACATATCCATAAATGAATCAGAATGCGGTACAAATCATTTGATCTGCGACTCAAATAAAAATATGCGAAGAAAGAATGAAAATAAAATACTTGGTGCTCTCTCCCTGTTAAAGTGAGTTTGGAGATGGCTTTTGAAATTTATTTTAAATTGACCAACTTTTGGTCATGGCGGCTATCTTTAATAAATGGCGGCAATGAAAAAACACAAAACCGTGTTGACCCTTCCCAACATTGTTCTAAAGTTTCAATAATATCCTTTACCTTTAAACCTTTCCGAATATAAATCTATGCATAGCATAATGAGCATCACTGTGGCAGCCATATTATATATTTGACAGTAACAAAAAGAAAAACATCAATTTGACTGAGACCAGGCAGCCAATTGATAATACTTTTTATGTTGTTTTACGTCATTTTCAACACATGTAAGGTTATTTACGACGGTTGATTTTTGTGGTGGAGGCAGAGCACCCACATTTCCTGGTTAGAACCAGTACTGAACACCTCCCGCCATCCGTAAGAATCGACACTTTCTCACAATTCGATCTCCCAGTGGATTTCGAACCCGCAGCGGTGAGAGACGAAGGTTTACAACGCAATGTCGTTAACCATTCGACCACGGAGACGCATGATGAAATGCATTTTATAAGGCAGATCGCTGATTTTACCGCGGTTCAAATAATGTGTACCATAATTTGAAAAATTGGTCAATTTGAACCGCGGTACAGGTGATGTAAACCGCAGTAAAAATGATTTTAACCGTAGTACAACATTTTTGTACCACAGTATAAATGATTTGAGATGATTTCAATTGTAACACCGTTAACTATCTACACCTGGATGGAGATGTACCTCGTGCTACCTCATACTGGGTGTATATCTCCCAGCTCATTCGATTTGCTAGAGCGTGTAATGATGTTATAGACTTCAATGATCGAAATCAAAAAGTTGTTACAAGTAAACTTCTTCAGCATGGTTTTCGCTATCACAAACTACGTAGATCTTTCTCTAAATTCTACCGCCGTAACGAAGGTCTGCTGGAAAAGTACAACACCAACCTTAAGACACTTCTGCGACTAGGCATATGACAACCCTCATTTTATGGAGATGTGGTCTATAAACTTCGAAAGTTAAAGGGGTATGACGGGTTTCCTGACCGCTTTACAAATTTAATCAGGAAGTTCGTCAGAAAAGGATATAACCCTTTGGTTTTACAGCGCACTGCATGTTTAGTGATTGACTCCTCTACAGTCAGTCATTACGCTTCACTTTTCACTTGTGCTATTACTGGACTACCTCTTGGGACTCTATGATTGTACCTACTGAAACCCCAACTAAGGGAGGTGGGTGCATGAGCTTTCGTCCCTCGGGTTTTCTGGTCGTACCCTAGATTGGTTTTCTCTTTAGCTGCAACTACTATGGTTGTTCAGTACGATTCTGGATACATCCTGGGATGTTTATTATTTTGTATGTGTTTCTTTAGTTAGTTTCTCAGGATGTGGACTTTATTGTTAGAGAATTCCTTTTGATGGGATGTAGTTTTGTTTACACTGTCTTGTCTATTTGGGCGTTGAAGACAGGATAATAGCGAGGATAGTGCGCATATAAAATCGATTCAAGCTAACCAGTAGGCCTTATTGCCTACTGACCGTTCCAAGTCGGTAACCCTGTCTTCACCACCCTTTCTGTTGTTTTTTGTCTCTTTCATTGTATTTTCAAGTCCTTGTTTGCAGTACAGTGTGGACCTACGATGCCTTTGCGCTCGGACGCTGTGGTTTCTATAGGACCCTATATCTCATTTTTGAACCGGTTCAAATATTTAAGGAGAGGTACAATTATTTGAGTTTGTTAATTTGGCTTTCCGTATGTAAGGGACTCAATATTATTTTTTTTTTATATTTTTACATTATCAAAATTAAGAATGTTATGTTGCCATATACTTATGTCTGGGAGTAATGAATTAAAAGTGCACCGGTAAAACAATACCAGTACACAGCTACTTTTTTACACGGCAAATGATAGTATTAAAATATATATTGCTGCACCAAATACATTAAACCGCTACACCGATATATTGTCAATAAACCGGTGTTTTTTCAGATGCATTTAAAAGGGTAGCGGTGTAACGGTTTAATCTATTGGTGTTCAATAACAGTGATGCATATGATTTATATTGTTGGTGACCATTTGCCCTCTCTGATGCAGCTCTGAATAGCCTGTTTGATTCAATAAAATCGATAAAATACTGACTCTGGTCAGGGAGGACTTACTCCCTGCTCTGGTGTAACACATTATCGGTGAAAATTATTTAACTTTAATATTTTATATGTGCCTATATGTCCCTATGTAAATGGTTGTGCTAGGTGTCTTTATATTCAGATGCAGGCGTGGTATTCAAGTGACAGCAGTGTAAAGATGAGCATTAAGCTCACTGTTATTAAAATATCAACGGGGACATCTCATAATCTCCGTGATATTACTGAGTTGCAGGAGGGTTCATCTACATATGAATGAACTATGTTTGTTAAAATCAGAGACGTAATACCATACACGACCTCTTGTCAAATCAAATTGATTCTTATCACACGACCTGTCGACATATTAAATTGATTTATTAACACTGTTTGACTGGCATTAACCATAGATACCTTACAATGACTGGCATTAGCCATAGATACCTTATTGGTGCGAACTGGTACTTTGACCTGTTCCAATACTTTTGTTACACACACGTATATAGATGGAGACGAGGATGCAACTGACCTTGCTTTCATTTTTTTTAATCCTCAATCTATTATGCAAGGAAAAATACAAACAGGGTTAATCAATCAATTTAATATGTCGACAGGTCGTGTGATATTGTTAAAGAAATTAATTCGTAAATGGCCCATCGTAATTACGAATTCGCAAATGGCGTGTCGATAATTCGGAATTATCGAGGATTCGTAATTGGCGTGCTACATCGACATCCTAACCCATTACAGCAACTGCGCTAATAAAATTACTGCAGACAGTAACGTGACTTATAATAATACAAACTTCTTACGAGAACTATTAATTGATGGAATTCGATTTGTGAACAATAGTCCAATTTAAAAAATGGCTGAAGACAATATTATCAAGAAACTTTATTGACATAATTATACTGATGTCAGGTTGTCTGGATCAGTCTTACATACTCACTTTAAAACAACTGGAAAGGGAAATTTATTTAGATGTATGCTTTGTTTTGGTACTCGAAAATGAGAAGCATATAACTTTAAACTACTGAGTCTCTATATCAATCGATTTCGTCTTTGTAGGCGTTTCTTTATTTGTAACTTCATGTTCTCCTGCTTACGTCGAAATCGGGTATTTAAGCGAGCAAATATAATCGTCGATTTGAAACTACTTCACACGTGACTCTTTCATATTTATGAGTTATTACCAGTTAAAATAGAGACTCTAGCTTTAAGATTACGGTGTGTCACTTTAGTCGAAGATAATATTGTTTATCATCGAAAACATGTAATAAGGGTTCATACTCTTTTTTTTAGGGGTTTCGACATATCATTGCCAAATAATTGTATATTTCTGTCCTAATGTTTAATGAAGGAACCTAAACTTTCCCAAGGACATTCATTTTGTATAGTAACAAGTATTATCCTAGTTTAGGTACCAGGGTTAATGTTTGCAAATGGACAACACGTTCGAAGGAGAGAGAGTGTGTTTTATCATAAAATGGAAATAAATATATTGTTATTCATAAAGTGTTTTTAAAGGGCGTTAATAACTCATAATTCATTTTACGCATATTCAATCACGAGTATTTTAAGAATCTATGAACAATTCTATACTTTTAACCGGCACACATATATTATTATATGACATGAACCCATGGATCTTAACACATGGATAGAGTTTTGATAAACGATTTTCTAGTGTCATTTTCCCCGTTATTTGGTGGGTTAGTTTCTTTGAGACAGAGTTGTACATTCTGAAAGTTATTTGATATCTGATTTACAAGCAGTCCAGACTTAATATGTGATTAGCAAGCAGTACAGGCCTGATATATGATTTAAAAGCAGATCAGATCAGACTTATTTTGTGATTATCAAACTTGCCAGACGTGATATCTGATTAACAACCAGTTCAGACCTAAAACGTGATTAACAGGCAGTTGAGATATAATACTTGATTAATTATCATTCCAGTGTTCTGTTTTAATTACAGATTATTGTTTAGAACTTGCTGCGTTAAGTGAGACAACATGTAGGTTTGCTTTTCTTCTTTTTTTATTCAGTTTTGTTGTATTTTAAATATTCGTTATGATTTACATTCTCTTTTATCACATCTGAAAATATCGCAATCACCAAAGCTTCATTGTGCAAGAACGCAGCCAATTTCTTATTCAGTTACAGTGCTAGACAGTTGAATCTACATCCATCGTTCATTTCATTACTACCCATTATAAAACTGAATTACTGAAGTACTATATTTGTGATTATTGCAGATGCGTTACTTAAACTGCAAATTTAAAATACTTCCATCGACAATAAATAATAACAACACGCTATTTGTAACACGTATAATACATAAATAGACATATATATAGATGTCATAGATGTTTCAAAGATGAATAGTAATAAGGTAAGTTCATTTAAAAATAGAATAGGTTTATCAGGTTATAACGGATATAAACTGCTTATTGTGACGATAGCATACAGATAAATCTCAATAAGAATACGTAGATGATTATGGACAATGCAGTGGTGAAGAGGTAAGACGCAATGCTACTAAGCCGGCGATGCGAGTTCGAACCTCATTTTTACATATTTTTTATTTTATAACTTTTACTCCATTCAAGAATGTTTTTAATTGAGTACTATTTATTCATATGTTTTTAATTCACTTGTTTATTTCTTTTTTCTTTCATATATGTTTCATATTTTATTTTATTCTATATTTGTCAAACAATAAGAATTATAGTGATTACAAATATTCGACTTCGATAGAAGTATCTGTCTGCTCATTGCCTGATGCGATGCTGTGCGTCTACATCTCTTTCAACAGCTATGTTGCTTGGCCAGTAGCGCTTTTCCGCTTCAATGGCATGGTTACAGCAAGAAAGTCATTCTCCCGCAGCAATTGTTTCCATGTTTTTTGCTGTTATTTTCTGGGTGTCAAAGGGTCACCTTTATCAGTATTTATTTCTATTTATATATATATTTATATAAATGTATCTTACATATACAAACACGAGGAGTTCCGTAAAAATATGTATTGTCACAAGGAAATACATCTTTTAATTGTGCAAGTTTTAATATTTATACAAGTTAGAAACCAAAATGTGTCTATTTCTTTCCGCAATAAATAATGTCTTTAAAAACATTTGAAATAATATGAAGCGCATTTAATTTTTTTTTAATAAAATTGAAAAACGAAATATAAATAAACTCGTACGACTCAAACCCGCGACCCTATTCACCAAAAAACGTCACATTGAAGTCTGTTATCGTATCCACTGGGCTAATCAAACTAAACACTAATCCATTGTTAGATTAATGCTATAACATAAACACGTAAAGCTGTCCTATCCATATTACAATAAAATAATCGAAATTTGTTTACAGCGATTCTCACTTATCTTTGAATCATCTTTTATTTTTGTAACTCAGTAACAAGCGTGTCATTTCCTATTCCACTCCGCTTTAAACAATAATATGCAAGAAGGCTCTCGTCTGGTATTTTCTGTATCAGATATCAGAGACGTGAACGGAAATATAAGAAACAGATATCATCTAACAAACATATATTAGTACCCGTGTACCCGACACCCAAATAAATGAAAGTAGTTCCGTAGCCTTTTTAAATATAGGTTTAGGTCGTCTATTGCTTTAGCAATAATATCTCAGAACAGTTAATGGAAAATTAATTACTATGTGCAGCCTTTAACTTTATTGTAAATGTCTGAAATGTATGTCACTGACATGTATATGTAATTAAAGAACCTCAAGTTAAAAACAGTACTTGTAGACTTCTGTCCTTCCATGAAAGGAACATTGAGTTTTTGTCAGCACATCGCTGACATTTTTATGTAATTAAAGAACCTTACTTTAAAAACAGTAATTGTAGACTTCCGTCCTTCCAAGAAAGGAACATTGCGTTTGTTTCAGCACATCATTGTCTAATTTATTCATAATAGGCAGCATTTCATGTTCTTAGAAAGGTCTAAAATATATGTCCTGGAATTATAAACTCAAACTAAAAAAACTAAAAAAACGCATCTACAATTTCATCCATCCATGACCTTTAAATACAGATTTATCAGCAGGTTCCTAGTGTTCCGGTGGATCCTGGCTATACATATCTCAGACACACATTCGGATTTGAAAACCTGGGAGGTAGTGGGTTCAAAACTCGAGAAGGTCACACAAAATTACTTCATAGACATAGAAATAGTAGCTCCCTTCAGCATATACATGTTAGTGCTTGGATTATTGGTCTGCACGGTAACAGTATAATTTTTATGTCTTTCACTAGTTGTGAGAACTGGGTCAATACATTTGTGATGAAATCAAAGATGCGTCTTTTATGAATATAACGAGGTCTTATACAATACGTCTATTCTTAATCTGTCGAAATAGACTGCGTAATAGCATGAGCGCCATGTAATAGGGATATCCGGCAATTTTAAGGCATTATCTGCGATTTAGTGATTATGGAATTTGTCGATATAAATTGTGTCTTGATTCGTCTTGTTTGACTCACGCTAAATTCACTGAACTCGTGGATTTCAGCTAACCGAATATTAGCAGAAATGTTTACTTATAGTTCAGAATGGTAATTGTGATATTCGGTATTTTTTAGGAATTATCTGTGATTTAGAGATTATGAAGATTTCGAGGGAAATTGTCTCTGTATTTGCCTTTTTTGACTCAGTGAATATCAATATGATTACAGGGATCTATATACTAGCAGGAATGTTCAGAAATGGTAATGAAGCACAGATATGAAATGGTTCTTCATTTAATGAAAGAAAACGTGGAATATCAATTTTTTGTATCTAGGACTATAAATGCTTGTTTTTAGAGATTATAAACTTGCGGGGATATCTTTATTTACACATTTCCGTTTATTGGCATGCCAGTAGGGTAAGAGTGAGGGCTGGTGCACCCTAGAATCTGGTTTAAACCCCCAGCGGCCGTTTCTGAGGAAATACGTGTACATGCATTGAACACACTGCCGCTAATGTTATCATGTTATCCAACTCGTGTATTGTACTCTACTCTGGTAAGGTATTTATAAAAAAAATATTAATCATATGTTCATGTTATATCAATCTGTCCTTTCTGTATATGGGCCTCTGTTGTGTTTCCAGTTAAGGGATCACATATTGTCTATTTCAAGATCATGACTTATTTTGTGGTGTCCGTAGACGCTTGAGTTTTTATCGATCGTTCTTTTCTTGAGCACCCCCACCACCACCCATCCCTACCAACACAGCCGAGTGATGCGATAACGGTTATTACATAATTATCAGGAATACTTTTAAAAATGGAATCAAACATGAGTCGAAGGTAAATTAACCGGGGAAAAGGATGGGTGTACCGATTACCAATACATTCTACTCAAAACGTGACGGTAAAGTGTACATGTAATACCATATTATATTGTGATCACGTTATTATGAACATGCAAACAGATGCTGAGCAGTTTATGTTGTCGATTTGCTGGCCATACAAATTGACCCAATTGCAGTCTCATAACTGAGATAAATATTTAACTAAAGTACTTCATATGGCAGAATAATACGTAATTCTACAGATAGTCAAATATCATATAATGTGACAGAGAGTATTAATGCAATTTCACAGACCATACGTGATCGTATGCTAACAATGTAACCTAATGTTATTTGTGTGAAAGGTCTTGTCGCTTGGAAAAACAGTTTCAAGTTTCAATAATTCGCGCTAATCCTGTCACATATCTCACGAGTAAGAAGTGTGATTCAATTTCCCTCCTTAGTTTTCGAATGTCGTGAATATGGCTAGTCTAATGTTTCGAATGGTTCCATAATATTTATTAGACGTTCTTTAACGATTACTTGTTATTACAAGTTTCTAACCTGCAACTCGTTATATGTCTGAAACAAAGGAGTATTTCCATTATATATTGTATGCTTAATATGCTACTGCTTATCAAATGGTCCTTTTGGAAGGAAGGTTTAAACAGCACCGAACACACCAATGGTTACTACCCCTTTAAGGTTTCTATATCGACAGAATGCGCATTTGTCTCAAGCATGTGAGAAAACTTCCTATGGGGTGTATGTATCTCAACTTATTCGTTTTGCAAGAGCTTGTACTCGAGTTGAGGACTTTAATATTCGTAATATTTGTATAACTAAAAAGCTACTTAATCAGGGTTACCGTTACCATAAACTTCGTAAAACCTTTGCAAATTTTTATTATCGTAATCCTGATCTTCTTTCCAAATATAAAAGCAATTTAAAGACTCTTCTGCGACAAGGACTATCACAACCTGACTTCTATGGTGATGTGATTTATAAACTTCGAAAGATTCTTGGTCATGATCACTTTCATTCTATTTTTGTTAAACTTGTTAAAAAGTTTATCAAAAGAGGTTATGACCCTATCGTTTTGCAACGTACTGCATGCTTGGTGGTGGACCCTTTTACACTTCGCCACTATGCTTTCCTCTTTAACTGTACGATGACCGGACAGGCTGTGGACCCTATGAAGACGCCTACCTATAGCCCATTGGGACGGTGGCGTTTGATGTTTGTCTATGATCTTTCTTGTCGTGCCCTTAATGGTTTATTCTCTTGTTGCTCTGGCTTCTGCCAAGTCAATGAGTACCTTTATTGTGGCTTTCTAGGCTATTGTTTTTTTGTATTATATTTACACGAGCATATTTGTGTTTTATTGCCTATTGATGCTGCCTTGTTGGTTAGAGATTAGATCATGACGGGGATTTCTTTATTTACACTGTCCTGTTTTATTGGGATGACAGTATGGTAAGTGTGAGGTTTGGTGCACCCTAGAACCGGTTTAAACCCCCAGTGGCCTACTGTGCCACTGACCGTTCCAAGGCGGTAGCCCTATTGTCAACCCTTTTTGTGTTTGTGATGTCGTTTGCATTTATTATTACTTTTGCCTTCTTGTTTGTCTGTTTGCGTGTTTGTTTCTGTGTTTTGTGGTTGACTGTCGTCCTTAAATGCTACTTTCCCTGTCCGATCGTTTTATATTTCTTTAGGCGTTAAACGTTGCAATCTGTTAACCATGTTAACATTTAACAAAATACTGAAATGCGAAACTACAACATTTATGAATTTTGTGTAACAAAGTTTACTTTGATTAAAAGGCCTAATACATGACAGAGTTGTCCTTTCTGTAATTAGTTGTAACCCCTTGTTGTACAAAACATGTTGAGATATATCTGGAATATTACGTGGAATTAGTTGTGTACAATAGTTAATGTGATTATGCGTTTCCTTTTCTTTTCTGTATGTCTGAACTACGAGTTTTGTGTATCTATACGATCATTTTTATGCACTTTCACCGTTTCTATTTTGCATCAATAAATGCAATGTTTGTCATCGATTTGTGAAGTTGTTTAACGGACATTCAGCAAAAGACATCTAATAAACGATCCAAGTATTCACGCTAAACGACATTTACTGTAGTTTCAGACACACTCAATTATTTTGATTAACCCGCCTAACATGCATTTTGCTCTCTGTAGGGTCTGTAACAACTGGTGAAGTGCTAACTCAATAAAACAAACAAATGAGTGTTAATATATACTTATTGAAAATGCAAATTTAAATTAACTATTTACTATTTAGACAATTTTGCAAATGAGTTAAAATTGTTAAATGCTCATCGAGGGGCACAGTAGTGGGATACAGTTATAAGTGAACAGTATCGACTTGATGGTGGGTTTGTCTTTGATACACCCAGTTTACACTCAGCCATTGTACTTGGCTTAGGAATAATGCATTTCGTAATTGAATACCAGTGGTATCAGTGAGATTTGAATACATGATCAACGTATTCCGAGTTCACCTTGTTATCTACTGAGAGTACCAGCTTCTTGACACTTTTCTCAACAACAGTATTTGGTTATTCTTTCTACAGTAGTAAATTACAAACACTCATGTATATTAAAATAAACTCATGGTTGACTTTCTTCACAAAACAATGAATGTTTCTGTATTATTAATAAAGGAAGACAACACTTAACTTGTACGTACTGTGTGTCGAGATAAATGTTAAGACCTTAAAGAGAGAAACCACTGTCACAAAACTTCAACGTATGAGTTGTTGCAAGCGTTAAAAAGTTAATATCGTTGTCAATATAGAATCACTCCAGAACTACTGGTTTTCCTACATAAAAAAGCATTTGATTTGCAAATTGACAAAACGTTCGCTGGAGAGTGTGTTTTTATCATAAAATGGAAATGTATGAGGGGATATTTCGCAATGAATGCGATTCGGAGGCGTCGTGCGTTTCTGTAATTTCCATTAAGGATAGTAAACATTGAAATATCGTTGATTCGCATAGATTATTTGTATTCTACTTTTGTGAGAGTATTCTGGATGACTTTGCACAGAAGTCCATTTTAAGACAAAAATATGAAATATGTATCGAATACATGTGAGCATATTAAATGAACAGTTTAAAAGTTGTTTTGAATTATTCATGTCTTGGTGACAGAATGTCAGAAAGAAGCTTTAATGCAAATGAATTTTAAGTATCCCATTACATCAAACCTTCCGGTTCGGCTTAATTCGCAACTGCTATAATGCCGACTTCTAGTAAGACTTTACCGCAGTGTACTTTAAATAAAACAGAGACACTAGAAGATTAAACAGCATTCATAAACGTGTTCATAAGAAAACAATATCAATGCTTTCCTTCGTAAATTGAATTGTAGTTGAACGGTTCATAAACACATTGTTGTTGGTTATTTTGAGAAGTCGTATAGGGAGAGAAATTATACACAGTGATCCGGTAACCGTGTCCTGCTCGAAATATCAAATATATTTCTATGGCTCTTTAACGACACGCAAAATAGACTCCACTGCGATACACTCCGCTTTACATCCACAGCCGACGGACGAGATAAGGATAACGATACCGTGTTTTTTTTAGTATCATATTATTTTCCGAAATAAGATACACAGATTATACTCATCATTATATGTGCAAGTGTGCAATCAACGAGCCCTTTGCAACTCCGAGAAGTGGAATCGAAGCGGGTTTGCATTACGTTCTAAGATCGAGTTAGCTATCAACTGCGTCTCCCGGACGTACAAATGAATGCAGACGATTGTTTCATAGTCGTTTTAGACATGTTTTGAAAAGCTACTTATTTTCAGTTTTATCTCAGACCATTAATATAAAATACTGTTCATAATCCTCAGCTTTTCACGTTCTTGGAACGGACTGAATGAAAGAAATGTAAGTCACCAGAATATTGGAATTAGAAACTCACATTAAAAAAATAGTAATTGTTCACTTGTTACATTTTGTGCAAATATTATATTGGATCAATGATTCAATCCTTAATATGCAAGTCTGAGACACACATTCCGATTTGCAGACGTGCTCCTCATAAGCTGATAGTGTAGTCATATTTCTGAATTATATCCGGCACTAATAATAATATAGAGTCCTCCTCGCATGTGGGGGGTGGTCGGTTTAATCCGCACCCAGGTCGTAACAACGACTTCTCCATACGTTTAACTTTTTGTCTTACTGCCGTTAAAGATCACGTTAAACAATATTGTGATAAAACTTATGAAAACTCCGAGAATAATTTGTTTTGGTCTATACGAAATTCAGGAGACGTTCTTGATAAAATGTGCAATAAACGTCAAGTTTCGCCTATTAGCACTTATGACTTCTCTACCCTATATATAACCTTACCACATCACCTTATCAAAGAAAATCTTATTGCTCTTATTCAAAAAACATTCGCTAGAGAAAATACTACATTTTTGGCCTGTAATAATTTTAAAGCGTTATGTCAAGCACTCATCTTCCTATTATACACTATTTTCATAAGGTATGGAACGACCGTTTATTAACAAATTGTTGGTATCCCTATGGGTACGTACTGTGCAACCCTTGTCGCAGATTTGTGTTTAAATTGCTATGAAAGAGATTTCATGTTGAGTCTTTCACCAGATACACAGGAAGACGTCGTTATTGAGGCCTTTAATGACACCCCTCGGTATCTGGATGACATATTAAACACTGACAACCCTTCTTTTTCTCTTATGTTGTCAATAATATATACCCTGAATATGTTCAACTTAACATAGCTAATATTTCTGATACTATCGCTTCTTTTCTTGATTTACATCTCTAAATTGAAAATTGTGAAATAATTAGCAAATTATATGACAAGAGAGATGAACATAAGTGAAACATGACACTCACTACTACAATAAGGCACCGTTGAGATATGAAGGAAAGATTGTTAAAGTATCTTGCCACCATACATAAATAACTATTCGTATGTCCTGCAATGGTTGTGATAACTGGGTCTATACATATGTGTTAAGTCAAACATGCGTCTTTGATACATACGACGAGAGCATATACCACACGTGTTTGCTTAATATGTCCAGTTTGACTGCGTAATAGCATAGGCGTCATTCAATAGTAGTATAGATACTTAGAGTACCAGCACAGTTTTCCCATCGATGGGAACGAGAAAAACTAGTGAAATATGCCAGGATGCACTCAGGCGTAACTCTCATTGACACCACCAAGATCTAAATGTAAGTCACGCCTAAATCAACCCCGATATATTTCATTAGTTTTCTCAAGCACCCCGCGGGGGAAACTCCGCTGATACTCTCGGTATCTATACTACTAATCAATTCGGTTTGCTATTTTAATAACATAACATTTGCAACTTATTTACATAACATTTGCAACTCATTAAGCAAAGTCAGACGGAACAGGGCAGTAGTCTTCATCATCGCTCTGCATATCATTTTTTACCATGGAGTATTTCATTTTCCTACACTTTGCTATTTTGTATTTCAGTTCAAGAAGCTCTTCTCTGTTTCCGGCCAGCTCACGTTCATAATTATCCATTTCACCCAGCAATCGCCTTTTTTTGGTGTCCATAAAATCATCACGGACTACCTCATATTCTACTTGGAGTTGCTTACCTCTCATCAATTATCTTCTATATTTATCTTTTAAATGGTTAAGTTTTCTGCAAACCTTTTCTAATCTTTCTTGTCCCATTATATAATACTATATATAATTATTGTTAAACCCTTGAATGCTACTCAACTATTACAATTAACATCTATCATACTCTATCATGGTATGTTTTTCTTGTATGCTAACGTATCTTGTCCGTTATCTAGTATGTACCGTTTATCATCATAAGCTGATAAACTTTTTTTATTTATTGCATAGCTGCTAATGTTATGCTTTTATGATCTAATGACTTTCATCTCATGGTGAGCTTCTGTTGCAGTAAACAAATGTTTTGTTTGTAATCGTCATGAGCTATCTGTTTTTTAACAACACGCCTTTTAACACCCTTACATTTCTTTGTACTAACCTCATTATCTAGCACATACGAATATAGTTTACTCCGCAACCCCACAAATCAACAATGGGTATTCCACAAGTTTCATCTTTCATCTTGCCAATAACCTTTTTATTATCATTAAAATGAAACTGACTTTTTGGATCATAATCACAATTATCAAACAGTTCTTTATCCTTGTAAAAGTCCGCATACACATCTTTTGTTTCTATTTCATAACACAAGGAATCGGTATCAGTAAATAATAACTTAGCTTTTCTATCATATTTGTGTTTGATATAGTTGTAATGGAAATCATACATCAAATATTTTGACAAGTCTAAAATACACATGCCAACATAACAAGGACGATTTAAAACTAATCGTTCTTTTATTCTGTTAATGGCAAATAAATTTTCATTAAACATTTTACAAGAATTAAATGAAGGTCTTGGTGCATATTTTAAGAGAACCTCCTTCGTGAGTCAATTTAACATTACTTCTTTTTCTCAAATTTTCCATAGTTTTACCAAAAACTGAATTGTTCATCAGTTTGAAGAAATCCTTTTCAAAAGCATTTTTACCAGCTGTTCTCTTGGCAGTATTAAAGTCTATGTATGTTTTCAACCACTTTGATTCGTCGAACTGCAGTATTCGGTGTATTTTTGTTACCTTCAATCCAAGCTTTTTATACAATTCTAAGTTTCTAAAATGCACGACATACTTTTCTTTATTTTTCAATGTCGTAACAAGTTTATTAACATTACAATGTCCTAAACTAAACTTTTGTTTTACATTTTTTACAATAGTCTGACAACCACTCATCTTTTATATTTAAACTTTCCGGGGCAAGAGGATACTCGTTATGCAAGTCATGCAGTTTCTCAGGATACGTAATATCGCACTCAGCAATGTAATTTGATTTTCCCTTTTCAAACTTATCAACCCACTTGAAGTTGCCAGTAGGTAACGGTTGACACATAGCCCACCCGTACAAGTTATTAGCATCAAGATATATTATGTACTTGTTTTATTTTTTCTTGTTATAGTTTTTCATATATTTATTGTTAGCCTGTGAATATCTGTTTGCGATATAACTCGAACCGCCTCTTAATCCTTTTTCCACAAACAAATATTGATCAATATCAGTTATTAAATCAAGTTGGATACCAGTCATCTTGAGACATGCATCCCAGGCTAAACCAGGACTACTGCAGTAATGACAAGGATCTAATTTGTAATACTCAATGCACATTTTTCTAAAGTTTTCAAAAACATCTGTCAGCAACAGCACATCAGTCTTAAGATACAGATCATGATATTCTCCCATATTTTTAATCTTAAATGTTTTCCATATTGTTTTAGCATGATCATAATCTGCATCTGAAATATGCTCATCATTAAATTGAGAATAAAAGCTATCTTTGTCAGGTAGCTTAACATCATCAAAGCGTTCAAAACTGTTCATGTAATCATAATGATAAATGCCTTTCGTTTTATTAATTCTAGCTTGTCGCCAGAGTATTCCTGAGAGGTGTATTAAAACGAAGGGATGTTTTTTACTAAATTTTCTAATGACTGAGACATAAACTGAAAACTGTCAATAAACACCAAACTTTGTCCTAACATAAAAGCCATGTACTTTTCCATGTTATTCGGTATAACATTTATGTTTCGTTTAAACTTCCCGATGTGCTGCATTATGAAATGAGAGTCATATCCTCTCAAGTTATGAAACACAATAGGTATTTTTCTAGTCAACCTGAAATTAATATTACATATGTCATGAGCGCATCCCTTATACTTTCCAGTTATATGACAATGGTCTCAAACTTTTCTGATGGAGTTTTTGTATGCCACTGTATAACCCGCGTCACCTTTTTTGAGAGTTATTGCAAAACCATTACCACAAATATGACATGATTTTGATTTTTGGAATCTAGCTTCTTCTTCCTGTGACATTACTAGATATTTTTTTAAAGTTTGCATTTATAGTTTTCTTGCACCACTTTTCTTCTTCTATCATTTTTTCAAAAAACTTGTAAACAGCATTTGGTCCTCTATACGTTACAACTGCTTTTGAATACTGATCATCATAGCAACAAACAACCTTATACCCATAACTGCAATCAGTATGCTTTTGATATGCTTCCGTATGTGATTTTTTAGGAGTGTTTGATACTGAAGAAATACTTTATGTTACTGCTTCAAAATCAGCATGTATAACAAACGGAACCATTAGTTGCCTGTCGTAGTTTTTAAACTTAACCTTTCCCTCTTTACTTGGCATTTTTATTGCTTGTTTTCCGTTAAGTGAAAGACAATCAGGCTCATGCTTTTTTATCACACGTTCTAATGTAAAGCATTGTAGGCATGTTTTACAAAACCATTTTCTTCCATTGTGTGCTGTTTGATTAGATATCAAACTGTTAAAGTTTTTTATCCATACGTAATGATTTTTTTCTTTTTTGGTATGTACAAAGGGTATACTTGATTATCTTCATACCCAAATATGTTAAAACAAATGTTGTTTTGTTTTTCTAATTTTGGGATTTCTTTGATATTGGTGATCTTGATTACAACGGAATTACATTTCCTGTTACAGGAAATGTAATTCCTTTGTAATCAAGATCACCAATATGCTTTTTAGACTTTGTTGTTCTTTGGGGATTTGTTTCAACAGGGAATTTATAAGCCAAATGACACCATCTAAAGCACTCGTTATCTTTTTCATTTTTTATATTTATCAATCCTTTTCTAGCATTAGCAAGTTATTTTGGTAAATCCAAATAAGAGCTACCACTTAAAGGCTTATACTTTATTCGATTTATGTAATGTGCATCTAGTGATTCAATTACCCAACCACTTCCCAACTGAATCCAATTTCCAATTATATTTATAAATTCTTCCTGTGCTTTGTCTTATGCTTCTGATATTTGATTTTTGTTTAATATTTTTTTGTTTTGTATACAAAATCAAAACCTCCTCTATCATCTGATACTTGTTTTTTAAAAGTAAGTTTTACATCAATGCTTAATTTAAATCCACCTGTTTTTCTTAGTTCTTGTTTAAGAAAGTTCACAACTCTTGATTGTGTTTTTTGTAGTTGTCTGAGCGGATCATTACTGACAACATTTACTTTAAAAACCTTGCTATACTGTTTTGGGGATGTTTCAATTTCTCGGATACTCATTATATAATATTACATGAGATTATTTCTTTAAGCCCCTATTAATTAATTAATTAATTAACTTAATTTTTTCACCCTCGCCGGCGTCCTCATCGGTATCCGCGTCGGTATCCTCGTCGGTATCCTCATCGGTATCCTCCTCAGTAACCTCATCAGTAACCTCATAAACATATTCACCGTTGTCCTCCTTAATAACCTCATCCAAGAGAGCATCTATTTCATTATCCAGAAGAATGTCTAAGTATCTCCGAAAGCATTTTTCCTCAAGAACTCTATTATCTGTCATCTGACTTATTTTTACATGATATTTGCAGTATCTATCAAAATCAACAGTTTCAAGATTACCTCCAGCTGCCAGTGATTTAATTTGTATCCTGTATTTGCAATAGTTTATAAACTCGTCTTTATCAAAAACTTCTGCATCAATCATTTCTTTTAAACTTTCAACAAACGTTTCAAAGTCTTCATAACATCTGATATCAGTATTAATCACATGAGGTTTTTCTAGATGGCTGATTAGATTATCTCTGAACAACTCAACATTTTCAGACATTAATTTTAATTGTGTTTCATTAAAAATCTTAATTTCTTTTTCTGCTAGATCTGTGAGAAGCTTTACAGCATCATTGCACTCAATCTCAGTTTTTATTGCCCAATCTATTTAAAAGCTGCAATATCATCTGACAATCGTTGCATGTGAACTGTCTCAAACTCTTTGATAAGTTCATTTGTCTTGGTTAAAAGAGCCTGCTCGTAAGCAGCTACTTTCTCATAAACCTTCGGTTCCTCTTCAAAATATTTTCTTTCTTCTTCCGCATAACTGTAAATACTCATATATTAAAGATTATATTATTTTAATCAACCATACATAATAATTTCAATTCCTTGCTTAAGTAAAATATCATAGTGGGCAATAAAAGAAACATTGTATATTTTTGGTTGGCAACTGGTTGCCTATGAAATTTGTTTTTTACAAAAAGCATGCAGTTTGTTTATATCTCCTTGTTTTGTTTTATATGACAGTTTTAGTTGTTTTACCATTGTTATGATTCTTACTGCCGAATCTTGAAAGTTTGAAAAAATTATTAACTCTTTTTCAAGTTTATTCATATCTTCAATATCAATAGTTTTTGCATGTTCCGTTTGATCTTCCTTAAAGTTGTTGATTTCAATTTCTATACGTTTCTGATTTTTCTTAAAGTTTTTGATTTTCTTTTTTATACGTTCCATTTATATAATTACATAAGATAATATTTCTTTAAGCCTATATTTTAAAAATATAATTCTGTATTATAATATAATGAATTGCAAATATTGTGAAAGAGTTTTAGATATTATTGATACCCCTGGGACGTGCATAAATTGCATCTTATTTTACGCAACTAATGAAAAGAAGCTTTATAAATATTGTACCAGAGCCAAAGAAGGGTGAAAATATCGGACAGGGAAAGCAGCATTCAAGGACGACAGTCAACCACAAAACACAAAAACAAACACGCAAACAGACAAACGAAAAGGCAAAAGTAATAAAAAATGCAAACGACATCACAAACACAAAAGGGTTGACAATAGGGCTACCGCCTTGGAACGGTCAGTGGCAAAGTAGGCCACTGGGGGTTTAAACCGGTTCTAGGGTGCACCAAACCTCACACTTACCCTACTGTCATCCCATAAAAACAGGACAGTGTAAATAAAGAAATCCCCGCCATGATCTAAACTCTAACCAACAAGGCAGCATCAATAGGCAATATAAGTAAAACACAAATATGCTCGTGTAAATATAATACAAAAAAACCTATAGCCTCGAAAGCCACAATGAAGGTACTCAATGACTTGGCAGAAGCCAGAGCAGTAAGAGAACACACCATTAAGGGCACGACAAGAAAGAACATGGACAAACATCAAACGCCACCGTCCCAATGGGCTTTAGGTAGGCGTCATCATAGGGTCCACAGCCTGTCCGGTCATCGTACAATTAAAGAGGAAAGCATAGTGGCGAACTGTATAAGGGTCCACCACCAAGCATGCAGTACGTTGCAAAATGATAGGGTCATAACCTCTTTTGATAAACTTTTTAACAAGTTTAACAAAGATAGTATGAAAGTGATCATGACCAAGAATCTTTAATCGAAGTTTATAAATCACATCACCGTAAAAGTCAGGTTGTGATAGTCCTTGTCGCAGAAGAGTCCTTAAATTACATTTATATTTGGAAAGAAGATCAAGGTTACGATAATACAATTTTGCAAAGGTTTTACGAAGTTTATGGTAACGGTAACCCTGATTGAGTAACTTTTTAGTTATACAAAGATTACGAATATAAAAGTCTTCAACTCGAGTACAAGCTCTAGAAAAACGAATAGGTTGAGACAGATACACCCCATAAGAAGTTGCTCGGGGAACATCCCCATCCAAGTGGGGATAATTAACAATGTCAAAATTAAAATCATCTCTCTTGTCATAGATTTTGCTAATTATTTTACCATTTTCAATCGAGAGATCTAAATCAAGAAAAGAAGCGTTATTATCAGATATATTTTCTTTATTAAGCCGAAGTTCTTTAGGATAAATATTATGAACCATAGTTGGAAAGAAAGGGTTGTCAATGTTCAGTATGTCATTCAGATACCGAGAGGTGTCATTAAAAGCTTCAATAACATCTGCCTGGGTATCTGGTGAAAGACTCAACATGAAATCCCTTTCATAGCAAAATAAAAACAAATCTGCGACAAGTGGTGCACAGTTTGTCTATAAACGGTGGTACCATACCTGACGAAAATATTATCTAATAGGAAGATGAGTGCTTCACAAACTTCATAGCAAGTCCACATAGTATAATTGTCTAAACTGCCGTTAGTGAAAAACGCTTAAATATTATTACATGCCAAAAATGTAGTAAGCTGTGTTACAAGTGTACTTACGCATGTATACATTGTGACGATACTTGTGAAGTTTTCGATAACGAGCTTGTTTGCCTTAATTGTGGCACTCACAATGGCTACAATCTTATTGCAGGTTACAATTATAGCCGAAAGAAAACTATTTACCACAGAAAGTACCATTTTGATAAATACTTGGTAGAATATGATTTGTCTTCTAAAAATAGATAAAGATTTGGAGATTTGTTTTACAAAATTTAAAGATTTTAGATCAAATAGAAGGTCGAAAAGATCAATCAAATTTGAATGCATTTTTCAGAAAATATTTAAAATATTAAAAATAGAAAAAGAAACAAAACCGATTAAAACAAAATCAACCAGAGAAAAGTACGATAGGATATGGAAGCAAGTCAGACAAGAATTACGACTGAATGCCATGACCGTTTAACTTGAACAGATGCTCCATAGGAGCATCTCTACTAGCTTAATTTCCATTAAGCTTGAACCTTTTCATATACATTTCCAGAGGTTCTGTCATTCATTATCATTCTTTTGAATTTCTAATATTTTATTAAAGACAATCCTAGTTATCTCCTCATCATTTTCTAGTCCTGTTGTTGTTTGGACATATGATAGAAGTTGTTTAAAACTTCTTTGATGTGTTTTTAACAAAGTCTTTTTTTCTGCTATTCTTGTTTTACTTGCTAAAACAGCAACTATCGGAGGAACTGCGCCAACCACAGCTATGAAAACAGGAATTGATGGAACTAATGCTAGAATAGCCCCACAACCAATTATTCCACTAACAATTTGTAATGTTGTGTTTATGATACCGCCCAATTTATAACTGCGTCTGTATGCAGCCACAAGTCGTGTCAAGGGATCAATTAATTCTTCTTTGTTAGTAATTTGTGCCATGTATAATTACAGTTAGACAATAATTTAATTAAGATATTTAGAAAATAGTTGCTAATGTTCTTTGGATGATATTTTACCTATTTTTAGTAAATCATCCATTATGCTAATACCTTTATTTATTATCTGCGGACTATTATTTCCTGATTCAATACTTCCGCATACTAACTCTAGATCATTAACCAAATCACCAGGATTATTGTAATATTCAACATCAACACAACCTCCTAAAATCTTCTTGAACTTTGAAGAACCTTTGTGAATTGGTAAACCAGACAATTTTGTTCGTTCCTTAAAAGCATTCTTAGACAGCTTTGAATAAGTTTTTTTTATTATTGTAACGCTTTGTTATCAAGTCTATAAAATCATCGTCAACTTTTAAGTCTAGCACAACTGCTTCTCCTTGTTTGGCAATAAGCTTGTGATGACCAACAAGTTTGGGCAAATAAATTTGTAACATACCGTAATGACCATCTTTGTCGACTTTGTAGGAATTTCTTTTTTGTTGCATCCCTTTGCCAGTCTTTTGTGCAGTTTCACTAGCTGCTCGAATCCACTCAGGTTACCTCTTTATGTAAAAATCCAGAGCATCCAGTTCACCAGTCAGATCTTGATGTTCTTTTGCGCGTTGATCTAATTCTTTTTTGCGAAGCTCGGTGATAGCTAATAATCTTGAAATTTCATGTTTGGTCGCATCGGTTGTCGCATTCTTGTACCTCTCTTTGAGTCTTTGTACGCTGAGGTTGCCTATTTTTGTCTCTAGACCTCTTATCTTGGTAGGTATTACCTTGCGCATCCTCTCAACCTTTTCAACATATGTATTATAAACATTTTCTCCTTCCATAATACCTGATATTTTAGTTGGCATTGGCAAGTTATACTTATCAAGTACTTCTTTATTCATACCAGCGTCCAAGTCAATATCATACACCGGTTTTTCTTCCCATTCTTCTTCTTCTATTTTTTCGTCCTAGGGCCTAAACGATGCACGTTTTTTTTTTATTTCTGCAAATAGGTCTGTCCCGGGTTCGGCAGCTTTTGACATTAGCACTCTGTCTGAAGCACTTCTTAATTTTGGTCCCTTTATTGCCTGCTCTAGTTCCTCTTGGTAACTAACCGGCGTTAGTTTAGAATCTGCGGTTTTCTTGGCAGCTGGTTTTTTAACGTGCGGCGGTGGTGGCGGTGGTGGTGGTGGTAGTAGCGTTGGTGGTGGTGGTGGCGGTGGCGGTGGCGGTGCTATAGCCCATGTTCAGGCGGGGCAACTAATTGTGGACGTATTGCCTCAGGAAGAATAGCCAACTGTTGACGTATTTCTGGAAGGGTAATCAAATGTTCAGCTAGCCGCATTGTTTGCTCTGTTATTTCGCTAGGTACAGGTTTAAATACTTCTGTGTATAAATCACGACTAGCTCCTTTTTCTAGTCATTTTCGGATAACTTTATTCTCGTATTCTTTAACAAACTCACTCGCTTTTCGCATTTTATCGGCTTATTCTTTCCATTTTAAGTTAGATTAAAATAATATAAATTAAGATAAGTTAAGACGAGTATTGTCCAAGCATTTTTATAATGCAAATCCCAAACTATGATATGAAAACAGAAAACGGTAATTTTAAACAACTATGGAACTTTATGCCAGACTGTTGTTTTAGGAAGTTAATTTGCGGTAATTCAGGTTCTGGCAAGACAAACACATTAGTTCACATGTTGCTGAAACCTTTAGTTTACTACGACAAAATTTACTTGTTTGCTAAAAACTTGGAACAGTCTAAGTATCAGGTCTTTCACCAAAACTGGAAAAGATAGCGAAAAAGAATAAAATTTCGGTCGAAGATATATTAGAATGTTTAAATGATGAAGTTATCCCTGTGAATGATTTGGACTCGGATAATCAGAAGATAGTCATTTTTCGACGATTATGTTTGCGAACGCAATCAAAACGATATTATTAATTATTTCATCCAGGGAAGACACTAAAATTGTTGTGTAATTTATTTATCTCAATCTTATTACAAAACTCCCAAAGACATTCGTTTGAACTGTTCTCATTACATCTTCTTTGCAACTCCGGTTAATCGCGAGCTGGGTATGCTTTCCAAAGAACAAGATGTCAGCAAAGAGCAGTACAGAAAAGCGACTGACAAGCAGTACGACTTTCTGTATCTGGATCGCCCGAGGAAGTTGATCAAAAGAAACTTCACTGGTGATATTTAATCTAATCATATTATATATAATGGGGCTTTTTAATGATCTTGGCGAGGAAGTTACTACTGGCAGTGTTAATATTACACATTTTGGTATTGTGCTGTCTGAGTATGTAAAACAAAAAAAATTGGTTAATTATCTTCACAAGGGTAGAAACCAGGAAAATGTTTTGAAAAGTGATCTT
The DNA here is from genome assembly GCA_037043455.1 of Cyrtodaria siliqua. NCBI lineage: Eukaryota > Metazoa > Mollusca > Bivalvia > Adapedonta > Hiatellidae > Cyrtodaria > Cyrtodaria siliqua. The sequence continues at coordinate 190,682 of JAWPHD010000268.1, read as the reverse complement.
GACATGAATAATAATAAAATCATCAATGTTGGCAATCCGACAAAAGCAGATGATGCAGTAACAAGGCAATATGCTCAAAGAAGAATAGCAAAGATCATATGTGATTACAATATTGATAAACTTCCAGACATGATAAAAGATTTGACAACAGGTGATGAAGATAAACTAAGTCTGATACAAACAAAGTTACAAGCAAACCGCGGGAAAATGCTTGAAATTCAAAACGGATTGGAAGATGAAATAAATTGTTTGAGTGATGCTTTGAAAGAGCTAGAAAAGAAAGATGTATTGGAAGAGAGTGAAAACTACAAGAAATTAAGCAAATAAATAAGAACTGGTGTTCAAAATATTAATACACGGATCGGAGAAATCAATAAACAAATGGTTGACAATAATGAACTAGAAACTGCTATTGCTGCTGCTTCAAAACAAATGAGAACTGCTTTTACTACCGAAATAACTCAAATTAAAATATTAAATGAGCAGATAAACACCAACGTTGCTGATACCAACACAGAATTTGAATATATCGAAAAGAAAATGGTTGACGGTAAGTCGCTGGAGACTGCTCTGAGCAAGTTGGTTGACACTGATAAACTTAACACTGCTATTGATGATGTTTCAAAGCAATTGAAAGCTGCTCAGGATGAAAGAAGCAAAGCTTTTGATGGTGAAATAGCTTCTCTCAAGGAGCATAATCAAAAGTCTGATAGCCGGCACATAGCAGTTCTTGGTATAATGGATGAGTTGAAAGTAAAAGTAGACTATTTAAGCCGGATTCTAATTCTTGAAGCTACAATAGACGGAATAAGTATTATAAAAGATAGAGTTGGTTATGCGTCGTACCCGACACAAAAACCACTTGAAAGAACCAAACGTGATGTTTTTCTCGAGGCATTTACTTTTGTAACCAATCCACTTATAAAAAGTGAAGAATATGCTACAAAATTTCCCAGTGATGGTGAACGTTCCGCTGGCATGATAATTGTAAAATCAGGACGTTATATAGTTGAAGCAGACCTTACATATACTGTTGCACATACAGACATTGGTATAGAATGGTTTAGTTTGTTTAATAAAGGCGCTGATGAGCCGCATGTTCAACCAAAAATAGAAAATGGTAAACGAATACTAAAAGAAACATCTGAAGTATATCTTCCGGAATCTCAATATTGGACCATCTCTCCAAGAATAAAACGTGGCACTACACAAGTTTTCAATTTTGAAAAATCAAGTTTTAAACTATTTTATTTAGGTGAATAATTTTATCTACTAATATGTATAATGGAACAAAAAATTGTATTATCATCAGAAAAAGCGTCAATAATTAATAGTTCAAATACACCGAGTAATTTTACAACTGTATTTGACAGACCATTAGTATTAGGTAAGAACAAACAGTACGGCATTGGACTTGATAAGATTAATTCTATGGCTTACTCGTGGTATAATATTAGTGAGGATTTTAATAACAAAGTGATAAGGTATCACAATGGAACAGATTGGAAAAGTATTATTTTTACAAATGGAAATTACAGTTATGCTGATATCGATAATTACATCAAAGAAGCATTGACTGTAAACGGTGATTTAACTGATGACTCACCTGTACCGATAAGAATTGAGTTTGATTTATCAAGTTTCAAATGTTTGGTTACCATCCGTAATAAGTTCATGCTTGATTTAAGAGAAACAAACGTTCACACCTTAATCGGGTTTGACAAAGATGCGGTTATCAGAGGAACTAAATTTGGAACTGTAACACCAAACATAACAAATTCTATCGATACATTGTATATCCACTGTGATTTGATAAGTAATTATATTGTTGATGGATCATACTGAGATGTTATTTATGAAATAAGCACAGCTGATCTTACGAGATCATATCCTTTCAAAGACGAACCGATAAGAGTCGGGTTCTGTGAAGTAAACAAAACAATCATTAACAGTATTAATATTTACATTACCGATTTCTCTGGTAAGATTATTAATCTTAATGGTGTCCACACATCATTTCGATTTGTTTTGAAGGAATTAATGTAACATAAGTTATATGGCACGTTTAAAAAATGTTTATGACACTAATACTGGAAAATATACTCAAGTTGACCGATTAACTGGAGCTGGCATATTTGACATTTTTTCAAAAGTCGGATCAAAGATATTTAGTGAGTCCGTGAAAACGGCAGGCAAGAAAGCATTAGAAACTGCTGGTAAACAAATCATAGAAAGCGGTTCTAAAAAACTTGGAGATGAAGTAGGAAAAATGGATGGTGATAAATTAGTTTCAGTTATTAAACCTAAACCAAAAGGCGAGATGATTTTAAAAGAACTAACAAAGGCTGATAACAAAAAAGAAGTTGTAGCTGAAACTGAAGAAGATGTAAATGCAAAAATTAACAGATTACTATCCGGACGGGGAATTCATGCAAGAATTAATCGATTAATTAATAAAAAATAATATAATTACTAGTATATATAGATGTTTCGAAGTAATCAATACAATACTAGATACGAGCGTATACCTATTCAGTTAGATACTCCTATAGCACAACCAGGAAATGCTACCAGGCAAATGAAAAGTTGTTATCAGTTTACAATAAATGATAGAAGTTCTTACTTTGATTGGTATACTGCATTTTTTGAAATTAGTTTTCAAGTAAACAAACTTGCTGATGGAGCTGGTTTTGCAGACGCTGACAGAATTGCTTTAATTAACGATGCAGCTTCACTGATTAATCACATGCTAGTAAAGCAAATGGAAAAATAGTTTACGTTGGAAATAAACTTCACAGATTTGTTAATATCAAAAGCTTGATTGAAATGTCTGATGATTATGCAAAGACAACCGGAACAAACGAATACTTGTATTTGGATAATACAGATCTAGCAGAATATCGAGATGATCAAGCTGGTTATAACCCAGGATTTACATCTCGTCATGCTTCAATCATAACTAATCAAAAAGTTCACTCTATGATTCCATTAAATAAATATTCCTTTTTCGAAGGCTTAGAAACAAACATGCTTCCTCCTAGTCAGATTCAAATTAGCTTGCAACTGACAGATGATAATGTGCTAATTTTCAAATCAAGTGGTGATGATGGCCGAGTAGTTATTGATAAATTAGTTTTGTGGATACCTAGAATGATATTTAACTCAGATGGTCTAAGCTACGTAATGGCAAATCACATGACAACAACAAGATGGACTTACCTCCGTGAAATGATACAAGAAAGCGGAAGCAGCCAAATGACCGAGTCCGTATTTAGAATAACGGCTGGTATTAAAAATCCGAAACACGTTTTTGTTTATCTGCAAAGGTCAGACAAGACTTCTTCTCAAACATAAAATCCTCATCTTCTGGATACTTTTAAACTAAATGCTGCTGATGTTCATTGCTATTTACAATCAGCTAAATTGGATATTGGTAATAGAGTTCATTATTCAGAAATCGAATACAGTTATAATAATATTGTAAGAATATTCGGAGATGTTATTAATTATTCTTACAATCAAAATGATAAAAACACTGGAACTTTACTCAATGTGAGTAATTTTAAAACTCTTGTCGGAATGATACATTTTGATTTGAGTTACATAGGTAATGAAGTCAGTGTTGATCCAAAACAACTAAATTTTGAATATAAACTAAACAACGTTCCTACCGCTAGATATAAAATTTATGCTTTAATTTTGTACAAGGAAGATGTTGTTATTGTTACAGTTGGAAATGAGCTAGTTATTGTTTAATCTAACTTATAATATATATGACTTACGTAAATTATTCAGTAAATTTATCAGATGGCCAGAAACGAAGTCTGGCAAAAGCATATGAAAACAAAAGTGAATTACCGCTCAGGTTAAAAAATAACCAACTAACTGGAAACTTTACTTTGCTACTGACAGCCACCCAGATTTAAAATATTAACAAGGCTAAATCTGGCGGGCAGGGATTAGACATAAATATATAAAAATCGCAAATGAGATCTCAGTCCAAGAATGGAGGCTTTATAGGTGCATTAGCTGGTTTTTTGACTAAAACAATATTACCAACAGTTGCAAAATGTGTTCCAAAAGTATTAGCACCACTAGCAACAGGAGCATAAAGTTGCTTAGCAAGTACTGGAATTGGTAAACTATTTGGAAATGGGATGGTAAGTATTCCTAGTGGCTAAAAGCAAGCACTTCTTGGATCGAATAAATTAACACTTGCGCAAAGAAACAAGATGATAAAGTCTAAAGGTTGTTGTCCTATTAAACTGACAAAGCAGCAACAACAAGATGGGGGATTTCTTGGAATGCTTGCATTATAAGGAATTCCATTGATTGGATCTCTTATTAGTGGTTTAACTGGAAAAGGTTTGCAAGTAGGTAGAAAAAGAAAAGAATGAGAGTTGATCGTGGAAAAGGTTTACACGTAGACTCACAAATTAGACCGTACAGAAGTATCCCATTCATAAAAAAAAGTTAATTTTTAAAAATAAACCTATCTCTAACTTAGATATAATAAAATGGGCCAAGCAGCTAGGTATACAGAAATTCAGGGGAGTGTTTAGCAAGAACAAATTACCGACAAAACAAAATAAACAAATATGTGGTATTATTAATCTTGATGATCATATTGGACCTGGTACACACTGGACTTGTTACTATGATAATTATCACTTCGATCCGTTTGGTCTGAGCCCGCCAAAAGAAGTTTTAACTTACATACCTGTTATAAAATACAACACCATTCAATATCAAGATAAAACAAGTGTCCTGTGCGGATATTTCTGTTTGTACTTTGCCAAAAAGTTGCATGAAGGAAATAGTGTGTACGATATTCTTTACAAATTATTAAAACCATACAAACCGATAGAAAATGAAAACATTATAAAATTATATTTTGTAAACGAAGTTTAATCTAATCATATTATATATGAGCTATTGTATAAAAAAAAAAGGTTACTGAAAATGTTGATCCTAAGTATGTTTTAGAAAAAATGGTAGAAAATGTTAAGAGCAACTTGTGCATCATGCGGTATTGTTAAAAACACAGAAGGTGGAAATATTGATATTCATAAAGCTTTGCTCCCTTTGCTACCCAAAAACGGGCTAACACTTCCTGGTTATAAATATTGCGGTCCGGGTAATCCACTTGATAGCGGAGAGCCGGTAAATGAGTTAGATGCTGTCTGCAAAGATCATGATATTTGTTATGATGAAAATCCTAGTAATAAATCAATGTGTGATACAAACATGCTTACTGGTTTGAAATATAGTAAGTCTAAAACTATTGGAGAAAAGATTGCTAAGAATTTGATAGTCAAGCCTGTAATTAGTGCAAAATATAAACTAGGACTTGGAGAGCCGAAAAACGAGAAAAGGCGTTGAAATGGACTGAAAAGTTAGCAGTTGAACTTCATAAGCCTATACGAAGAAAGTTCACTCAACGCCGTGTGATTGTTAATGAAATTGATAAAATATGGTCTGCTGACTTGGTTGATATGCAATCGTTTTCAAAGTATATTAAAGGTACTAAATACTTGACTACTGTTATTGATTTATTTAGTAAATTTGCTTGGGTTGTACCCGTTCCAAATAAAACTGGTACGGAAATTACCAAAGCGTTCCGGCAGATAATCAGTACAAGAAGACAGTGTAAATTGTTGTGGGTTGATCAAGGTGTGGAATTTTACAACAAGACGTTTAAGCAATTTCTTGATGATAATAATATCAAAATGTATCACACTTTTAATTTCGGAAAAGCTGTAGTAATTGAACGATTTAACAGAACATTAAAAGAGAGGATGTGGAAATATTTCACAGCAAACAATACAAATACATATTTAGACTTGTTACAAGAAATGGTTGATAAGTATAATAATACAAAACATCGGAGTATTAAAATGACGCCGATTGAGGCTAGTGATGAAAAGAATAAAGGAACAGTGTATTTCAACTTGTATGGAAAGATGAAAAGTAATCAAATTAAGCCAAAGTTTAAAATAGGGGATAATGTTAGAATCAGCAAATATAAAAGAACGTTTGAGAAAGGTTATACCCCAAATTGGACTGAAGAAATATTTGTTGTTGATGAAATTCAAAACACAAATCCTGTGACATACAAAATAAAAGATTTAAACAACGAAAACATTGATGGAAGCTTTTTTGAATTAGAAATAATAAAAGCAAAGCAAGAAATATTCAGGATTGAAAAAGTAATACGACGTGATTACAAAAAGAAACAAGCATTTATTAAATGGAAGGGTTACAATGAGGATTTCAATAGTTGGGTTCCATTCAAGGATATTGAAAATATTAAATAATATCTTGAACTATGCAGAGCGATGATGAAGACTACTGCCCAGTTCAGTCTGACTTTGCTTAATGAGTTGCAAATGTTATGTTAATGAGTTGCAAATGTTATGTTATTAACATAGCAAACCGGATTGATTATTAGTATAGATACTGAGAGTATCAGCGGAGTTTCCCCCGTGGGGTGCTTGAGAAAACTAATGAAATATGTCGGGGTTGATTTAGGCGTGACTTACATTTAGATCTTGTTGGTGTCAATGAGAGTTACGCCTGAGTCCCCACTGGCCTATTTCACTAGTTTTTCTCGTTCCCCGCGATGGGGAAACTGTGCTTGTAATCTCAGTATCTATACTACTTTCAATTGGGATATCCGGCAATATTTAAGAATCATTTGCGACTTTGTGATTGTGGAAGTTTTCGAGAGAAATTACGTCTTTATTTGTCTTCACTTAAATACACTGAACTCATGGATGTCAGTAGAAATTTTCATTTATAATTCAGAAATGATCATGTGGTATATATATAGTTTATAAACTGTAGCACTGTATAAATGTTTTTTCCCCATGTATTAATTAATTCCAACATGTTCGATCCAGTGCTTTTTAAAAGGTATTTTGTAGATGTATGTATTTTCTCACCATTATATATATATGCACATATATATGCCATAGTTCTTCAATTACAACGTAGACTATCCGTGCCTTTTTCGCTCCCAGAACTTTAAAAGATAGAAGATAAAAGTCCTTTTACAGAAATTATATATTACAGTCTCCCCCACAAGGTACAAAATCAGCTCGGATCGGAGCCAGAAATAAAATCATGATACAGTTACAATCTCCCCAGGTAGCAGCCTTTTAATGACCAATAACAAATTAACTGCAATAAAAGTAGCCAGTGCTAATGTGGAACAGCTGGCATCTCTGAGACGCTCATTCTGCAGCAGAACAGAATATTGTTTTACTCACTCATAGTATACAACAACTTAGATTGTATTTTTAATAATTGTATTTTACTGTCAAATCTTTGACAGTTCTCAGTAATTATAACATTATCAAAAATAAGTACACTTTGTAGTAATATAGTATAAATTTATTGATGTACATAATGTTCATGCATATTTAAAATGCAACAGTTAAACTAAGGACTCGACCTTCTAAATTGTCAAAAACACTTATTAAAAAACGTTTTTCTCAATAATCGATTTTGAGAGTTTCATTTGATGAAGTGAATATGAAATGATTTATACCCACAACTGATTTTAATATGATTTTATAAGATATTAAAGGGACACATGGCAATCTTGTTGAGTGTTTATCAAGCATTAAAACTGGCGATTCAATTTATTAATCCAGAATCATTTGACTTTAAACCTGCTTGCATATAATTCAATGCAATTTTGAGTTTTCAATTTATCTTTTTATATTTTCATAGGTTAAAATATATTATTGGTACAATATAATCAACAGTTAGTGATTTGCAAAAACAGTTTTCTTTATACTCTTCTCATAATTAATATTAATAATTGAACAAATGCAAGTAATGTAGAGAACTAATTGGACACCGCGGGTTTAAATATTTTTTTATTGCCGTGTGTCCCTTTAAACTTTGATATAATCTGTTGTTTCTGATGTTTTTTTAAGCCCTCGAGTATATAATTATATTGATGTGGTTAAATGAGGGTTATATATATTGATGTGGTTAAATGAGGGTTATATATATTGATGTGGTTAAATGAGGGTTATATATTATTGATGTGGTTAAATGAGGGTTATATATATTGATGTGGTTAAATGAGGGTTATATATATTGATGTGGTGAAATGAGGGTTATATATATTTATGTGGTGAAATGAGGGTTTTTAAGTATATATATTGATGTGATACACTATGTATGATTCTTTAACGTATTTGCAGGGGTGGATCTAGGATTTTCGAACATTTTAGTATATCACATGTAAAACGTGTAATCAAGATTCTGGGTAAGTGAAATAAGACAATGTGACACACACTATACATGTATCTATAATGTATCTGCCTGGGCGGATCTAAAATGTTCCATTTGTTGGAGGATATTAATTGATAAGTGTTAAAATAGCTATAGCAATGTACTAATGAAGTTTGTGGCCAATTGTAACGAAACACAAGTCAACTATACATCAAATATACATGTATCTATGCCCTGTATATGTATATACAGGGTGCGTATATTAAGGATTTGCAATTTCCTTGTGGCGGGACCTAGGGGTATTTTGAGGAAATGGGATGCGGGTCCTTTATCTTTACACGTCCCGTAACATATATTACATCTAAGTAATTGGTCATTTCATTGTATCGACTTTGGTGTCGATGTTATGGGGAGTTTTCTTCGTAATCCTCTTTGCGGTGTTGTGTCAAGCTGACGTTTCTTTGAAGAGGCTTTGACTGGTGCAAAACATGGCAATTCTTCAAAACTCTCAAAATGACTTTCCTGCCCAAAGTTATACTCTATCTCATTTGAAGATATTTTGAAAGACAGTTACTTTTCAAGAAATTGGAATTGACTGGTCATGTATCCCAACAGTTTCAATATACACTATTTGTAAGTGCACAAGTTCACCAAGTCTCTCGATGTCAGATTCAGGCGGTAGCCATTTTCTTGGGTCATTGGTTCGAAAACCACCTTTTGCAGATTTCACTTCTGTCTTTCCAATTGTCAGTGCTCTGATATCTTGACATTATGGAGCTCTGGTATTTTTTGGGACAGTATATAGTTTTGAAAAGCTGTGTAAAGTATTTCTGGTTTAGTAGAACTTTTGCTCGGTCAAATTTTAGGAGGTTTTCCCTGAAGATTTGATTGTTTATAATGAGGGTCATGACTTTTTCATTGGAAACCTCATTATGTGGACACTAAATATGAATGAAAAACACAAATGTACGCTTTATAACATCTTGTAAGTTTTTGTCAGAGATGTAACTAGTCTCCTCAGATCTATGGTTTCATGTACCATCTCATAACACACTCAACTCTGTGCATGCTTATCAGTGAGCAGTAACATGGCTGGGCAATGCTGACCGGGCAATTAATCATGGTCATTAAAAAGTGTTTATCTGGACAACCTGCTGGGGGATAACAGTACTGGTTATCGTTATGATAGCCATGAATTTCTGTTTCTTTCGGTCTGATCTGTACCTTGTACGTATGACTGTATTATATAGTATTTGATATGCCACTTGTCAATTCACACAAATCTCGCAAAATGCACAGTTGCAACGGATATAAGTATAATAAGGAAATACGTGTATAAATCACAGTCCCGACGTGTATCATGTTATCCAACTCGTTTATTAAAGTCTGCTAAGGTAAGATTTCTAGAATCAATAAAATGTTAAACAAATGAACATGGTACTTCAATATTAGCTTTCATATAGTTTCCCATAGGTTCCACTGTCGATTTTGCCTGAATCGATCTGATATTGTCTATATCAAGGTACTGGACATATAAAACATGTACAATACAAATCTCAGTCCGTCGTTACGACTAGAGACGCGTTTCAAACAAAGTCAAACACAGGGCAATAATCCTGTAATAAATGTGGCAATAAACAAGGTGTGAATTTGAGGGACATCAGGTCATTAGTTGTCATGTGTATATGAAGTTTGATAAGAATCCATCCAAAACTGTTTGTGAAATACTTGTTGCGTGACATTATATAATATCAACGTGGAAATTTCAAACTAATAAGCCATAACACTGTTATAATTAGGAAACCAACAATGTGTGACGTAGAGGAACATGACGTTATCAGTTGTTATGTGTATAAGAAATTTGGGATACGTCCATTCTAAACTCTTTGAGAAAAATATGTTAAGATAAATTATACAATATTAGAGTGGACAATTTTAAGTAAAGAAGGCAATACTTTTGTTATAAATAAGACAATCAAGAATGTTTGATGTAAAGGAATAAAAGGTCACCAGCTGTTATGTGTATATGAAGTTGGAAACAACCCCTTCAAACATGTTGTGAAATACAAATAATAACATGTGTTATGAGACGCGACGCGACGGCGACGCGACGGAACGGACAAGTGATACCTAATAAGAACCTTCCGGTGAAGATCTGGAATTCCAACACGAGGTATTATTTTTTTATAGGAACCGCGGCTCTGCCGATGTTCAGATTAAAACAATTATACCCATGAATGATTCTTTTTCTTGCGTATCATTTATATTCTGCGCGTTGACGTCGCGAACTACTAACGTTGTGCATGTTTATTTACACCATCACGTCCTTCCACTGTCATTGTTTATATAAGCGCGTGACTTTTATCTTCTCCCATGTGTAAGATCCAACACCCATGCAACACACGGATCACCTTATCCGGTATGCAAGAAATATAGGTCCCACTTCACTTTGTGAAAGCGATGGTATAATTATGAGTAATGTTTAAGTTGGAAGCTCAGGTAATTAAGATTACCATGTCATGAGCCGTATCTTTAAGCGTATTCAAGACGTCAAGACATTGATTCTCATTACTTTGTTCTATACTTCTTTAAATCTGTCTCTTTAGACACTGTTTCGTAGTTTTTCTGCGCTTAAAATTGACAATTAAAACAATCATTAATGATAAATCACTTCATATAGTTCAATGACATATTGCAAATCTTCTCTGAAACAATACAGATCGTATACTTATGACACTCTCGTTTTCATAAAGGTGCCTTTTTTGTAACATACTTCTGTTTCGGAATAATAAAGTTGTTTGGCTCAGCGCTACAGCTTAATCTGATTGGAAATGAAAAACAAATAATGTCTTGCAGTTCAATATTAACGTTAAGCTGATCGAAAGCTTAAGACGTAAATTGAATACCGCGTCTACTTCGTTAGATAAGTGACAGGATTAGCACGAACTATTGAAACTTGAAACAGGCGACCAAACCTTTCACAAAAATAACATTAATCACCAGCTTTTTAATTGTTAGGTTGCATACAATCAAGTATGTTCCGAGAAATTTCATTGCTACTATCTGTTACAGTATATGATATGTGGTGAAGAAGGACTTATAATTTTTCGCATGAAATGCTATATTTAAACAAACTGTTATGGCAGGAATATATATTAAGATAGTCTCTTGTTCATGTTGTTGTATTCAGATTAATTTAGTTGTTATTGATGCAGAATATCAGAACTGGAAACGAGTGTGTCAACCTCGAAATGTTGCTTGTAAATGGTATACAACGTTTCAGGGTCAATTGTTCTATACAGAGTTTGGGTCGATGATGCTAAACAGAGTTAAACGATGCTATACGGATTTCTGTTAAAAATATGCTGTACAGAGTTCTGGATCAATGTCGCTATATAGAGTTCTGAGTCGATGTTTGTGTACAGAGTTCTGTGTCGATGATGCTATACAGAGTTCTGCGTCGATGATGCTATACATAGTCGTGAGTCGATGATGCTATACAGAGTTCTGAGTCGATGATGCCATACAGACTTCTGCGTCGCCGGTGCTATAAAGTGTTCTGCGTCGATGATGCTATACAGACTCTAGATCAATGGTGTCATACATAGTTCTCAGTTAATGATGTCGGACATCACATTTTTAAAAAACTATACATATTTCAGTGTGAATTATGTGTGACAATGAATGTCGGAAATGGTATGCACAGTTCTGGCTCAGTGATGTCTGATAATCAATGTTAGAAACTCTATAAAGAGTTCTGGATCAATGATGTCTGAAAAGCAATGTTGGAAAATATATCGCTGAACATTATGTAAGGTCATCCGATTATATGGAACATATGTACACAAGACAAGCGACTTCGTACCTAACTCGTGTGTAACGCTCACTGAACGTGAAATTCCATCACCTTATATTTTAACTGCCTGAATCGTAATACTATATCACGTTATACTGTCAAATATTGTCTAGTTGTATAAGGAAGAGGCCTTAAAACGATTACCGATTAAAATAATATATGGGACAATTTCATAAACTAAATGCATTTATCAGACATCTCTATTTATCTTACACATTGCTGCCGTATACAAGATAAGTTGATAACATTTACTTGTAACGATGACGTCCTAGCTGTGTTATATGATAAACTGAATCTTACGTTCGTGACTTTGTGTAATTGTCTTTAATGAACTAGTTGGATAAACAGATAGGATAGGATAACAGAGACTCATATCCTATAATTTCACCCTGCTAGTTTGTTAAAATCAATAATACACAGGCACTCATGTAAGATCCTCTATGTTGAACACTAGAAACGTCCTTATACATGCAATACAATGAATTTATTTGACCTTAATATCGAAATTCTTTCATTTGAACATCTGGTCAATCATGATATCCGAAGCTAATCATGTGTGCCAACTTCTTTGAAAAAAGAAGACTGTTACATTTTTGTTGACATTTATATTGACGTATTTATCACATTATTCTATATCAGGTGTATCGGAAAAGAATAATTTAAAAATAGTCCATCTACCTCCCTTGGTCGGGGTTTCAGTTGGTGCAATCATACAGTCCTAAGAGGTTGTCTTAGTTGTCTTGAGAAGCCTTTGTACCTTCTAAACATGTGAAAGTATCAATGAAAGTATAAAAAATAAAGGAGATTTCTTTTTCTCATACTACTGCTTATGTCCAAACGCTTTCAGAGTAAAGCATTGTTTAGATTTACATCGTCGAAACAAAATATATTTCTGACGAACGTAAGACGTAAATATCGATGGCATCACAGCAAAAAAGAGCAACATCTTGAAAATTAATACACAAAAAAAATCATCGTTAAATGTACATTATTAATCATATATATATGCTTGATTTAAGTTTTGTGCTTTTTAATGCCTTTGTGTAGGAAATGATACATGTTACAACACACATTACCACCATAACATGGTAGAAGAACATCATAAGTGTTTTTCTATCTTTCTTAACCCTTTTTTCTATTGTATATACATATATAGCTGTAAAAGCTGTAAAAGCTGTAAAAGCTGTAAAAGTAATGAGAAATAATATACCTTTAAGCCAGCATGGCATTGCTATTTAGGTTGCTTTTAGAAATGTTATTAGTTTGCACATGCTGTGCCATTAGCCCTTCTACCTCTATATATATAAGCTAAAATATCAAGACGTATGCATTGTATTAATTTTAGATATAATGTTCATGAATATAATGGACAACTTTCAGAAGCTTCATCACTTAAACACTGCATTTATGATAATGTTTAAAAACATGTACCAGTTTTCAGCGAGTTTTGTTCAAAACTGGATTATGTGTCATCCTTAGGTAAATATTATAGTATTTCGGTATAGTTATAGCATGTTTCTAATTTGTTTATGTTTTTATTCAAAATCCTATTAGGCCTTAAGGATACAAATAGTTAACACAATACAATGACATGTAATACGAAATGAAACAACATAAACAAATTAACATATATATGTAAGTTGTATTTTTTCACGCTAGTGCATATATATGATATACTTTCACAACTACAAGCGTTTTAAGATATTCAAATGTGTGATATAAGAAACATTGTGATAATATGTGGTGTACTCTATATGACATCATCTTGATAATTGATGCTTATTATGAATCTATGACTATTGAAACTAATGTATATATGTTTCTGGCATACCGAATAGGGATATCCACGTTTTACACGGGGGATGGAAAGTCTTTATTTGCATACCGGACAAGGATATTCGTCATTTTACCGAGGCTAGATATTTCCATCTCATCCTAGGGTCGAGATAAAATTCACGCGCGCACCAACATCTGGTATTCAAAAAATATGCAAAACGTCAGTATCTTGCGGCGTCAACGCACAACATGTCACAACTCTATCTTGGGTCTTCGGTTCAGATAGGGAATTCCAACCCTCGGTATAAATGTTTTAATCGGAACCTCGGCATAGCCTCGGTTCCGTTAAAAACACATACCTCGGGCTGGAATTGCCTATCTTCACCGTTGGAGTTCCCTATCTTCACCGGATACCCATGAACGTTTCTTATAATATCACAGTCATTTAACAGAAGTTAAATATTCTGTGAATATGTCAAAAGACAATATATAAAGCAAATACGTGTACATGCATTTAACACGTGACATCGAATGTTATCATGTTACTGTTGTAAGGCATTTATAAACATACAATATCAATCATATGGGCATGTATTATCGATCTGGTCTTTCTGTATATGTTCCTCTGTGGAGTTTAGCCTTTAACTTCCTGTGAATGGATCACATATTGTCTGTTTCAAAATACTGATCTTATCATAAAACTAAGAGTATGATAACGGACCTCTGGAAACGGCCGAGCACGACACATACGAAATATATCAGTCTCGGTTTGATTGAGACTGTTCATGAGCGGTAGTGAAATTATGCTAGCTACCGCTCACGCCCTCTAAGTTTATCAACCGTCTTCACAACTCCTAACCCTAACGACAAGTTTCAAAAATGAATATTGTTAAACTACACAATTCATTTTAAACAGTCATAAAAATGTGAATGTATACAGACCAAAAACGCAAACATTTTTGAGCTGTATAAACTTGGTAACTTTTCAAGATTGTTGAAAATTAAAGTGTGTTTTTATTAAACATCCTTTATATTTTGCGTGCACTTTAATCATATCGGAAATTATCGCAATCTTCAAAGCTTCATTGTAAATAAACGCAGATCATTTCTTATTTGTTACGTCCCTAGACACTTGACTTTTTATCGATCGTTCTTTTCTTGAGCACCCCCACCACCACTCATCCCTACCTTATAGCTATATATAAACCATTGAAATGTGTGTCATATCCGCTTTTAAGAAGATGGTATTCAGGGGGAATCTCGTCTGGTATTCACCGACTCAGATATCAGACGACTTGTACGGAACTATAAGAAAACAGATAGAATCTAACAAACACAGCCGCGCCATGCGATAACCGTTATTACATAATTATCTGGTTTGTATCAGGGATACATTTAAAAATGGAATCAAACATGAGTCCAAACTTAATTGCCCAAGGAAAATGATGCATGTACCGATTATTAATTCACTCTACTCAAAAGGTGATTGTAAAGTGTTCATGTAATATTATATTATATTGAGATCACGTTTTTATGAACATTCAAACAGATTCTGAGCAGTTTATGTTGTCGATTGCTGGCCAACAAATTGACCCAAAGGCAAAGGACGAGTTCCAAGTAATATTTAGCCATACAAATGCAATAACCTTTTTATTGTATACTTTCATATTGTTTTCGATCAATTTTAATTGTATGACTATAACTTTTCATTGTATTTGTGTTATTTTAATAGCTTTTGATGGAATTTCTATCTTGCCATTCAGTTTCATTTTGTGTGGATAATTATTTTTCGCGAAAACAACGTCGACGTCGGATGACGTCATTAAAAATATCAAGCGATTTTCTAAAGTTTGTTTACCATTCGATAACGTTAAAAACAGTGGGTGAGTGACCATGTCAATTATTTTATCAATTTTTGCCATAAAAGGTTGAGAAAAAAACACGTATT
Organism: Cyrtodaria siliqua; assembly: GCA_037043455.1. NCBI lineage: Eukaryota > Metazoa > Mollusca > Bivalvia > Adapedonta > Hiatellidae > Cyrtodaria > Cyrtodaria siliqua. Next base: position 174,852 of record JAWPHD010000268.1, on the reverse strand, counting down.
TATTTTTATGTTGACACTATAGGAAGGATTCCGTTATTTTTATTTGAAAGTAGTTCCTTATTTCTATTTCGCGGCTCTTAGCAAGCACGAGCAAAAGTTCCCGTGCAATATCAATGTGTGCAATATCGTAGCACACTTAGCTCAATGCAAACTAAATGGGACAATATGAAAGTATACAATACTTGATTGTATGCAGCCTAACCATGTTAAAGCACATAACTAATGTTATTTATGTGAAAGGTCTGGTCGCTTGGAAAAACTGTTTCAAATTTCAATAATTCGCGCTAATCCTGTCACATATCTAGCAAAGTAGAAGAATGATTCATTTTCACTGCTCAGCTTTCGAACAACTTAACGTCAATACAACATTGCAAGACACTAGTTGCTTTGATTTCCAATCAGATTACGCAGTAGCACCAAACCAGACAACTTTATTATCCCGAAACAGAAATCTGTTACAAAACTGGCAATTTTATGAATATGGAAGTGTCATTGAATTATTGAAAGTAATGAGCCATTATTTTCATTTTAATTTACAATGTTAAGCTCAGAATAATTAAGATACGTATTAAGTGCAGACATAATATAATTGGTTCGTACAATTATAGACATTTAAAACAGTAAATAGCATTCAAATGAGTATCAATGTTTTGAGGATATCTTCGAATACTCCAGAAGTATGAAATACTTTTAACAAGAAATATCACTGTAAGTGATAAATGCCACAGAAGTGTCCTTTGACCTCTAAGTATGAACTTGGATCCATGGACCTGCATTTTGTGCACGTCACGTCGTTTGGTTGTGGTGAGCACTTGTGCCAAGTTATTTGAAAACCCGTCCAGGCATGCAAAAGTTATTGACCGAAAACGATTTGACATTTGACCTCTAAGTGTGACCTTGACCTTGGGGCCACAGACCTGGGTTTTATGCGCGACACATCGTCTTGTTGTGGTGAGCACTCGTGCCAAGTAATTTGAAAATCCGTCCATGAATGCCGGAGTTACTGACCGGAAACAATTTGACTTTTGACCTCCAAGTGTGGCCTTGACCTTGAAGACCTGGGTTTTGCGCGCGACACATCGTCTTGTTATGGTGATCATTTGTGCCAAGTTATGTAAAAATCCCTGCAGGGGTTGTGACGTTACGGTCCGGACACGAAATAGCGTACCTGTTTTTGACCTATGAACTGCAAGTGTGACCTTGACCTTTGAGGTACGGACCTGGATTTTGCGCGCGACACATCGTCTTGTTATGGTGATCACTTGTGCCAAGTTATGTAAAAATCCCTGACATATGAACTTCAAATGTGACCTTGACCTTTGAGGTACGGACCTGGGTTTTGCGCGCGACACATCGTCTTGTTATGGTGATCACTTGTGCCAAGTTAATCAAAAATCCATGCAGGGGTTCTGAAGGTCAAGTCCGGACACGAACTGCGGAATGACGGACAGACAGACAGAATTCTGACAGACGGACGGACGGACAGACGGAAGGTGTGATTACGATAAAAAAAACACAGCTAATGGCATGTATAGTATATTTTTAAAGTTCATCTAAATAAAATAGCCATACCATTAGTGAAATGAAAAACAAATGTATTTCATTTAACACACACACAGACAGGTCTGCATTTTTTCAGGCAAGATCTGCAATATGTCATTGAATTATTTGAAGTAATGAGCCATTAATTTTCATTTTAATTTATAATATAATTGGTTCATACAATTAGAGACATTTGAAACAGTAAATAGCATTCAAATGAGTATCAATGTTTTGAGGATATCTTCGAATACTCCAGAAGTATGAAATACTTTTAAAAACACAGCTAATGGCATGTATAAAATATTTTGAAAGTTCATCTAAATGAAATAGCCATACCATTAGGGAAATGGAAAAGAAATGTATTTCATTTAACACACACAGACAGTTCTAAAATAAACTGAAATCAATCCGAAGTCAGGACGCTGGAATGCTTATTAATCAGATATTGTAGTTATCTGAACTGCTTGTATCTGAACTGCTTGTATCTGAACTGCTTGTATCTGGACTGCTTGTATCTGGACTGCTTGTATCTGAACTGCTTGTATCTGAACTGCTTGTATCTGAACTGCTTGTATCTGGACTACTTGTATCTGAACTGCTTGTATCTGGACTGCTTGTATCTGGACTGCTTGTATCTGAACTGCTTGTATCTGAACTGCTTGTATCTGGACTGCTTGTATCTGAACTGCTTGTATCTGAACTGCTTGTATCTGGACTGCTTGTATCTGAACTGCTTGTATCTGGACTGCTTGTATCTGAACTGCTTGTATCTGGACTGCTTGTATCTGAACTGCTTGTATCTGAACTGCTTGTATCTGAACTGCTTGTATCTGAACTGCTTGTATCTGAACTGCTTGTATCTGGACTGCTTGTATCTGGACTGCTTGTATCTGAACTGCTTGTATCTGGACTGCTTGTATCTGAACTGCTTGTATCTGAACTGCTTGTATCTGGACTGCTTGTATCTGAACTGCTTGTATCTGAACTGCTTGTATCTGGACTGCTTGTATCTGAACTGCTTGTATCTGAACTGCTTGTATCTGGACTGCTTGTATCTGAACTGCTTGTATCTGAACTGCTTGTATCTGGTCTGCTTGTATCTGAACTGCTTGTATCTGAACTGCTTGTATCTGGACTGCTTGTATCTGAACTGCTTGTATCTGAACTGCTTGTATCTGAACTGCTTGTATCTGAACTGCTTGTATCTGAACTGCTTGTATCTGGTCTGCTTGTATCTGAACTGCTTGTATCTGAACTGCTTGTATCTGGACTGCTTGTATCTGAACTGCTTGTATCTGAACTGCTTGTATCTGAACTGCTTGTATCTGAACTGCTTGTATCTGGTCTGCTTGTATCTGAACTGCTTGTATCTGAACTGCTTGTATCTGGACTGCTTGTATCTGAACTGCTTGTATCTGGACTGCTTGTATCTGAACTGCTTGTATCTGGACTGCTTGTATCTGAACTGCTTGTATCTGAACTGCTTGTATCTGAACTGCTTGTATCTGAACTGCTTGTATCTGGTCTGCTTGTATCTGAACTGCTTGTATCTGAACTGCTTGTATCTGAACTGCTTGTATCTGGACTGCTTGTATCTGAACTGCTTGTATCTGAACTGCTTGTATCTGAACTGCTTGTATCTGATCTGCTTGTATCTGGTCTGCTTGTATCTGAACTGCTTGTATCTGAACTGCTTGTATCTGGACTGCTTGTATCTGAACTGCTTGTATCTGGACTGCTTGTATCTGAACTGCTTGTATCTGAACTGCTTGTATCTGAACTGCTTGTATCTGAACTGCTTGTATCTGAACTGCTTGTATCTGAACTGCTTGTATCTGAACTGCTTGTATCTGGACTACTTGTATCTGGACTGCTTGTATCTGGACTGCTTGCTAATCACGTATTTGGTCTGGACAAATAGTTAATCAGATATCAGATATGGACCCTTCTTAGTCACATATGAATATAGAATGTACAATCCGTTGTTACAACTCATGTAATGAATATGGCTCGTCTAAGGTCTCGAATGGTTCCATAACATTTGTTTGATATTATTATTGATTACTTATTATTACATTCGTCTAACCTGCAACTCGATATATACTGAAAATAAAACAGAAAAACATAAGGGGTATTTCCGCTATATAGTGTATGCTTAATATGCTACTGCTATCGAATGGTACAGACATGACGACATCTCGCCTGTCCTTTCGAAAAGAAGATTTAAACAGCACTGAACACACCAATGGTTACCCCGTTAAAATTTCATTATAGTCAGCATGCGAATTTGTCTCAAACGCGTGAGAGCAAACGTAGTTGCAATCTCTTAATATTAAACACAATACTGAAATGTGAAACATTTATGAATTTCGTGAAACAAAGTATACTTTGATTAAAAATCTACTACATGATAGAGTTGTCCTTTCTGTAATAAGTTGTTACCCCTTTTGTACAAAACACGTTGAGATATATCTGGAATATTACGTGGAATTAGGTGTGTATAATAGTTATTTTGATTATGCGTTTCTTTTCCCTTTCAGTATATGTCTGAACTACGAGTTTCATGTATCTATACGAGCATTTGTATGTACTTTCAGCGCTTTTATTTCGCATAAATAATTGCAATGTTTTTAATCGTTTTCTGAAGATGAGTTGTTTAACGGACATACAGCAAAAGACATCTAAAGAACGATCCAAGTATTTATGCTAAACGACGTTTACTGTAGTTTCAGACACACTCGATTATTTTGATTATCCCGCCTAACACGCCTTCAATGATACTTTAAATATGTACTCATTTTGCTCTCTGTAGAGTCTGTAACAACTGGTGAAGTGCTAACTCATCTAAACAAGTAAATACTTATTGTACACTTATTGAAAATGTAAATTTAAATTAACTATTTACTATTTAGACAGTTTTGAAAATGAGTTGAAATTGTTAAATGCTCTTCGAGCAGCACAGTAGTGGGATGCAGCCATTGTACTTGGCTTAGGAATAATGCATTGCGTAATTTCATACCGACAAAAGCCAGTGGTAGCAGTGAGACTTAAAGACATGATCAACGTATTCCGAGATCATCTTGTTATCTACTGAGATTCACCAGTATCATGACACTTTTCTCAACCACAGTATTTGCTTATTCTTGCTGCAGTAGTAAATTACAAACACTCATTGTTGACTTTCTTCACAAAACAATGAACGTTTCTGTATTATTAATAAAGGAACACAACACATAACTTACACGTACTTGCGTCGAGATACATTTTAGGACATTCATCAAGAGAAAAAACAGTGTCACAAAACATTTTTGTCCTGTAATAATATTAAAGCGTTTTTTACTAACGGCAGTTAAGACAATTACACTATGTGGACTTGCCAAGAAGTTTGTGAAGGACACTATTTTCGTCAGGTATGGAATCACCGTTTATAGACAAATTGTTGGTATTCCTATGGGTACGAACTGTGCACCACTTGTCGCAGATTTATTTTTATATTGCATTGGAAGAGATTTTATGTTGTCTTTCACCAGATACCCAGGAAGATGTTATTGAGGCCTTTAATGACACCTCTCGGTATCTGGATGACATATTAAACATTGACAACCCTTTCTTTTCTACTATGGTTAATAATATATACCCTCAAGAATTTCAACTTAACAAAGCTAATATTTCTGATACTAACGCTTTTTTTCTTTAACATCTCTGCATTGAAAATGGTGAAATAATTAGCAAAATATATGACGAGAGATATGCTTTTAATTTGGATATTATTAATTATCCCCATTTAGATCGGGAAGTTCCCCGAGCAATTTCTTATGGGGTTTATGTTTCTCAACTTATTCGTTTTACTAGAGCTTGTACTCGATATAAGGACTAATATTCGTAATCGTTGTATAACTAAAAAGCTACTCCTTCAGGGTTACCGTTACCATAAACTTCGTAAAACTTTAAAATATTATTATCGTAACCCTGATCTTCTTTCCAAATATAAAAGTAATTTAAAAACTCTTCTGCGACAAGACTATCACAACCTGACTTAAATGGTGACGTGATTTACAAACTTCGTAAGATCCTTGGTCATGATCACTTTCATACTATCTTGGTTAAACTTGTTAAAAAGTTTATCAAAATAGGTTATGACCCTATCGTTTTGCAACGCACTGCATGCTTGGTGGTGGATCCATTTACAGTTCGCCACTATGCTTTCCTTTTTGATTGTGCGAAGACAGGACAGGCTGTATACCCTATGATGACGTCTACCTAAAGCCCAAAAGGACGATGACGTTTGATATTTGTCTGCAGTCTTGTCGTGTCCTCAATTGTTTATTCTATTGTTCCTCTGGCTACTGTATTTTTGTATTTATAGATACACGAGCATCATTGTGTTTTACATATATTACCTATTTATGCTGCCTTGACGGTTAGAGAATAGTTCATTGCGGGGATTTCCTTGTTGACACTGTCCCGTTTTATTGGGTTGACGGTAGGGTAAGAGTGAGGTTTGGTCCACCCTTAAAACCTGGTGTAAACCCCAGCAGCGTTTTTTGCCACAGACCGTTCCAAGGCGTAAGCCCTATTTTCAACCCTTTTGTGTTATCGATGTCTTATTTGGCCTTTTATTCATCTTTAACTTTGTTGTTTTTTTCTGTGTGTGTTTGTGGTTGACTGTCGTCCTTGAATGCTGCTTTTCCTGGTTGATTTTTATATCTATATTCAACATATGTGTTGTCTCAAAAGTTAAAAAGTTAATATCATTGCCAATATAGAATTACTCTAGAACTACTGTTTTTCCTACATAAAAAAACGTTTGAATTGCAAATAGAAAACATATTCACAGGAGAATGTTTTATCGAAAAATTGAAATGTATGAGGTGATAATTCGCAATGAATCCGATTTGTAGGCGTCGTGCGTTTCTGTTATTTCCATCAAGGATAGTAAACATTGACATATCGTTGATTCGCATAGATCATTTGTATTCTATTTGTGTGAGAGTATTCTGGATGACTTTTAACGTAAGTCAATTTTCAAAAACAAAAATATGTAAATGTGAGAACTCGATGCTGATATTGTTAAAAGCATTATCCTAAGATGGAAAAACTGAAATAATTGATATCGGGTAATAGATGAGCGTATTAAATGAACAGTTTAAAAGTTGTTTTGAATTATTCATGTCTTGTTGACAAAATGACGCCATTTTGAGATAGTAGTTTTAATGCAAATGGATTTTAAGTATCCCATTCTTATCCAACTTTCCGGTTCGGTGAATTCACAACTGATAGAATGCCGACTTCTAATAAGACTTTACCGCAGTTTTTTAATTAAAACAGAGATACTAGCAGATTAAACAACCTTTGATGCGCAACTGAAGCGTCATTAACGTGTTCATAAAAAAAACAATATTATATATTCTGTGATGAATTATAGAAATTTCCCAGTTTGAGAAAATCTATAACATATCCCTTCCTCTACTGTGCTATCTCGCCTAGTGTGCAAGATAGCACAGTAGCCAAAAGTTATGAACTAAACGATAGACGTCACGATATTACGTCACAAATTGATGTCATGATATTACTCCGCGCTGTCGCCAAAGGAGTGACAGAAGAAGGAATACTTGTGTCAAAAGACGATTGGAAAGAAATTCATCACAGAATCGTGCGCACTCGTTTCTATATCGCAAGAATCTTTCTCACTCGGGAATTATTTCCCGTATCACTTGAACAATGTTAATTAAACTCTATATATCAATGCGTTCCTTCCGAAGTAACGGTTCATAAACGCATTGTTCTTGGTTATTTTGAGGAGTCACATAGGGAGTGTAATTATACACAGTAATCATGGAACCCTGTCCTGCTCTCACTGTGTGATGCTGTCTTGTTGGTTAGAGATTATTTCATGGCGGGGATTTCTTTAAAGTGTGAGGTTTGGTGCACCCTAGAAACGGTGTAAACCCCCAGTTGCCTACTTTGCCACTGACCGTTCCAAGGCGTTCAACCCGTTTGCGTTCAACCCGTTTGTGTTTGTGATGTCGTTTGCATTTATTATTACTTTTGCTTTCTTGTTTGTCTGTTTGCGTGTTTGTTTCTGTGTTTTGTGGTTGACTGTCCTCCTTGAATGCTACTTTCCCTGTCCGATCTTTTTATATTTCTTTTTACTATCAAATATATTTCTATGGCCCTTTAACGACGCGCAATATAGTTTCCGATACGCGATCCCGCCCACTTTACATCCTCATCCGACAGACGAGGATAAGGACGCCGCTATCGTCAGTGAGGGTAGAACGCGTGCTTTCCGAATTCCGTGTTGTTTTTTTGTGTATTAAATTATTTTCCGAAATAAGATACATAGCTTATATTCATCATTATCGATGGTTCAAGAGACATCTTTAGAGAGCTGGTCTTGATGTAGACACTGCAGTATCCGAGTAAGACCAGTTAATATAAAATAATGGTCATAACTTATTAATCCTCAACTTTTCACGTTCTTGGAACGGATATCACGAAAATATAGACTTAAAATCTTAAATTAAAAACAGAGTAATTGTTCACTTGTTACATTTTTGCAATCTTATATTGGATCAGTGATACGATCCTTAATAGGCAAGTCTGAGACGCACATTCTGATTTGCAGTGGAGCTCGTTTACTTGACATATAGCATAATTATACAGGTTAGTGCTAAGACTGATCGGCCTAGTGCCAGTATAATGTGAGTGGGTAGGGTATCATGTATCATGTGTCTACACCGTGATATTCCAGGCGCTATCAAGTTAAACATGACACTCACTACTGCAAAAATGCACCGTTTAGATATGACGTAAAATATTGTTAAAAGTACATACATGAGATATAGGGTCCTATAGAAACCACAGCGTCCAAACGCAATGGCATCGTAGGTCCGCACTGTACTGCAAACAAGGACTAGATAATACAATGAAAGAGACAAAAAAACAACGGAAAGGGTGGTGAATAAAGCGTTACCGACTTGGAACGGTCAGTAGGCAATAATGCCTACTGGTTAGCTTGTATCGATTTTATATGCGCACAATCCTCTCTATTATCCTGTCTTCAGCGCCCAAATAGACAAGAGAGTGTAAACAAAACTACATCCCATCAAAAGGAATTCTCTAACAATAAAGTCCACATCCAGAAACTAACTAAAGAAACACATACAAAATAATAAACATCTCGGGATGTATCCAGAATTGTACTGAACAACCATAGTAGTTGCAGCTAAAGAGAAAACCAATCTAGGGTACGACCAGAACACCCGAGGGACGAAGCTCATGTACCAACCTCCCTTAGTTGGGGTTTCAGTAGGTACAATCATAGAGTCCCAAGAGGTAGTCCAGTCATTGCACAAGTGAAAAAAGAAGCGTAATGACTGACTGTAGAGGGGTCAATCACTAAACATGCATTGCGATGTAAAACCAAATGGTTATATCCTTTTCTGACGAATTTCCTGATTAAATTTGTAAAGCGTTCAGGAAATGCGTCAGACTCCTTATAGACCACATCTCCATAAAATGAGGGTTGTGATATGCCTAGTCGCAGAAGTGTTTTAAGGTTGGTGTTGTACTTTTCCAGCAGTCACTCGTTTCGGAGGTAGAATTTAGAGAAAGATCTACGTAGTCTGTGATAACGAAAACCCTGCTGAAGAAGTTTACTTGTAACAACTTGATTTCGATCATTGAAGTCTATAACATCATTAAACGCTCTAGCAAATCGAATGAGCTGGGAGATATACACCCCGTATGAGGTAGCACGAGGTACATCTCCATCCAGGTGTGGATAGTTAACGATGTTAAAATTGAAATCATCTCTTTTATCATAGATTTTAGTATGAATACAATCATTTGAAATCGAGAGATGAAGATCGAGAAATGCTTCTACTGTATCCGAACTGTTGGCTTTATTCAACGTGAGCTCTGATGGATAAATGTTAGTAACCATATGAGCAAAGAACGGATTATCAATATTGAGTATCTCATCAAGATAACGAGAAGTATTAATAAAGGCATCAATAATTTCAGGTGACAAACTCAACATAAAATCTCTTTCATAGCAGTACAGAAACAAATCTGCAACAACTGTCGCACAGTTAGTACCCATAGGAATACCAACAATCTGGCGGTAAATAGTTTTACCGTATCTTATAAATATTTATCCAGAAGAAAAGATAAGGCTCTACAAACATCAGTGCAAGTCCACAAAGTATACTTATTAATGGAGGCGTTAGTAAAGAAAGCCCTGACATTATTACAAGCTTCTCTAGCAAATGTCTTCTGAATAAGCTGAAGCAATTTTTCTTTGATAAGATTATGTGGTAGTGTAGTATACAGTGTAGAAAAGTCGTAGGTGCTTAGAGAAGAGACATGCAAATGCTTACACCGTAGTTTGTCAAGAACTTCTCCAGAGTTTTTGATAGACCAAAACAGATTTATTCCTGAGTTCTCGAAGGCCTTTCTGCAATATTTTACAATATGTTCTTTAAATATATGTTCGGAAAGTCCGGAAGTCAATAGTTTTGATATATTGGTCGTGGTACATGAACTAGAATTAGCGATAAAACGTGCTTTGTGAGGAATTTTGTGAAGTTTGGGTATCCAGTACATTGTAGGGAGCTTCGTCTGCTTACTAACTACAGAAACCTTCATAGGCTCCATGAAGGTCACATGCTGAGAAACAATGTACGTCTCCAGCAGAACTGTAGTTAGATAAGCAGAAGTGCTCGCTAGCTCAGCATTGAAAGTATTGATATAATGTAGTCGTCAGACAATAATTATATTGTTGGAAGCTTTGTCTGCTGGAACTAGAGCAAATTTAGTATGTAAATTCTGAATAAGCTTCTTAAGGTGTCGTAAATTGTAAGTAGAAGGCCGTGGAAGCAGGGATGGATTTGATTCGTAAAATAAAATACGTAATTCAACAATTACTGAAATAGTTTTCATCCAAGCAGTAAGTGCATGTTTATCTGCTTTTTCTCGCTTACACCACTTTGTACAGAAATCCTTTAAAGAATCCGCAATTTCATTGCAACGGGCATTAAAATCAATATCAGATGGAAGACTTAAGCCATTTGGCAATTAAAAGCCGTATCCCCTTATTCACAATTACATCCTGATTTCCAGCAAGAATGTGACCGGCGGGTTCGTAACCAAATTTAGAATTTTGACAATCTCAATCAGTAGGAGTAGATGTCTCGATCTCAAGATCAGACACGATCCTATTATAATTCAAAATAAGATTTCTAGTATATTTCTTATACTTGTAACATATAACAGGAGTCTCAATATTCTTGAAATACTTTGGAATTTTGTCAGTCACCCGCATCTCATTAAAAAAATGAAATCGATGCGTTTATCAACAAAAATGCTTTTGATGGTCAAATGGAGGATCTATATGTTAGAATTTTGACAATCTCAATCAGTAGGAGTAGATGTCTCGATCTCAAGATCAGACACGATCCTATTATAATTCAAAATAAGATTTCTAGTATATTTCTTATACTTGTAACATATAACAGGAGTCTCAATATTCTTGAAATACTTTGGAATTTTGTCAGTCACCCGCATCTCATTAAAAAAATGAAATCGATGCCTTTATCAACAAAAATGCTTTTGATGGTCAAATGGAGGATCTATATGTGGACGCAAAATATGTTGCTTGTAACTTTGAATAATAGATGCAACCTCATATAATGGATTAGTACGGACATAAATGGTATCCGCTTCTTCGTCAAGTTTCTGCAAGCAAGAAAAAGACAGTCTGACTACTTTGCTAAGGAGAGCGTGTCTACCCGAATTTTTATAAATAGAATAAAGGTCTGCAACAGTAAAGACTTTCTTAAATTTACGTTTAAGATTATGGTTCTTCCGGAGACCATGTGACCGTCGTTTACGTTTACGAATAGACAATATGCTAAAAGGATCTATATCTGGGTTATTGTAAATGTTTCCTTCTTGATAAATATTATCGTTTAACCACAATGGATAAAGGAGTTTGTAAATGCTTTATCCATTTGAGTTCAGCAATATATCTAGCTTGTATCTTGTAACCTTTGTTAGCAGTATTATCAAATTCCATATACTCCACGGGCTGAATTCTAACATCATCTATGGAATGCCCCGAATCCCTAAAGTGTGTATAAAGAAAGTTTTTAAATCGTTTCACCATACATAAATAACTATTCTTATGTCCTGCACTGGTTGTGATAACTATGTCTATGCATATGTGCTAAGTCAAAGATGCGTCTTTGATGCATACGACGAGGTCTTTTGCTTAATATGTCCAATTAGCAAGCGTAATACCATAGGCGTCATTCAGTTGGAATATCCAACATTCTTTAGGAATGATTTGCGACTTTGTGATCATGGAAGTTTTTGAGAGAAAGTATGTCTATGTGTCTTGTTTGGCTCCCACATATGCACTGAACTCATGGCAGGAATTTTCATTTATAATTCAGAAATGATCATGTGATATATATATATATATATATATATATATATATATATATATATGCTGTAGTTTTTCAATTACAACGTGGACTATCCGTGCCTGTTTTGCCTCCAGTACTTTAAAAGATAGAAGATAAAAATCCTTTTACAGAAATTATATATTATATAGTATTTGATATGCCACTTGTCAAATCATACACATCTCGCAGCATGCAGTTGCAATGGATATAATTATAATAAGAAAATACGTGTATATGCACTTAAATCACATTACCGACGTGTATAAAGTTATCCAACTCGTTTATTTAAGTCTACTAAGGTAAGGTTCTAATATCAATAAAATGTTAAACATATGAACATTGTACTTCAATATCGGCTTTCATATAGTTTCCCTTAGGTTCCACTATCGAGTTCGCTTCAATCGATCCGATATTTTTTATGTCAACATGGTCAACATGGTCAAGATACATATGAAACATGTACAATACAAATCTCAGTCCGTCGTTACGACTAGAGACGGGTTTCAAACAAAGTAAATAATCCGGTTATAAATGTGGCAATCAACAAGGTGTGAATTAGAGGGACAAAAGGTCATTAGTGGTCATGTGTATTTGACGTTTGATAAGCAACCATTCAAAACTGTTTGTTACGTGACATTTTATAATATCAACTTGGAAAATTAAAACAAATAGGCCATAATTCTGTAATAATTAAGAAATCAACAATGTGTGACGTAGAGGACATGACATTATCAGTTGTTATGCGTATAAGCAGTTTGGGATAAATATCGGAACTAAAGTTTTTCATGTTTATTTACACAATGACGTCATGCAACTGTCATTGTTCATATCAGCGCGTGACTTTTATCTTTTCCCATGTGTAAGATCAGGCTTTCCAACACCCATGCAATACACGGATCATCTTATCCGGTATGCAAGCAATACAAATCCCACTTCACACCAGTAACGAGTAAGGTTTAATATGGAAGCTCAGATAATTAAAATTACCATAGCCTTGTCTTAAGCGTATTCTCATTCATATGTTCTGTACTTCTTTAAATCCGTCTCTTTATTTGAAATATTAATATGTCTGCATTGTTTAGTAATTGTTCTGCGCTTAAAATTGACAATTAAAACGATAATTAATGATAAATCACTTCAAATAGTTCAAATGACGGATGCAAATCTTCCCTGAAACAATACAGACCGTACACTTATGACTCTCTTGTTTTCACAACGGTGCCATTTTTGTAACATATTGCTGTTTCGGAATAATAACGTTGTCTGTCTCAGCGCTACAGCCTAGTCTGATTGGAAATAAAAAACGAATAATGTCTTGCAGTTCAATATTGACGTTAAGTTGATTGAAATCTTAAAAAGGAAATTAAATCACGCTTCTACTTCGTTAGATATGTGACAGGATTAGGACGAATTATTGAAACTTGAAACTTGAAACAGTTTTCCAAGCGACCGGATCTTTCACAAAAATAAATTAGTCACTAGCTTTGTACATTGTTAGGTTGTATATAATCAAGTATGTTCTGAAAAATAGCATTACTGCTCTCTGTTACGTTATATGATATATTCTTAAGTGAAGATTATAAAACCTTATGGGAATGATACTCGATTCTTGACAATCAATATCTATAAAGCTATACATGTTTCCTGGTCAATGGGTCTATACAGAGTTTGGGTCAATGATGCTATACAGATTTCTGGTTAAACGATGCTATAAGGAGCTCTGGTTAAAATATGCTATACAGAGTTCTGGGTCAATGACGCTATACAAAATTCTGAGTCGATGATTCTATAAAGAGTTCTGCGTCGATGATGCTATACAGAGTTCTGCGTCGATGATGCTATACATAGTTATGAGTCGATGATACAGAGTCTAGATCAATTATGTCATACATAGATGTCTGACAATCAATTGGAAATGCTATACAGAGCTCTGGATCAATGTTGTCTGAAAATCAATCTTGGGAAATATATCGCTCAACATTATGTAAAGTCATCCGATTATATGGAACATATATACACAAGATAAGCGACTTCGTATCTAACCCGTGTGTAACGCTCACTGAACGTGAAAATCCATCACCTTATATTTTAACGCCCTGAATCGTAATACTATTTCACGTTATACAATCAAATATTGTCTAGAAAAGAAATATAAAAAGATCGGACAGGGAAAGTAGCATTTAAGGAGAACAGTAAACCTAAATAGTTGCATAAGGCAGCGCCCTTTAACGATTACCGATACAAAATAATATAATAAGAGCCTCGGGGGAATTTCATGAATTATATGCATTTATCACATAACATGGCTTATGGTAGTGTAATAAAGCCATGACTTATTTATTGTAATTATTGTAGATGCAAATAAGTACAGAATCACAGAGTTTACAGGGAAACATTTAGTCGCGAATGTATGCATGGTATATCACACGATACGTCCAGACATTTTAAATATGTATCCGTATTTGAATTCTGATTAGTAACGTTAAATTGGGCTTAAGGTGTCACATTATTTCTAGCGGAGCGAACGCGTTACAGTCGCGTAACGTAGCGGACGTCAAGTCATGTAAGCAACAAAACGACATCATGATTTCTCGTACACATTGCCGCCGTATACAAGATAAATTGATAACATTAAAGTGAAACAATCATGTCCTAGCTGTGTTATGTGATAAACAGAACCTTACATTCCTGACTGTGTAATTGTCTTTAATAAACTCGTTTGGATAAAAAGATAGGATACTCAGTAGAGCCTCATATCCTATAATTTCATCCAGCTCGTTTATTAAAATCAATAATACACAGTCACGCATGTAAGATCCCGTATGTGAACACTAGAAACGCCTTTTTAAAAGCAATATGAAATAAACACGCGAACTTGAATGGATTTGGTCCAACCAAAGATCCAAAGCTCATCATGTGTGCCAACATCTTTGGAAAAAGAGGACTATTACATTTTTGTTGACATTTATATAGACGTATCTATCACATGATTAGTTTCAGTAGGTGCAACCATACAGTCCTAAGAGGTTTTCTTGGTTGTCTTGAGAAGCCTTTGTACCTTCTAAGCATGTGAAAGTATCGAAAAAAGGAGAAAATAATTTCTCATAATATTGCTTATGTCCAGACCCTTTAGACAACATTTGTATCAGGCTGACACAATACAGTTTAACATATTTCAGCACGAAAGACACGTATTTGTCGTCAATATCCTGCGTCTTACAGTGAAATAACAACATAATTTGAGAAGTCGAGTAGAAAGTAATTGCCCGAAGAACGAAGGCCTCATAATTACGTTCTTGTCTGGAAACGTTTTTGGAGAATATAAACCTTCCTTTGAGTATTGCCAAATAGTTTAGGAACTCCGAGTTGTTCTGCCTTAATAGAAAAGCATGCATCTCTCAGAGTACATCGTCTAAACAAAACTATTTCTGACGAACGTAAAACGTAAATATCGATTGCATCACGGCAAATAAGGGCAATATCTTGGAAATGAATACCGTTCCTATATAGTAAATGTCATCGACGAATGCTCATTACTAATCATATATCTATGTTTGATTTAAGTTATGTATTTGCTTTTTGTGAGCTGTTTAATGCATTGGTGTAGGCACATGATACATGTTACAACACACACTACCATCATGACATGGTAGAAGAAGAACATCAGTGTTTTACTTTCGTTCGTATCCCTTTTCTTTTATTGTGTATACATATATAGCTGTAAAAATAATGACAAATAATATACGTTTAAGCCAACATAGCATTGCCATTTAGGTTGCCTTTATAAAATTTGTTAGTTTGTTAATGCTGTGCCATTAGCCCTTCTACCTCTCTTTTAGTGAAGCTAAAATATCAAGACGTATACATTGTTTTCATTGTATATGTGTATGTTCATGTACATGGTAAACTTTCAGAAGCTTCATCTCTTAAATATTGCATTGATGATCATGCTTAAGAACATGTACCAGTTTTTAGCGAGTTTTGTTCAAACTGGATTATGGGTCAGCCTTAGGTAAAGATAATTATAGTATTTCGGTATAGTTATTATGTTTCTATGATATATGTGTTTTTATTCAAAATTCCAATAGGCCTTAATGGGATACAAATAGTTAACACAATACAATGACAGATAAAAAGAAATGAAACAAATAAACAAATTTACATATATATATGTATGATGTATTTTCTCACGCTAGTGCATATATGATGTACTTTCACAATTCCAAGCATTTTAAGATATACAACACACATTGTGATAATATGTGATGCATCTTGATAATTTTTGCTTATTATAAATCTCGGACTATTGAAAATAATGTATATATGTTTCTTGTATACCGGATAAGACTATCCACGTTTTACATAGTGGTATGGAAAGTCTTATCTTTATTGGTAAAGATAAAAGTCACGCGCGCAGCAACATCCGGTATACAAGAAAACATGCAAACCGTTAGTAGCTGGCGGCCTCAACGCACAACAAGTCGCTCATATGCAAAAAAATATATATATCATGGATATTCGGTACAAATAGGGAATTCCAACGCTCGGTATAAGTGTTTTAATCGGAAATTTCGATAAAAACACATACCTCGGGTTGGAATTTCCGATACCCATGAAAGATTCTTATAATCTTTACCCTGAAATATAATGAAATGATGAAGTGAAATGAAAAGAAAATCACAGAGACGAGTCCTTTTAATATTTCTGAACGTGTAGGATTGCTTTTCCATTTTATATAGGGAAAAGGTGTTGGGTAGGCTATTATTCTCTCAATCATTTATGGGATTTTGTTGACCTCTTTAAAATTGCATTAACAGTTAGACGACTACTTATGCTTGTTTTCAAACTATTTAATCACACCATAGGACAGAAACGTTCGACAAATATAGAGGTTTATGCCTTTTATTTACACCCATACTACGTTGCAAGTAAACAGTTTTGGCTCCTACTCCGCCATCTTGGGTTGGGATTGACTCATCCAAACAAGAATGAGTCGAAGCTTGATCATGTCCGTGGTATCTGGAGAATAAGTGAGACGAATATGAATTTCCAAATTATTTTGACAAGTACTGAATGGAATGACAAAAATAAAACATTTAAAGTATTAATACAAGAGTTAAAGATTGGCACAGTGCATTTTCCGTCCCTTAAACCCGTAAGACATTTTACAACAAGAAGCAGCTTTCTTACAAGATACAGTCAGGGCCATTATTGGATATGCAATATCAATACGGAATGTCACGCGACTGCGGTTCCTTATTAATCCATCATGATCATGATATTTATTAAAACTATATGCATATTGGGACAATACGGCTTACATTCAGTGACTTTGTAGAATGTAACCGGAAGAAGCAACGTTATATGTCATAAAAACCCTTTCACGAAACAGTCATTCAATACAACTGTCAATAATCAAGCATTTCCAAAATGTCCCAGTTAAAGGTACTGGAGGCGATCTAGAAAAGTCAGTCCAAATACACATAAAAACATTCACAGTGTGATTCAGTTTCATATGACATTTGCATATACATTAAATTAAACTGCACCTTCCGGTTAATTATGAAATATCATGAATATTAATTTAAAAGGTGTATATATTGCTAACAGTTTTACATATAATAAATATAGATATAAAAATCGAACAGGTAAAGCTGCATTCAAGGACGTCAATCAACCACAAACACACACAGAAAAAAGAACACATTTAAAGATGAATAAAAAGCCAAATAAGACATCACAAACACAAAAAAGTTTCGTTACCGCCTTGGAACTGTCAGTGGCAAACAATACCGCCGGGGATTTAAACGAGGTTCTAGGGTGAACCAAACCTCACAATTACCCTACTGTCAACCCAATAAAACGGGACAGTGTAAATAAAGAAATCCCCGCCATGAACTATTCTCTAACCAACAAAGCAGTATTAATAGGCAATCTAAGTAAAACACAATGATGCTCGTGTATATATAAATACAAAAATACAATAGCCTAGAAAGCTACGAGGAAGGTACTCATTGACTTGGCAGAAGCCAGAGCAACAAGAAAATAAACCATTGAGAGCACCACAAGACAATATGAATCTGAAAAACAGTATGGTGGTTTTATTCGTATTTGGATTGGCCACCATAACGCTCCCAGGTCGCCTCCAGTCCCTTGGCCGTTCGGCCATGGACCATTACAGAAGACCATCTTTAACAGGGCCATTATTGTTAACTCACATTACGAGATTGTTCTTGAGTTGGTGCATTCTAATAATTTAATTGATTTATAATTTGTTTTAACATGTTTTGAAAGCGACGTTCGAGACCTAAAACCAAATACCCGGATGAATATTAACCAAATGCAGTATGCCGATGAGATCGCGTAAGATGAAATGCGGAGGATCAAGTTCGACCTGTATCGTTATTGTGTCCATATTTCTATCAACATATATTTACCTCCACTAGGGCTTACAATTACTGGCAATGAATAGACCCTAAATCAGACAGACTGTCATATGAATACCAATTTACATGACAATGAAGCATGTGAAACATCCATTTAAAGAGATATTATACCGATTTCCGACACTAATTTCTTGTTTTTTGTAAACAGGATATAACGTTCGTGCTTTATTTCAAAGATTCTACTAGCGGTGACCAGGTAAACAACTGGAAAAATTCGCACTTTATCGTAATGGATATGTCGAAGCACGTTATGATCAAAGTCATTTGCACACTATAATGTGGACGGTTCTTAATTGCCACTTGTGATATCTATGGAGCAGTAGCTAGTCAATGATTGGGATGTATAATGAGAGGAAAAAGAAACAAACGCATGATAGAAATGAAAATGGGAATGTGTGATTCCATTCAGAAATGGAAATGATGCACCGATATGAACCGGGTCTTTATTTAATGAAAGAAAACGTGGAATATCAATGTTTTGTTTCTAGAACTATAAATGCTGCCTTGTTTTTTTAGAGGTTATATCTTTATTTACACTGTACCGTTTATGGCCTGACAATATGGTAATAGTGAGGTTTTGTGCACCCTAGAAGCTGATTTAAATCCCCGGCGGCCTCTTTAGCTACTGAGCATTCCCAGTTGACAAACCTTTTATATTTGTATTGTCATATCTTGCCTATTGTTTATAATCTTTGTAGTTGTTGTTTGTTGTTTGTTTCTATGTGTGCTTGTGGTTGATTGCCTGTTAGATGTTTGTATCTACTTGTTCGTGTAAATAACACATCAGTAAAGCAATAACAAAACAGTATATCAAAAAAAGAGTATCAAAGTCATTTAACATAAGTTATATGTCAAAAAGACAATATACAAAACAAATACGTGTACATGTAGAATGTTATCATCTATTCAACTCGTTTATTTTACTCTTCGTAAGGTATTTATAAAAAAAATCAATATTAATCATATGACCATGTTATATCAATCTGTCCTGTCTTTATATGTGACACTGTTGAGTTTTGCCTATTAGTTTCCAGTGAATGGGACACATATTGTCTATTTCAAGATACTGAAACAATCAAACATGCACATTGCAAATTTCTCAGCCGTCTTCACGACTCTACTAGCGATGATTGTTCAAAATAGATATTTTTTAAATAAAATACAACGAATCTATGCATTTCAAACAATCTTGAAAATTTAACAACTTTATACAGCTCAAAAACGTCTGTAAAAAAAAGAGTAAAACACAGACTTTTTATGCTGTATAATCTTTATATACTATTTTCATGAAACCTCACCCCAACCCCTCCCCACCAGTATGTTTTGCTACAAACACACGTTTTGAAAATCGACCTAGAATCAGTCAACAGTCAATAAAATCAATTAGTTAACCTGGACCATTGGCAATCATTCTGCTGTTAAAGTATGTTGTTTTTGTCACCGAGTATTTGTTGCAGATGCACTACTTAAACTGCACATTTAAAATACTACAAGCGAAAACATATACTTGAAAAGACTTATAGCTATATAAAAACCATTGAAATGTGTGTCATATCCACTTTAAAAAGGATAGTATTCAGGGGAAATCTCGTCTAGTATTCACCGTATCAGATATCAGACGGCTTGTACGGAACTATTCGAAACAGCTAGCATCTAACAAATACAGCCGCGCCATGCGATAACCGTTATTACATAATTAACAGGTTTGTATCAGGAATACATTTAAAAATGGAATCAAACATGAGTCCAACGTAAATTGCCCAGGGGAAATGATGCGTGTACCGATTATCAATTCCTTATACTCAAAAGGTGACGGTAAAGTGTAATATACATGTAATATTATATTATATTGATCACGTTTTTATGAACATCCAAACAGATGCTGAGCATTTTATGTATGTCGATTTCATTACGGGGTCCGAGTATTAACTTTCATATCCCATGCAACCCCTTCTCCAAGAAGCGAAAACGGGGTTGGCTGGAGTTATGAAATAAAACCTAAATTCCGGCTTAAAACGTTTGCATATTGTAAAATTAAAACATGTAATAGGTAATTTTAAACAGGTTATCACACATTTTCAGTAAGAACATGTTTTTAAACGTGTTTTATTGTCGAAATATCCGTTATAAAATCCTGCTAATATAAGCGTTCCCTTCCATTAATGGAATTAAGGCGGGACCACGTAATGGCTGGCCATGACTGAGATAACTGTTTAACTAAAGTACTTCATATGGCACAATAATACGTAATTCTACAGATAGTCAAATATCATATAATGTGACAGAGAGTACTAATGCAATTTCGTAGACCATACTTGATTGTATGCAACCTAATAATGTAAAAGGACGTGACTAATCTTATTTGTGTAAAAGGGTTTGGTCGCTTGGAAAACTGTTTCAAGTTTCAATAATTCGCGCTAATCCTGTCACATATCTAACGATGTAGAAGCGTGATTTAATTTCTTTCCCTATATTTCGAACAACTTAACGTCAATACAACACTGCCAGACATTGTTTGCTTTTGATTTCCAATCATATTACGCTATAACACCAAACCAGACAATTTTATTATTCCGAAACAGAAATCTGTTACAAAACTGTCACTTTTATGAATATGGAAGTGTCATATACGGTCTGTATAGTTTCAAGGAAGATCTGCAATATGTCCTTGAACTATCTGAAGTAATGAGCCATTCATTTTCGTTTTAATTTACAATGTTAAGCTCAGAATAATTAAGATACAGTGCAGACATAATATAAATGGTTCAAACAAATAGATACATTTAAAACGGTAAATAGCATGCACATGGGTATCAATGTTTAGAGGATACTCCAGAAGTCTTGAAATACTTTTTAAAACACAACTAATGGCGTGTATGATATATTTTGAAAGTTCATCTAAATAAAATAGCCACGCCATTGAGGAAAAGGAAAACAAATGTATTTCATTTAACACCGACAGTTCTAAAATAAACGGTAATCAATCCGGAATTAGAACGCTGGACTTATTATTCAGATATTATAATTACATGAACTGCTTGTTTCTGGTATGCTTGCTAATCACAAATTAGGTCTGCACTAATTGTTAATCAGATATCAGATCTGGACCATTGTTAGTCGCATATGAATATAGAATGTACAATCCGTTGTTACAACACATGTCATGAATATGTAATAGATAGAGTCTGGTCTCAGCGAGTTGGCTTATTTAAACACCGATATGGGCGTAGCCCATCGAGGTGTTTAAATAACCAACGAGCTGAGACAGACTCTATCTTTTTTGTAGAATGGTGTACTTGTAGCATGGTCGGTGACATTTCCTTTGATGAATGGAGAGCATTAATTCGGCTTTACCGTACTACAACTACCGGATATTGGAATTTAGAGTACGGTCACTATGACGTCACAGTATTACTAAGTACACCATGCTACAAAGAAGATAGAGTATGTCTCGCTGAGACCAGACTCCATCTATTACTTAGTAACACTGTGACGACATAGTGACCGTGCTCTAAATTCCAATATCCGGTAGTTGTAGTATGACCACGCCCCTTTAGTTACCCTAAATTAAACGATTTAATGCTCTGCATTTATCAAAGGAAATGTCACCGACCATGCTACAAAGAAGGATAAAATTATCGGACAGGGAAAGCAGCATTCAAGGACGACAGTCAACTACAAAACACAAAACAAACACGCAAACAGACAAACGAAAAGGCAAAAGTAATAAAAATCCAAACGACATCACAAACACAAAAGGGTTGACAATAGGGCTACCGCCTTGGAACGGTCAGTGGCAAAGTAGGCCACTGGGTGTTTAAACCGGTTCTGGGGTGCACCAAACCTCACACTTACCCTACTGTCAACCCATTAAAACAGGACAGTGTAAATAAAGAAATCCCCGCCATGATTAAATCTCTAACCAACAAGGCAGCATCAATAGGCAATATAAGTAAAACACAAATATGCTCGTGTAAATAAAATACAAAAAAATGATTGCCTAGAAAGCCACAATGAAGGTACTCAGTGACTTGGCAGAAGCCAGAGCAACAAGAGAATAAACCATTAAGGGCACGACAGGAAAGATTATAGACAAACATCAAACGCCACCGTCCCAATGGGCTTTAGGTAGGCGTCATCATAGGGTCCACAGCCTGTCTGGTCATCGAACAATTAAAGAGGAAAACATAGTGGCGAACTGTAAAAGGGTCCGCCACCAAGCATGCAGTACGTTGTGGAGGTAATTAACAATGTCGAAATTAAAATCATCTCTCTTGTCATAGATTTTGTTAAGTATTTCACCATTTTCAATCGAGAGATCTAAATCAAGAAAAGAAGCGTTATTATCAGATACATTAGCTTTATTAAGCTGAAGTTCTTTAGGATAAATATTATGAACCATAGTTGGAAAGAAAGGGTTGTCAATGTTCAGTATGTCATCCAGATACCGAGAGGTGTCATTAAAAGCTTCAATAACATCTGCCTGGGTATCTAGTGAAAGACTCAACATGAAATCCCTTTCATAGCAAAATAAAAACAAATCTGCGACAAGTGGTGCACAGTTCGTACCCATAGGGACACCAACAATTTTTCTATAATCGGTGGTACCATACCTGACGAAAATATTATCTAATAGGAAGATGAGTGCTTCACAAACTTCATAGCAAGTCCACATAGTATAATCTAAACTGCCGTTAGTGAAAAACGCTTTAATATTATTACATGCCAAAATGTGGTATTTTCTCTAGCGAATGTTTTTTGAAGAACTCGTTATATGTCTGAACTACGAGGTTCGTGTATCTATACGATTATTTGTATTTACTTTTACCATTTCCACTTCGCATGAATAAATGCAATGTTTAAATAAATTTATAAAGCAATGCAATGTTTTTCATCGGTTTGTGGCTTTCTAGGCTATTGTTGTTGTTTTTTATATTATTTATACATGATCATTTGTGTGAACAGACTCAATAAAACCAAGTCTGCAACTTTTATCTCTTGTTTGTGTCTTTTGCTTCCAAGGGATCCACTTTTGATTATTTGCTTATATTGCCTATTAACGCTGCATTGTTTGTTAGATATTATAACAACCTGGCGTAATATCTTTTTTACACTGTCCCGTTTATTGGGTAAGAGTGAGGTTTGCTGTACCCTAGAACCTAGTTTAAAGCCCCAGCGGCCTTTTTTGCCACTGACCGTTCCAAGGCGGTGACCCTATTGACAACCATTGTGTGTTTGTGATGTCTTTTCTTGCCTTTTATTCATCTTTGTATATAGTTGTTCTTTGTTTCTTTGTGTGTTTGTGGTTGACTGTCGTCCTTGCATGCTACTTTGCCTGTTCGATTTTTAAATCTATTTTTTTTTAACATTCATCAAAAGGCATCTACATGTAAGGAATGATCCACTTATTCATATTGAACGACATTAACTGTAGTTTCAGAAACACTCGACTATTTTGATTAGCCCGACTAACATGCTAATAGAGCGTTTTCTCACAGACAAGTGATTTCTATAAAATTAAAATGAATTGAGGACATTGTCAACATCTACGTTATTTCCATATGGCGACATTTGAGGGCGTATAAAAGCTTAAGGAGCGTTTTAATATGTTTGTAAGCACACTTAATTGAGTAACAACAATCCCATTAAACAATTTCAAATTTGTCAAACAATACTCTTTTATGGATGATATGGACATGTTAAAGGGAGGTAAATTGATGAATATTGATAATCAAAAGCTGCCATCTACACAATCTGTTGTTGGCGGTCGATATAATTATTCTTAAAACATCATTATTTGTTCCTGTTTTGCTGTCTAGACAATCAGCATCAACATCAGCGGAGGCCTCGTTTTTTGTTCAGTAGATGTCTAATGCAGTTTGCTCTCTGGAGAGTCTGAAACAACTAGAGAAGTAACAACTTACCTAAACAAATGAATGAGTGTTAATATAAACATATTGAAAATGCATATTTAAATTAGTTATTTACTGCCACTTCTTATGGGGTCTCAACCTATTTATTTCTCTAGAGCTTGTAGTCGGGTTGAGGACTTTAATATTCGTAATATTTGTATAATTAAAACGCTAATCCAGCAGGGTTACCGTTAACATAAACTTCAAAAAAACTTTGCAAAATTGTATTATCATAACCCTTATCTACTTTTAAAATATCGAAGTATTTTAAGAACTCTTCTGCGACAAGGACTATCACAACCGGAATTCTATGGTGATGTGATTTACAAACTTTGTAAGATCCTTGGTCATAAGGACTTTAATACAATCTTTATTAAACGTGTTAAAAAGTGTATCCATAGAGGTTATGACCATATGCATGTTTAGTGGTTGACCCATTTACAGTTCGCCACTATGCATTCCTCTTTGATAGTGCGACGACCGGACAGATTGTGGTGTTTTCCACGTCGGAGCGAACGAACGGTATTGGGCCTTAGGTCGGAGACAAGTGGACGTTGTGTAAAAAGTGTAGTGAAACAACGTCGGAGTCAGGTAAGTGAAACATTTAACAATTGACCGAGTAATGAGAATGAAAGCATAAGAAACAGCATCACAGAACATTATAAGCTTGGTTAGACAACTTAATTTGATCATATACATATTAAAATTTGTAAAAGTGTCCATACGTCTTTCGTCAATCCTTATCCCACTCACCCATACTGTGACAGAAATAAAGAACTGGAATAATTGATATCGAATATATGTGAGCATAATACATGAAACGTTTAAAATGTCTTTATAATTATTCATGTCTTGGTGACAAAATGACGCCATTTTGAGACGGGTTTAATGCAAATGGATTTTAAGTATCCCATTCCATTAAATTTCCCGCTTCGGCTTAATTCACAACTGACTGCATGCCGAATTCTAATAAGACTTTACCGCAATGTACTTTAAGCAAAACAGAGACACTAGCAGATTAAATATCGTTTGATGCGAAACTGAAGCGTCATAAACGAGTTCATACAAAAACAATTCCAATGCGCTCCTTCCATAGTAAAGAAATATAAAAAGATCGGACAGGGAAAGTAGCATTCAAGGAGGACAGTCAACCACAAAATACAGAAACAAACACGCAAACAGACAAACAAGAAGACAAAAGCAATAATAAATGCAAACGACATCACAAACACAAAAGGGTTTGTACCTCCTTCCGATGTAAATTGTGATGCAGTTTAATGGTTCATAAACGCATTCTGTTGGCTAATTTGACTGAGCAGTCGCATATGGAAAGGAATACAGGAACCTTGTCCTCCTCTTACTATCAAATATATTCCTATGGCTCTTTAACGACACGCACAATAGACTCCGATACCCGCCCGCTTTACATCCCCAGCCGACGGTCGAGGATAAGGACACCACTATCGTCAGTGAGGGTCGAACGCGTCCTTTCCGTATAACGTGGGGTTATTTTTGTGTTTTATATTATTGTTTGTTTTTAGTATCATATTATTTTCCAAAATAAGATACACAGATTAAACCCATCATTATCGATGGTTCAAGAGACAGCGTTAGAGTGCTGGTCTTGTTGTAGTCACCGCAGGTGGCCAAGTTGCCGACCATCGAGCCCTCTCATTTGCAACGCCGAAATGTGGAATCGAAGCGGGTTAGCAACACGTTCTAGGATAGAGTTAGCTAACAACTGCGTCTCCCAAATGAATGCAGACGATTGTTTCATAGTTATTTTTTTCTGGTTTTCAAAAGCTATTTGTTTTCTTTTTGATCTCAGACAAGTTAATATAAAATAATGTTCATAATCTTTAACTTTTCACGTTCTTGGAACGGACTGAAATGTAAGTCAACAACGTAATGGACTTAAAAAAAGAGTAATCGTTCACTTCCGCCTACCCATGAAGGGGAAATACATTTTGTGCAAATCATATATTGGATCATTGATTCCATCCTTAATATGCCAGTCTGAGACATATTCTGATTTGCAGACGTGCTCCTCATAAGCTGATAGTATAGTCATATTTCTGTCTTATATATGGCACTAGCAATAACATAGCGTCCGCATCTCATGTTGGAGGATTAATCCTCGTCCAGGTCTGACCAACGACTTCCTAATAATGGTTTTAGTAGCTCGATTACTTGACGTTCAACATATACAGGTACTAGGACTGCTCGGTCTAGTATCAGTATGATGTGAATGGTTAGGGTATCATTTAATGTGTCTACACCGTGTTATTCCAGACACTATCAAGTTAAACATGACACTCACTATTAGAATAAGTCACCGTTGAGATATGACGGAAATATTGTTAAAGTGTTATTCATTCGATCTTTGGAGAACGCTGAGCCCGATACTTATACTAAGATATCGGTGGTACATTTTCAATGTTTATGTTTTCTTAAATTTTGATTCGGTGGTTCCACTACTCCGGCCGATAAAGGCACTGGCTTTTGTTTAACTACCCATAGGATATGTTGCCTGCTTTTTAATTTAATCTTTTGACTGTTACTTGTTACTATGTCAGGCTTCATAACCGCTGCTCCCAACTAATTTCTATTTTGTTTATTTCGCTCTTCGGGACATAGAATTTTGTTAGATACTGGGACCATACGTCATTGGACATGGAATACTGACAGTAAAAGTAGCATTTCCAGCGCCATATGCATGCCATCTTCGGGATTGTTAACATTATATACTTTTGATTTTATGAATATTGAGTTCTGCTCAATCCGGGGCTAGGGCTCAACCCGTGGCTAGGGGGCGTGAACGGTAGCAAAAATATTTCACTACAGTTCATGAACAGTCTCAATCAAACCGACAATGCAATATTTCGTATTTTTCGTGTTCGGCCTTTTCCAAAGGTCTCTCATACACTTTTATTCATAAATAACTAATACTCGTATTATGTCCTGCACTGGATGTGATAAATGAGTCTATATATGTGTGCCAAGTCAAAGATGCGTCTTTGATGCATACGACGAGGTAATATACCACATGTGTTTGCTTAATATGTCGAATTTGACTAAGTAATAGCATAGGCGTCATGCAATTGGGATATCCGGACTGGGACAATGACACTGATTTATTTTTCAGCAAAACAACTTAAAAAATGCAGTGAACAAAATGATTTTTAATAACATTTTGACGTCATGATGTTGTGACTTAGAGACACGCTTTGACAGTCTTGCACAGCTAGATCCTAAACTGTACAATCTGTGAAACTTTAGTTCAAATCATAAATAATAAATACAGGAGATATAGCGATAACAATATTTCACATATGCCGTCATTGGCGGCCACCTTAGATGATATCATCACCCCAAAAGCTTCGGGCACTTGTTCAGCCTGAGCTCTATAACTGTGTAAAATGTTGACTTGATACGACCAATATTTCTATGAAAAGTCGAGGTCAGAATTAGAATAATAAGAAAAGAATAAACAGAACAAAAACATTAGGTCTTTCCACTGAAAGGTGGAAAGCCCTAAATACGTGTATATGCACTTAAATCACATTCCCGACGCATGTCATGTTATCCAACTCGTTTATTAAAGTCTACTAAGGTAAGGTTTTAATATCAATAAAATGTTAACCATATGAATATTGTACTTCAATATTTGCTTTCATATAATTTCCCATAGGTTCCACTGTCGATTTTGCCTGAATAGATCAGATATTGTCTATGTTAAGATACTGAACATATGAAACGTGTATAATATAAATTATCTGAATCCGTTGTTACGGCTAGCGACGCTTTTCAAGATGTCATTACAAATATTTTGAAACTGAAGATTGTTCAAAACATTCGTTCTCATTCCTTTTGTCTATACTTCTTTAAATCTGTCTCTTGATAGGAAATAGTAAGTAATACGTCTGCACTGTTTCATAGTTTTTCTGAGCTTAAAGTTGACAATGAATACAATAATTAATGTCATATCACTTCAAATAGTTCAAGAACATATTGCAACACTTCCCTAAAGCAATACAGACCGTATATTACACTTCTATTTTCATAAAAGTGCCAGTTTTGTAACAGATTTCTGTTTCGGCATATAATAAAGTTGTCTAGCTCAGCGCTGCCACGTAATCTGATTGAAAACGAAAACGAATACTGTCACGTAGTTCAATATTGCCGTTAAGCTGTTCAAAAGCTAAGGAAGAAAATTGAAACACGCTTCTACTTCGTTAGATAAGTCACAGGATTTGCACGAATTATTGAAACTTGAAACGGTTTTCCAAGCGACCAGACTTTTCACCCAAATAACATTAGTCACGTGCATTTTACTTTGTTAGGTTCTGAGAAAATTGCATTTAGTTCTCTTTGTTACATTATATGGTATGTTCTTATGTGAAGTAGGACATAATTCTTCATGGAATTCTATAATTTAACAAACTGTTATAGAAGGAATATATACTGAAATGAAAAAGAAAAAAATAGGTATTTCCGCTATATAGCGTATGATTAAAATGCTACTGCTAGTCGAATGGTACAGGGCGACATGATGCCTGTCCTTTCAGAAAGCCGGTTTAAACAGCACCGAACACACCAGTGATTACCCCTTTAACGTTTCTTTATCGACAGAATGCGCATTTGGCACAAGCAGGTGGACAAAATTAGGCTTTAACGTTGCAATCTCTTAACGTTAAACATAATACGGAAATTACTTCACTTTTCCAAACGAAGCTTGATGAATAAAATTGATGAATGTCGTGTATACTTTGTTTAAAAGGTCTATTTGGCAATTTTTTGATTATGCGTTTCCTTTTCCTTTCGGTATATAGTAAATAGTCCCTTGTTGTATTCCGATTACTTTTATTAATGCAGAGTATCAGAACTGGAAACGAGCGTGTCAGCCTCGAAACGTTGCATGTACCTTTTATACAATATTATGAGAATGATACTTGATGATTGACAATCAATATTGATAAATCTATACATGTTTCCTGGTCAATGGATCTATACAGAATTTGGATCAGTGAGGCTATACAGAGTTCTGATTAAACGATGCTTTACAGAGTTTTGTTAAACTATGCAATATAGAGTTCTGGGTCAATGACGCTTTACAGAGTTTTGAGTCGAGGATAGTATACATAGTTCTAGAGCAATGGTGGCATACATAGTTCTGGGTTATTGATGTCTGACACTCAGTTTTAGAAAAGCTATACAGAGTTCTGTGTTAATGATGTTAGACAATCAATTTTAGAAAAGCTATACAGAGTTCTGGATCAATGTTGTTGGAAAAGATATGGCTGAACATTATGTAAAGTCATCCGATGATATGGAACATATGTACACAATACAAGCGGCATCATATCTGACCAGTGCGTAACGCTCACTGAACGTGAAATTCCATCACCGTATATTTTATTGCCCCGATAGTAATACTATATCACCTAGTACTATCAAATATTGTCAGTTGTACATGTAAGCGCTCTTAAAACGGTTACCGATAAAAAATAGTATACTGAGAGCCTTGGGAATTTCATGAATTATATGCATCATATAACATGGCTTATGAGAGTTTAATAAAGCCATGACATATTTATCGTAATGCACTAGTGTATTGTAGGTGCAAATGAGGAAAGAATCAATGAGTTTGTGTATAGGAAAACATTTAGTCCCGAAAGTTTGCATATACATTGGTATATCATATGATTCGACCTTAAGTATTTATCCTTATTTGATATTTTAATTCATGAAATGCATGTCATATACATTAAATTTGATTGAACGTGTCGCATTACTTCTTGTGCGAACGCATTACTGACGCGTAACGTAGCTGACGTCATGTAAACAACAAAACGACATCACGATTTCTCTTACACATTACTACAAATTGTGGTACATTCTTTGTGATATCATCTTGATACTTTATGCCTATTATATAACTGTGATTATTGTAAATAATGTATATATGTATATTTAGCTTGAAATGAAATGAAATGATGAAATGAAATGAAACAAAAATCGCGGAGACGGTTCATAATAATAATACGAAACATGTACGATTGTTTTTTCCGTTTGATATAGGGAAAAGGTGTTGCCAACTGGGTAGGGTATTATACTCTTAATTATTTAGGGGATTGTGTTCACCTCTTTGAATTTGAATTATAAATTAGACTACTTATGCTTGTTTCAAATTATTTAAACACATCTGAAATATCGTGATTTCTGCGTCTTAGTTCAACTCTTTCTACGTTGCAGGTAAACAGTTGTGGCTGCTACTCATATACGTCGTCCAGGGTGGTGTGTGTGTCCTAAAACGAATGGGTCAAACCTGGATCACAAGTATATATATAGTGGTATCTGATCGTGGAGA
Source organism: Cyrtodaria siliqua (assembly GCA_037043455.1). NCBI lineage: Eukaryota > Metazoa > Mollusca > Bivalvia > Adapedonta > Hiatellidae > Cyrtodaria > Cyrtodaria siliqua. The sequence continues at coordinate 144,110 of JAWPHD010000268.1, read as the reverse complement.
GGAAGTGAAAAGAAGCTGTACTCAACTATTTTTGGAATGACAAAAAAACAAAAATTTAAAATATAATTATAAAATATAAAGATTGGCACAGATAAATGCATTTTCCATCCCTTGAACCCTTAAGAAATTCTTAATGTGGGATGCTACAAATTGAATTCATGTCCCTTTATTATACAAACACGCTTTACCAATTTGCATCATTCGGTTTAAACACAATTATTGAAACACACAGAGAAACAAGAGATTTTGCATTAGGCACTCAGGTACACGTTTAAGAGTCTCATAGCTAATGCATTTCCACAAATTGTCGGAAACAAAACTAAAATGTATAAAAGGCTTTGTAATCATCGCGATACGACAATTTCCGTCCGACGTTTACAACAGGAAGCAGCTTTCTTAGAAGATAAAGTCAGGGCCATTATTGGATATGCAATGTCAATTCGGAATGTCACGCGACTTCGGCTCCCTATGACCAGTCATTACCTTGATATTTATAATATGTAAACGCATGTACATGATACAGGGTCAATACTGCTTACATGTTTTGATGTTTGTCTTACATCTTGTCTTGTCGTACCCTTAACGGTTTGTTTTCTTGTTGCTCTGGCTTCTGCCAAGTCACTGAACACTTGCTTTGTGGCTTTCTATGCTTTTGTTTTTATATCCATAAATACATATCATTTACTAGAGAATATAGCCTGACTGGGATATCTTTATTTACACTCGTTTCTTTTAATTAGGTTGACAATTGGGTAAGAGTGAGGATTGGTGCACCCTAGAACCTGCTTTAAACAGCTTGTGGCCTTTTTGCCTCTGACCGTTCAAAGGCGTCATCGCTATTGTCAGCCTTTTAAGATTTGTGATACCATATCCTGCCTTTTAAACATCTTTGTATTTGCTGTTTGTTTCTGTGCGTGTTTTTGTTGACTGCGGTTCTTGAATGCAACATGTACATTTCCTGTTCGACTTTTATATCTACTTTTAAAACATGCAGGGTGTTTATAGAATGTAACAGGGCAGATACATCTTTGTATTTCGTAAAGAGCCTATCACGAAGTAATCATTCAATACAACTGTGAATAAACAAGGGTTTCCAAATTTCCCAGTTAAAAGATCTTCGGTCGTCCTCGGACCTTTACAGAAGATTATCTTTAACAAAAAGTATGAGAGTGGACCTTTGGAAACGGCCGAACACGATATATATGAAATATTGCAGTCTCGGTTTAATTGTTCATGAACGGTAGTGAAATATGCTTGCTACCGTTCACGACCCTAGCCCCGGGTTGAGCAGAACTCAATATTAATAAAATCAATAGTACAGAATTTTAACCATCCCGAAGATGGCATGAATATGGCAGTGGACATGCTATATTTAATGTCATAATTCCATGTTCAGCGGCGTATTGTCCCAGTATCTAATAATATGTTATGACATGACCATAATTGTTAATTGACAGTATAGGGTTCTTACATTGGTGCATTCGAGCTCTTTAATCGATTTTAATTTGTTTCCAGATTTTTTGACAACGCTGTGTCAAAACCAAAAAACCTGTGTTATTAACCAAATGCGGTATGTCGATGATTCTAAAATTAACGAGATTTATATGACTGAGAAGGATCAAGCTCGACCTGTATCGTAATTGTGTCCATACGTCTACCAAAATATATTTACCTCCACTAGTGTACGGCTTACAATTACTGACAATGAATAGACCCTAAATCAGACTGTCATATGAATACCAATTTACATGACATCGAAGCATGTGACACATCCGTTTAAAGAGATATGATATAGATTTCCGACACTAATTCCTTGTTTTTGTAAACAGGATATAACGTACGTGCTTTATCAAAGATTCTACTAGCCGTGAGCAGCAGGCCTGGAATTCACCAACGATTCTTCAAACTATTCTTAGACTTGAGCTCAAGTACTGAAAATTCGTTCACAAATATTTCAATGCCCTTCAAAGATTAACAATCGTAAGAAGTTGCCATTTATTAGTATGCTCAAGTACTCCAATTTTGTTCACAATATAATCCCATGGCCTTCAAAGATAAACAATGGTATGCATTTTCTTTTTATAAGTATTACTCATATGTATACACAGCAGCTTGTTAGGAACGTTTATACTTTAAACTTATAGACATGTGTGATTGAAATTTGCATACTTGAGCTTAAGTCTAAGAATATTCGCAAAAACGGTTGGTAAATTCAAGGTCGCACGTTATCCTAATGGATATGTCGAAGCATGTTATGACCAAAGTCATTTGGACACTATAATCAGGACGGTCCTTAATTACCACTTATGATTGCTATGGAGCATTGGCTAGTCATTATGGATGTATAATGAGAGGAAAACGAAACGCACAATGGAAAATTTCAATATATAGTGTGTATGTATACGGTGCTGCTGTTGATCGAATCGTAAAGGGCTATATTAGGCTTTTGCAGTACAAACGACAGCAAATATTATTCCTTCAAAATTTCATTATTGACAGAATGCCCGTTTGTCTCAAGCAGGGGATCAAACTTAGGCTTTAAACTGTTGCATCTGTTAACACTATATACAGCAGAGAAATGCTCGAATTTTAAACATTTGTGAATTTCATTTAACAGTGTGACCTGAGTTTAAAAAGTAAGTCGACTACAGCAATGATTTGTCCTTTCTCTAACTAGCTGTTGCTTTACTTGTAGATGTGTGTGGGAGGGTTGACTGGGAGGCGTAAACATGGCTTTTAACAATCCTTCAGTTACATCACGACGGTGTCTACTTATAGCAGTGAGCTCAATGCCAAACGTTAAACTGCTGCCACACATGAACACCACGCCGTACAAACATGACAATATACCCCCTCCAGAGAGATTATACTGACAGAGGGCTGACCATTCCTAGAAACACCATTTATATACTGAACGTCAAGCAAGGGAGCTACTAATAAATTGGTCTGAAATGGCCGGAAATGTATACCCACAACGTCTCGCATGATATACGGACGCTCTACCATTAACCCATCACATCAACTGCAATGTTAAATAGAACCAATGTATGGGAAGTCACAAACCTAAAATCGTAAAATGTAAAAGGTACCGCCTTAAAGCGGTCTGTAGCAAATAAGCCGCTTGGGGTTTTAACTAGGTTTTAGGGTGCACCATACCTCAGTATTATCTAACTGTCATCCCAATAAAAAGGGACAGTGTAAATAAAGGAAACACGTATTTAAAACGCAAATTTCAAATAAGATATTCTTGCTTTCAGAATAATGTTGGATAAAAAGGCGAGTAGGATTGCCGTGTGCCCCGTTAAATAATGGAACCTAATACGACATTGAAGCATGTTATGATACCATTCAGATGGCAGATTTCCACTAAATGCATTATTTGGGTTGTTATAGCACGAGAATATTGATGATAAAAAACACTTTCATTCAAATAAAATATAACTAACATTATTTTAATTCGACATTTGATCGATCGTAGTATTGATTCTAAACATATTTAAAAGATCCATTTGTAAATTACAACCGTTCGAGGATAGCCACGTGATTAGTTCATAGCAGAAAACGTATGCACTCTTCAGTTTTCAGCCTATTGGATAGCCTCTGAAACTGATTGAAGAGGCCATTTAAAACAATAATTTTACCGATGTATTTGCGACGCATTGTAAAATAACAAAGCATTGCTACTCACGAGGATACAGAGGATAATACAGTTCGGTACGGTACAACACTTCCTTGCAGTAAAATACCGTGTAATGTCTACACGTCCTTATATATAATCGAGTAAAATACCGTGTAATGTCTACACGTTGACGTCTCCCCGCGCTTGCAATCAGTACTGTTATTCATTCGAGATTGGAGATCGCTGAGCCCGATACTTATATTTAGTTATCGGTGGTACATTTTCAATTTTTTTTTGTTTTCTTACTTAATTTTTGATTTGGTGGTTCCACTACTCCGGCCGATAAAAGGCTCTGGGTATTGTTTAACCACTCATAGGATATGTTGTCTGATTTTTGATAAGCAGGCTTCATAACCGCTGCTCCCAACTAAATTCCATTATATTTATTTCGCTCTTCGGGGCATTTAATTTTATTAGATACTGGGACCATACGCCGTACGACATGAGGCAGCGTCACACTCCATGTCCACCGCCATATGAGTGCCATCTTCGGGATGGTTAAAATGTTGTACTGTTGATTTTATGAATATTGAGTTCTGCTCAACCCGGGGCTAGAGGGCGTGAGCGGTAGCTAGAATATTTCACTACCGCTCATGAACAGTCTCAATCAAACCGAGACTGCAATATATCGTATGTGTCGTGCTCGGCCGTTTCCAAAGGTCCATTATCATACTCTTTTTCATATGCAGTCGAGTAAAACACCGTTTACTTTCTACACTTCCTCATATATAACCTAGTAAAAAACAGTACTTATTACCCGTCCTCATATTAAACCGAGTACATTACCGTGTACTTTCTACAATTCTTCATATGAAACCGAGTAATAAAACACGTGTACTTTATACGCTTCCTCGTATGTTACTGAATACATTACCTTGTACTTTCTACACTCTTTATATGTAACCGGGAGTAAAATACCGTGTATTTTCTACACTTCCTCATATGTAACCGAGTAAAATATGTATTTTTCTCTGCTCTTCTTTATTTTTAACCAAGTAAAATATCATGTTACTTTCTACACTTCCTCGCTTGTAACCCAGACAAATACCGTTTACTTTCTAAACTTCTTTATATTAAACCGAATAAATATAATGCTTAATATTTGTGGTAAAACACCGTGTACTTTCTACACTTCCTCATATGTAACCGAGTAAAATACCGTGTGCTTTCTACACTTCCTCATAGGTAATCTAGAGTAAAATACCGTGTACTTTCTACACATTCACATAAGTAACCGATTTAATTATCCGTGTACTTTCTACACTTCCTCATATTTAACCGAGTAAAATACATTTTTGTCTCTGTACTTCTTTATATGTAACTATGCAAAATGTCGTTATTTTCCACTCTGTCTCCTCCTCATGTACACCCCGGAACATATACGTTTTACTTTCTACACTTCTTTATCTAAAGTAAATTAGGGTACATAAACTGATAACATGAGAAATAATGGGAAGTCCATTTTTTGGTTTCGTTTTCGCTCCATTTAGAGAACAGACGGTCATCTCGATTAAGAAAACACAGCGGTACCAACCATATTTTACTAAAAAATTGAAAAGTTCCTAACCCTGCAGTCTCCAAGCAAGTTTTATTCGCCGATTCGGCGTTGAGCAGGAAATTAATAAATGAGGTAAGTTTATGTTCTATTGTTCTATTATGTTCTATTGTCTTAGCACTTCATCGGTTATACTTATGCAAATTTGAAGAAAGGTATTAGTCTTAGATATTCATATACATCGTGATTGTTTAGCCGTTGAATTAGAAAAAAAGAACAGGCGAATCAGTCAAGAGCTGATGGCGCTAATATAATTAAGTTGTCCTTTTTTTAAAGTTTCGAAAGTGGTTCAACATATAAATTTAAATGAATGCGTTGAAATGTTTCAATATGTATGCTGTTAGTTGATTTTGTGTTATACACCCGCTTCTGCCAATAGTGTTATATATATATAAAAATATCGACATCCATCTACATCATTATATCGGTCTCTAGATTTGAAAAATAATGAAAAAATGTGTTATGAATATATATTACGAGGCAGAGAATTTGATAACTAGCTATTATCTTAGTTCAGTAGTGCTTTATGGCAAACAAAGACACACACAACAATAACGGCTCTTAGCTCTTGAAATAAGTGAAATATGTGCCTCTTTTACAAGCTTATATGCACTTTAATTATGGTAAATTTGATTTGTTAGGTCTGTGGTTTCGATCGCTACATGTACGTAATACATACTATCGTGCTCATAATACATTTAGCTATATTATTCAGATCATAGTATTTATCTCTCTTTGTGCGCGATAAACTAGACACAGATTCCCACGCATCATAATTTATCCGGCGCGACGGCGGTATTACACCGCTCAAAAAGTTGCAATAAACAGGAATTGTGTTATAAAACTAGGATCCCCTAAATGGTGCGCGTTTTCGTAATATACCGGCGTATGTCGCCCTAATTATGCTGCACTTCAGTAGCACCGCAATAGTTGATAAGTTGATGCGTGAAATATTGTTAGTTGGAGAACGTGAAGAGCTTACAGTGGTGTGTGGTGGCGAGGACCTATGGCATATATAAGATTTTTATTTTTAGAAAAACATGTTTTCACTAAACATGCATCAATAGCGTAGTAAACATCGTATGTATAGGATTTGTTGATTTAGGCCAATGTTCATCTTTAAACGGTATTCCATGTTAAAGTCACACAGACTAGGCTTGATGATCACAAAAGACCCGTAAGAAATACTACTACTGAGTTGTACACTACTGGATTTTTACAGCCGCCACAAAGCAATAAACAAACGCAAGTGTGAATGTCAATAAACTCTGAAAAAGAGATAGATCCCTTGGAACCAACAGACAAAAGTAGCAGACTCGGTTTTATTAACGGGTAATATAAGGTGAAACACCTCTCTCGCCTCCTAGTACCGGCTTAAGCGGTATCTTACTTTAAATCCACAAATAGTGAACTTCATGATCCTTAAAGACCAGTAAGTAATTACACTACTTACACATTTTACAGCCGCCACACAGTCATTTCTGTTACAGAACGATATTCAAATTAACAGCATGTGTCCGTATTTGAAATCGATATGTTCTAAATAAATTATCTGTTATAAATGTAGATTTAAATTAATCGCACACGTATACGTGTCTATGCAACCACTTCATTATGATACATAATTTGGTATTATACTGGTATTTTAGTTATATAAGTTTATATATTCAGAATTAAGTAGTCTAGTCTGTTATAATCTGTCATTAAATCATTATTTATTAACAATGCACAGACTAAGAGTCAGCGCTACTGTGATGCAGAAAACAATTGACGTATTAATGGTTTATTATAATGTCGCTCTGGCTTCTGCCAAGTCAATGAGTACTTGCTTTGTGGCTTTCTCGTTTTTTTGTCTTTATGTATTCATATATACGTGATCATCTTTGTGTTATATTGCCTATTTATGCTGCCTAGTTTGTTAGAGGATATAGCATTGCGGGAATTTCGGTATTTACGCTGTCCCTTTTTATTGGGGTGGATATGTGGTAAGTGAGGCTTGGTGTTACCTAGAACTTTGTTTAAACGCCCAACGGCATTTTTTGCCTCTGACCGTTTCAGTGTTTTAGCCATAATGTCAACGCTTTTATATTTTTCGGATGTCATATGCTCTGATTTTATAATGCTTGTAATAGTTGTTTCTTTCTATGCGTGATTTTGGTTTGCTGTGGTCCTTGAATGCTTCATTTCCTATTCGACAATTATTATATCCACGTTGTTGTTGTTTTAGAATAGAATAAGTCTACCCGACGATTCGTGTTTTACCCTGATCCACCTGCCACTACATTAAAAGCAGTCACTCCGAACTACGTGAAAAACCAAAGCATCTTACTAAGACATATACGATAGTTAGTCGCAAACAGATTCAAATTTAGATATAAAAGTTGAACAGGATATGTAGCATATAAAAACCAAAGTCAACCAAAGTAAGAATATTGTTTGTTTCGATGCGTGTTTTGAGTTGACTGATCCTTGCATGCTAATATTAATCATCAATACTTTACTTGATAGACAAACTCACAAACTCCCAGCCAAACTAAATATGAAGCTCCATTTGGTTTTCTTTTATAGAAACAATAATTTACGTTTAATGTGCTTAAAATGATTTCAGTATAAATATTCACTTGCCCTAATATTGTTTGCGTATGTTTGTTGTTGTTTGTTGTTGTTTTTTTGTTTAAATGTGTTTGAACACATTAACTAATAATGCGATTTCATTGAGATGTTTATATGAGCAGTAAGCATTATTGCGGGAAAACATACTTTGACATGAGTAATTGTCTTAATAAGGCATATCAATTGAGCGTTTCTAACAGGCATTATCCGGGTGAAACATCTGCAGTATGCATTTACACTGTGTGGTTTATTCGGATGTAGGAACTGCGCTCATCATCATTATCAACAATCTAAAGAGTATGCATTGGAACGTTCTGTACTGTTCCTGATGTTAGATCTACGGGATTATATTTCCTAGCAATATCGTTACAAGTATGCATTAGCGGCAAGACATATCTACAGAATGCATTTAAACGGCATGTTCGTCACCAATTGGAAGAGCTGTGCTATTAAATGTTGTAACAATAGTGTTATCTACAGGCAAGAACACACCTATTAAGGGCATCAAATTCGCCGAAAAATATCAATTTTACTTGCAAAGCGAAATCGCCCAATTGATAAAGAGTGATATGTCAGTGTAATGTCAGTTTCTATTCTTAGACATTTAACCTAGTTTATATACAAAGACAATTATTGACATAACTTCGTTTATGGCCCTGAATCGTTCACTTAGCGGCATTACTGAACTGCAGACTCTTGCAATAGTATCAGAAAATGGTGAGATGAAAGAAATATGTTAAGCTAAGCAAAACGAGTTTAAAAATAACTATACTCTAATAATACGTGCAGTATAAGAGAGCTCTATGAAGTGGTTACATATAAGATGTTTTTCAATCTGTACCTTATAGCATACTACTGGAAAAGATGATCCCTTGGAAGCAACAAACACAAACAAGAGAGAAAAATAGCAGACTCGTTTTATAGAGTCTGTTCATGAGAGTTCATTATAAGATGCAACACCTCTCACGCCTCCTAGAGCCGGCTTAAGCGACATTCTACTTTAAAGTCACAAACACTGGCCTTGATAATCCCAAAGGACCAGTAAGTAATAGCATTAATGATTTGTAGTCGAGGCTACTTTTTACGGTCACCACACATCACTGAACAAACACTAGTTGTGAATGTTATAATACTGTAAGACGTTATCCACTTACCGTTTTAAATGCAGATCAAAATGTGCATTATTCGGCTCCCATCCGGTGAAAATCATGTGACTGCAAAGCAGAATGTAAGCCGTTATTTAATTAGTAATAGATATAATAGGATCTCATTGAGTTGAATGCTTTTAAACATCGGGATTGGCGTATACCGCCTACGTGTTTAATTTAAACAACAAGATGAGACCATGCTCTTCTTGTTGTGTTGCATGTCCATTTCATCAGTTTGTCATACCGTAAATTGTAATATCTGGTTGTTATTGCACACCAGTTATTCTGTGGTTGTTATTGCACACCAGTTATTCTGTCAGGTATTATTTTCAATTAAATGATTTACCACATGTGCATATGTGCATGTTACGAAGAAAATGTCAGCGACCTTTATAATTCCGCTTTTTATTACGTAGCAGTTGATCACAACATCATTAGTTGAAAAAGGTATAGAGTCTATTAGGGCATATATTAGACCGAATAGATTACCCTAGCTAAATCATAAAAACTCCCCATAACACATGAAAATAGTAAATGTTCATCATAAAATCATTTAGTAAATGACTGAAATCTGCGTTTTAAATTACAATATTGTACCAATGATATATTTGCAAAACCTAAATGTATGTACTATTAATAGTTGTCATATTCTAGACACAATAAGTCATCAAGTTGTTTATACTTGGATATACGTATTAATACTTGACGTGTGCATCAGCATCCATCGTCACGTTGTTTTAACGAAATAATAACTGTCTTAACCGTCATATAACTGAAATGTTCTAATGCCTTTATGATATAAGTAGTAATGACATGTGAGTGTATTGCTTCAAATGACTTCATAGTTTGTAATAAACTATAAAACATGTTTATACATTAATAAATTCTGAAAAGGGATCCCTTGGAAGCAACAAACACAAACATGAGATAAAAGTAGCAGACTCTGTTTTATTGAGTCTGTTCATGAGAGGTAATGTAAGTGCAACACCTCTCACGCCTCACGCCTCCTAGCAGCGGGGCTTAAGCGATCTTCTACTTCAAAAGCCATACATATTGGGCTTGATGATCACAACTACTTTACCTGCACACGTTGTCAAGATGCAAACAATATATCGCAAGTACCTTTAATGGAGTATGATTTGCATGAAATAAAAAACCAAATTCCTATATGTAATTGTACTATCCTCTTACATGATCCATTAACTATTTAAAAATAATCAGAAACGCCGACTGTTGTACCACTAACAAAAAGTAGCACGACGGTTTAATCCATTTTTAAAATTTCCACTTTAAAGTACGGTTCTTATCGAATAGCAGTCAGCTTTACAAAAAAGTTTTATTCCCATAATTTATTTGATATTAAAACGTTTTATATTTAATATTCTTAGTAATGATTTTATTGCAGCTAGTCATCAATGTTAACGACTAGCTTTAGCATAATGGAAGCTCTTTATATACGAATATTCTAAAATAACGGATAATTGCGGTATTTTTCAGGGTTGGTCCAAATCAGAAATGCTTCGCCCATTATTTCTATTGCTTTAAAGCCTTTCGATGCCGAGCAAGGATATTAGCATCAACAGAATGCCGTTTGTTTGGTATTGGTCCAGCTAGTTCCTTCTTTATAAGTGTATATCGCAAAGTTTTACTAACAATTAACAAGTTTCGATATTTATTATTTACATACAATCAGAAGTTTAAAAAGTATGCAGTGTATAACATGTATAAAACAGAATATATATTTCAAGTTTTTGTTTTACATTATATCGATATGGTTTGCAAAACGTGTTCCGAACGAAAATAGATGTCATTGTTCTAGTTATAAACATATATAGATCAAAAGTGAGAATAATGTCCTTTAGAAATCACAGCACCCAAACGCAATGTCACCGAAGATGCGCACTTTACCACAAAGAAAGAACAAATTAACTATACAATCTAAACAATAATACAAACACAACGAGTGGTTAAGCCAGGGTTACCGACTTGAAACGGTCTGTAGGCCTGTAGGCAGTAATTCTGTCTGGTTTAGCTTAAACCGAATGTAAGTGTACAAAACCTCGCTATTATCCTGTCTTGAGCGCTCAAATTGACAAGACAGTGTAAATAACACTACATTTCCATTAAAACAAATTCCTAATGTCCATATCCAGAGAAATTAGGAAACGATAACGTATATGACTGTTACCACGTACCGTTTTCCATGCTAATTATGATTTATTATGTTTTGTTTATGCTTTTTGGTATGTTTTGTGTTTGGCTGCACGTTTGAACTAGAAAACTCCACAATTTAATGCGTATTTTATTGACCTGTTACACATTCTGGAGACGGTTGTAAGGCCATTATTGTAATGATGATATTGTGGATAGTGCGGCATATAGTTTATATGCACGATATGTATTCAAAGCATATTTAAATTCACTGAAGTAAGTGACAATAAAAGTGAACGTGTGATAGACAGAACAGTTTGAGAGTGAGATCGATAAAAAGGTGATATGTACTAATTTACCAGGATTGGGTTGTACAAGCAGGATAAAACAGGTATTCATCTATGGTATACATGGTATAACCTGATGGCTATAATTCATTATTATACCTCACGTTAACACTCAGGACTGTATAAAAACGCATATACTATAGCGTGAAATATTGTATACTGTTTCCCGATTTGTGATGTCAATGGGTCAACAATAACTATTGTCTCACGACAGTGACGTCACAGAAGGCAAGGCCTTGTGATGTTGTCATAACTTGTATCTTCAATCAAAAACTAATTAAAAGATATATATATATAACAAAGATTTTTTTATGAAAAATGGAATTTTCTCCACAAATTTAAATTTTTCACACACAATATTTGTTCGCTATAATAAAATAAATATTTAACCTTCGGAAAATATGTCAACCTCGGCTTTGCCTCTGTCGACATTATTTTCCTAGGTAGGACAATATCCACTGTCACACTCACAGGGATCAATATTTATATAATGACACATTGAATTAATTCCAGGTTGACATCTCAACTATAAACTTTGACAGTTTTGTTTCACAGTGTAAAAACTGCTTTGGAGAATATATATATTTATATAAATTAGCAGTATGATGTTTTGGCATTATAGATGGGTGTGCCTATGCAGAGTCGTTCGTAAGAGCTGCTGAAAATGTGTGAGCATTGAAATATCTACTAATCCGTGAAATAGTTTATATAAAATAATTAGTCTGGCTTCAGCCCTCCACTGCTCTAGGGGGTACGCCATCAGGTTTTCTGTTTTTGCAGTTACAGTTTCATATGTAACTCAGCTGCAAAAGAAACTGGACACTTTGAAAATTTTTACTTTACACCCTATCCTCTTTATCAATCTTAATGATTCGACCTATTTAAAAACAAATGACAACACGATATTGGCAATGTAATGATAAAATCTTTGGTACCAAACATGGCGTATTCATTTTGGAATTGTCAATTTAATTCTAAAAAAACTTCATACAATTAAATCTAAACAAATCTCAGTGTCCACTTTCTTTTGCAACTGAGTATAGAATAGTTGTTAGTGTTTCATCTGTTGGCCCTGCGTTGAATTATTTCTATATGATGATATTAAAGTGTGTGGTAGCTCCAGGCTATCGTCAAATACATGAGCGGAGGTCTAACCATTGAATTATATGCTGCCTCACAAATGCCTTGATGTTTACGGGAATATTTATTTTAATGAAACCAATGGTCTGACCAAGGATTTAGCTACAGTTTCTATGTTTCTTTGACCTGATGAAATGACTGGCCTGGTACATACTGGAATAAATTCCAAACTCCATTTTCGTTCCCAAATGGTCGACTGCCATGTATACTGCTATGACACAATCGAAATGTCGATCTTGTGGATAAAATATTTTAGGATATCATTATATACAGAAGAAAGAATAGAGGTCCAAGTACTAAACAATTGCTTTCTCTTTTAGAGCAAAACATTTTGTTAGAAACTGATATCATACCATGGTATTGTATGAACGTACCTCATTGAAGGTTTGATATTCACCGTCATATGCATACCCTCTTCGAGCATTATTCAATCAAAATAGACTGCAATATGTTTTGTATAATTCGTCTTCGGCTATTCACAAATTTCTCTTTTCATACTTTTTTATAATATGTCTATAGGTTTATTTTATACTTAATCATGTTAATTGTTTTTAACTTGTTATCGTTTTGTTATTTTGTCGGCACGACGCACACATCAACCTCTGCTTAATTCCTTTTCAATGCGCTCCGTTTAAAACTGCGCTATTTTCCATTATAAATTGTTGAATATTTGATTAAGTCACTTATATAATTTTATTTGGCTGTCAAATGAAATATCGCTGCAAACATAAAACAGATATTCTTCATTGAATAATACTAAAAAACATTTGAAATCTGGTTATATAGTATAACTATATTATGGATTCATTCAACGAGTTTCTAAAGTGTCTATTAACACTTATCAGCAGACAGAATAATAGCAAGGTTTTGTAAATATGCAATCGAGTTAAGCTTTGCAGTAGGTCGGTTACCCTGTCTATACCAAGTGTTATTCATGAAAAATGTAATGTGTTCATTTGATTTAGTTTGTGGTAGGTTGCGGACTATTTACAAGACCCTCATCTAACACTGGATGGGTCACCAATACCAGTAGTGGATGAAACACAATTCCTTGGTCTTATTTCCGACCGTAAACTAACGTTTATACCACACCTTAAATACTTGAAGGCCAAGTGCCTTAAAGCTCTTAATTTACTTAAGTTGTTGCAAACACTAATTGGGGAGCAGATCGTAAAGTATTGTTAGAACTTTATAGATCTCTTATCAGATCCAAGCTGACTACGGCTCAATAGTATATGAGTCGACTCTCAAATCATACTTCAAAGGCGGTAGCCCTATTGTCAACCCTTTTTGTGTTTGTGATGTCGTTTGCATTTATTATTGCTTTTGCCTTCTTGTTTGTCTGTTTGCGTGTTTGTTTCTGTGTTTTGTGGTTGACTGTCCTCCTTGAATGCTACTTTCCCTGTCCGATCTTTTTATATTTCTTTTGCAGATGCACGATCCTATACATAATCAAGGATTAAGACTCGCCTTAGGTGCCTTTCATACATCACCAGCCGAAAGTCTATAAGTTGAAGCTAATGAACCATCACTGACTCATAGACGGGACAAAGTAGCCCTTCAATATGCCATTAAATTAAATATAACCCTTCAAACCCAACTTTCGATAATGTTTTCAATCCTAGTTAAATCTCTTTTTGATCGAAAACCGAAAGCCATTCGACCATTTGGACTTCGTATTAAACCAAAATTAAGAGACACTGAAATCGACCTAAATTTGATTGCCAAGTTAAAAGTATCACAAATTCCACCGTGGACTTTGGAAACACCAACAATTATTTTCGAGCTTCGTAATAATAACAAATCAATTACAGATCCTACTGTCTTTCAAAGCAAACTTAATGAAATTAAATCGAAATACAGTAGCTTTCAACATATATACACAGATGGTTCTAAAGATGGAGATAAAGTAGCTGCAGCAGCTGTTGTTCACAAACACAACATAGAGAGCCGCCTGCCAAGGCCTCTATATGTTCAGCTAAACCTAAGGCAATTGAATTATATTCAGGAATCTGATGACGACCATTTTGTAATATTTTCTGATTCCCTTTCATCTCTTCAAGCACAGGGTTATATGAAACATGATAACCCAGTTGTGCTTCAACTTAAAAAAAGTATAATTCTCTTATAGTTAATACTGTTATTATTTTCTGCTGGCTTCCAAGCCATGTAGAAATACGTGGTAATGATAGAGCTAATAGTGCTGCTAAAGCAGCATTTGGATAACATATATATAATGCCAAATTACCTTATACTGATTTTAAAAGTTGTATTAACACATATATTCGTAACTCTTGGCAAGCCGCTTGGGATTTGTCAGTAAACAATAAACTCCATTCAATTAAACCGTTACTCGGGAAATGGAGTTCTTCTAGTAGACCCATTTGTCGAGAGGAGGTTGTCATAGCCCTGTGCAGGATAGGGCATACACGTTATAATCATTCATATTTATTACAAGGTGAGCAATTACCAGAATGTATACCCTGCTTTGCACCGTTAACGGTCAAACACATCTTGTTGGAATGTGTAGACTTTGATCCTATGCGTCAAAGGTACTACAATGTTAATACTATGACCGAGATATTTGATACTATAGATTTTAGTCTTGTTTTAGATTTCCTGAAGGAAGTCCGATATATAAATCATTATGATATGTTCTTGTATATATTTACTTCTTTATATACCCGTCTTCGGGCATTTGTTGGATTTACATATATAGTTTATATTAGTACTATATCATCCCTTATTTGTAAATAGTTTTATCTTCATATATTTACATTATGTTTGAATTAATCCTTCATTTCTTCATCTTTCGTCAGTTTTTGCGCACAATATGACCTATTTATGTGTCAACGTGCCGTAAAACACCATTCATTCATTCATTTATTCATTCTGTCCCGTTTTATTTTGATGAAACGAGGGTACGATTGAGTGTTATAGCACCTGATCTTAAATATAGATATAAAAATCGAACAGGAAATTAAAGCAGCGTTCAAGGACGACAGTTAACCACAAACACACTTAGAAACAAAGAACGCTGGGGGTTTAAACCAGGTTCTAAGGTGCACCAAACCCCACACTTACCATACTGTCAACCCAATAAAACGTGACAGTGTAAATAAAAAAATCCCGCCATGAACTATTCGCTAACCAAGATGGCTGCATTGATAGGCAAAATAAGTAAAACACATAGATGCTCGTGTATATATAAATACAAAAACACAATAGCCTAGAAAGCCACGAAGAAGGTACTCAATGACTTGGCAGAAGCCAGAGCAACAAGAGAATAAACCACTGAGGGCACACCAAGACAAGACTGCAGACAAACATCAAACCTGGGCTTTATGTAGACGTCATCATAGGGTCCACAGCCTGTCCGGTCATCGCATAATCAAAGAGGAAAGCATAGTGGCGAACTGCAAATGGGTCCACCACCAAGCATGCAGTGCGTTGCAAAATGAAAGGGTCATAACCTCTTTTGATAAACCTTTTAACAAGTTTAACAAAGTGATCAGGACCAAGGATCTAATTACGTCACCATTGAAGTCAGGTGGTGATAGTCCTTGTCGCAGAAGAGTTCTTAAATTACTTTTATATTTGGAAAGAAGATCAGGGTTACGATGATAAGACTTTCCAAAGGTTTTACGAAGTTTATGGTAACGGTAACCCTGATGAAGTAGCTTTTTAGTTATGCAAAAATTACGAATATTAAAGTCCTCAACTCGAGTACAAGTTCTAGAAAAACGAATGAAAGTTATATTGATCGATGTATTGATCTTAGGAGAAACTGTTTGTTTCAAACATTTATGTAGTTTCTATATGAAGTTGCTGATGAAAAGCGTCTCAAGTGAATATGTCTTTCCTAAAAGTGTCCATACATCTTCTTATTAGCAAACACATAGGTTAACCTTAAGTTTGCAAAACCGTTTTCTTAGGCTCGTGAAAGTTGCGGTAGCCCTATTGTTAACCCTTGTGTGGTTTTTTGGTATCTTATTTTGCCTTTTATTCATTTTCATATGTAGTTGTTCGTTGTTTCTGTGTGTGTTCGTTGTTTAAATCTCGTCCTTGAATGCTACTTTTTCTGTTCGATTTTTATATCGATATTTAGTATGTGTTACAATGTGTTGCCGATCCGGGCTCTTATCGAAATTAACACATCCTTTAATGACTCCATTTAGACAATGTTTACGTCTTGGGAGACTTGTCGCGTGTACGATACAAAGTAATTTGCTTTAACTGTAGGCAATTGTCCGTGTTAAATTTTAATTGACAGAAACCAATAGTCTGAGTCCGCGACTGCTGTAAGATATGACGTCTGCGTTATATTTCAGGACAGGACAAATATATGTCTCAAAGAGCCTACTTAATTATTGAAATGTCATTGGACTTAAAATGTACCTTGTACCGGCTTCTGCTAGTCATTACATTTGATTGTTTATATTCATATATACATGATCATTGTTTGTCTTAATTCGTATTGCTTTACATTCTGCTTAGTTTGTAAGCGGATATAGCCTCGTGAGATGAGTATGAGTGAGGTTTGGTGATCCCTCAAATCTGCATTAAAATCAAGGCATCCTAAGGCGGTTCCCATATTGTAAACCCTTTTATGTGTATTGTGGTGTCGCATACTTTACTTCTATTGCTCCTTATACTTGTTGTTTAGTTTGAATGCATGTTTTTGACGGGTTTTTTAATCTGTAAATGCTACGCTTTTCTGTTCGACTTGTATACCAACTTTTTAAAAATAAGTATAAAAGTCAAACAAGAAAAGCAGCTTTCACAGAACAGACTAAACCCAAAAACACGCAAAAATACAAACAAGAATGGCAATTAATGTTAATAAGAAATAAAGGCATATGACGTCACAAACACAAATAGGGTTGACAATATGGCTACTGCCTTGAAATGGTCAGTGGCATAAAAGGCCGCTGGGGGCTTAAACCAGTTTCTAGGTGTATCAACCCTCACACTTACCCTACTGTCATCCCAATAAAACGGGACAGTGTAAATAAAGAAATACCCGCCATGCACTATTCTCTAACCAATTAGGCAGCATTAATAGGAAATATAAGAAAAACAAAAAGATTCTCGAGTATAAATAAATCCAAAAAGACGACAGCCTTGAAAGTCACACAGAAGGTACTTATTGACTTGGCAGAAGCCAGAGCAATAAGATAATGAACCATTGAGAGAACGACAAGACAGGATTGCAGACAAACATCAAACGTCACCGTCCTTTTTGGACTTTAGATAGACGTCATCACATAGTGTCCACAGCCTGTCGGGTCATCGAACAATTAAAGAGTAAAGCATAGTGGCGTACTGTAAATAGGTCCAACACCAAGCATGCAGTGATAGGGTCATAACCTCTTTTGATAAACCTTTAAACAAGTTTAGCAAATTAAGTATGAAAGTGATCATGACCAAGGATCTTACGAAGTTTTTAAATCAACTCACCATCAAATTACTCAGTCCAAACCAATAAATATCCTACATATACTACATAATTATATAATACAGAATTACTCGGCAAAATACATTTTACAGATTTTAGACAAAAAAAGAATACAGATGTGTCCGATATAAAAGAACGAAGCAAAATGAGAAAAAAATGGTCCTATAAAAACCACAGCACCCAGACGAAATGGCACCGTACGCCCGTAATGTTATACATAAATCCAGTAGATTTTCGTTACGGCGATAGACAGATATACGTAGTTTGTGATAACAAAACTCTTGCTGAAGAAGTTTCCTTGTATTTACTTGATTTAAAGATGGAATTATAAGAATAATTTTATTCACATACTCAACCATATGACAAGATAGACAAGTTTAAGTTTTGACATCGTTAACTATCTGTATTGGGATAGGGATGTACCTCGTTCTACCTCACATGGGGTTAATATCTCCATCGCATTTGTTTTGCTAGAGATTGCAACGATTGTAATGACAATTTGGTAAGAGTGAGGTTTTAGTGCACCATAGAATCTGTTAGGCCGAGGTGCCTTTTTGCCACAGACCATTCCATGGCGGTAGCCTATTGTCAACCCGGTTTGTGTTTGTGATGTCATGTGCCTTGCCTTTTATTAACGTGTAATTGATGTTTTGTTATTACTAATTTTTATTTGACTGTGTTCTGTGAAAGTTAAATAATATCCAACTCGACTTTAATATCTATTTTGAATGACCAAAATCAAGTTATTATGTATGAGCATCCTTAGCAAGATTTTCGTTATCAGAAACTACGTAGATCTTTCTCAATTACTATTAAACATCAACCTAGACATATTACTGCGACTGAAAATATCACAGCCTTCATTTTATTAAAAATGTGGAATATACACTGCGGATATTAAATTTGTCTAACAGGTTTCCAGACCACTTAAAAAAAATGTATTAGGAAATTCGTCAGAATACTGCGTTTTATTATTGCAGCACACTTCAAGTTTAGTTATTGATCACCTTACAGTCAGTGATGATTCTCTTGTACGATGACTGGCTAACCTAGTAGGGTTGTTACTATGAGATAATGTTTCTAATGTTAACCTCCCTTTTATCATATCATTAGTGTAAGCTGTGCCAAATTCCCGAAACACTTAGTAGACTCGTGAAATGTATAGAGGATAGAAAACCGACATGGCTAATTCCAGCTTAAATATACAGAGCCTCTATATCAATCGATTTCTTCTTTGTAGGCGTGTCTTTATTTGTAGCTTCATGTTCACCAGCTCATGTGGAAATCGGGTATTTAAGCCAGCAAATATAGCGCAGGAAATCATTTACTGTATATACATCGACCAGGGCACATCGTACCTATACACAGGTAACAGTATTTTTTACAGAAAAAAAACGTTAGCATCTTTCGTGGCTCGAACACATGACCTTCTGATTTTAAGTCCAGTACTCTATCCACTGAATTAAAACGCTACTTGAGAAAATAGTATACTAACTACCATTTATTATGAGGCAAAATAATTTAACATATTTGAACGCAACTCAAGATGGATCAATAAATATATAGTCAGTCTTGTCGCACTTGTAAATTAACATTGCCTCGTGTATGTTATCCATATGAAACTAATACTTCGCCTCAAAACAACCAGATCTCGACTTGTTATTTATTGCTTGATGAGTTTGTGTGTGCGCGCTTGTTACTACGTAATTAAGTGTTAAAAATGATTCAACATACCAATAAATAGCCGTGGTCTAGAGTTCAGCGTACAACCTCCAAAACTTACAAGTGCAAGGCTGTGGTTCAAATCCCGTTCCGAGCAACTAATTGTTTTTATCACATATATTCTGAAGCCGTATATTTATCGATGTTACCTGTACGGAGGCTAAATAAAAATGTGAAATTTTACGCATCGATTTCTGCTTATGTACCAAATTTTGGGGTATCGTCGATTTGAAACTACTTCACACGTGACTCATTCATATTCATGAGGTGTTACCAGTTAAAACAGGGACTGTTTAGTTTTAAGGTTTCCAAAAATGAGATAAAGAGTCCTATAGAAACCACAGCGTCCGAACGCAATGGCATCGTAGATCCGCACTGTACTGCAAACAAGGACTTGAACATACAATGAAAGAGACAAAAAACAACAGAAATGGTGGTGAAGACAGGTTTACCGACTTGGAACGGTCAGTAGGCAATAAGGCCTACTGGTTAGCTTGTATCGATTTTATATGCGCACAATCCTCGCTATTATCCTGTATTCAGCGCCCAAATAGACAAGACAGTGTAAACAAAACTACATCCCATCAAAAGGAATTCTCTAACAATAAAGTCCACATCCAGAGAAACAAATTAAAGAAACACATACAAAAAAAAAATAAACATCTCAGGATGTATCCAGAATCGTACTGAACAACCATAGTAGTTGCAGCTAAAGAGAAAACCAATCTAGGGTACGACCAGAAAACTCGAGGCACGAAAGCTCATGCACCCACCTCCCTTAATTGGGGTTTCAGTAGGTACAATCATAGAGTCCCAAGAGGTAGTCAAGTCATCGCACAAGTGAAAAGTGAAGCGTAATGACTGACTGTAGAGGGGTCAATCACTAAACATGCAGTGCGCTATAAAACCAAAGGGTTATATTTTATTTTCTGACGAACTTCCTGATTAAATTTGTAAAGCGGTCAGGAAACCCCTCAGACCCCTTTAACTTTCGAAGTTTATAGACCACATCTCCATAAAATGAGGGTTGTGATATGCCTAGTCAGAGAAGTGTGTTAAGGTTGGTGTTGTAGTTTTCCAGCAGGCCCTCCAAGTTGCGTCTCCAACATTTCACGAGAAAAACTGTTTACTGCCAATTTGTGTGTACTTTCACTTTAGTTTTCTCTGTATGTTATGGATAACTATGCAAGAGGATGCATCCTCTTTTATTGTTTGTGGTGTAATAACGGAGTTTGAAATTATATGTATTCATTGTAGCAACGTTCTAAATCATGTCTGAGCACGCACGAATACGTGGGTGTTTGTGGGTCGGTTTTGATATGGGTGGGTGTTGGTGATTGGTGTGTGTGTGATGGGTTAGTGTGGGTAGGCGTGGGTGTATGTTTATTAGTTCCTATTTTGAATTTTCGTTTTGAAGTAGCACTAAATCTATGAGGTTGCAAATGATCCCAATTGCAAATACTACTTTGAATGTTCCACGTCAAAGGGAAAATAATTTTAGTAAATTTAATCCAATAGCAGCCAGCTAAAACGCAGTTCTAGCTGCAGTTAAAATAAGACGTTTGTGAAAATGCTATTTAATTGCATGACTGTCACGTATAAAGGCTTTTACGACTTCAATATTCGAATAAATCTCATTTTTATTAGATTTTGGTAGAATGAATAAAAGCCGCTTGGGTGTAACACGTGTAGTTATTGAAAGGGCCCGCCGAATCTCAATGGTGTAATGACATTTAACACGTTTTCATTCATCAAATCTGTTCAGGGAAATAATGAAATCTAAATCCTAAATACATGTATCACTATCAAACACAATATATGTATGAAAATCATCGAGATTTATGTTTGCGAAGCCACGAAAGACGCATTAAATGATTGACGCGCGAATTTTACAAAATTCGATACAAATGTCGAACAGGAAATGTAGCATTCCCAGATCGCAGTCAACCGGTCAACCAAAATGCATTAAATGTTACCATCCTTTTCAAAATGTATGTAGACGTCTTCTCGGAATCCACAATATGTCGGGTCAGCACACAATCAAAGAAGAAAACATAGTTGCATTAAACATAAAGTGCGTTGCAAGATAATAGGGCTATAACCTATTATAATAAATGTGAAAACCCCTAACCCTAACCCTAACCCTAGGGTTAGGGTTAGGGTTAGGGGTTTAAACCCCCAGTGGCCTACTTTGCCACTGACCGTTCCAAGGCGGTAGCCCTATTGTCAACCCTTTTGTGTTTGTGATGTCGTTTGCATTTTTTATTACTTTTGCCTTTTCGTTTGTCTGTTTGCGTGTTTGTTTTTGTGTTTTGTGGTTGACTGTCGTCCTTGAATGCTGCTTTCCCTGTCCGATATTTTTATCTTTCTTAACGATTGTAATAAGGTAATCATGACCAAGGATCTTAGGAAGTTTGTAAATCTCCCATAGACATCAGGTTCTGATGGTCTTTGTCGCAGAAGAGTTCTTACCTTATTGTTTAAAAGTAGGTCAACACATTTGGTAAAGGTTTTTCGGAGTTTATGATAACGGAAGCACTGAATGAGAATCTGTTTTGTCATGAAAATGATACAGGTGTTAAGTGTTAATGTCTTCCGTTTTACTCCTACACTAGAAGACAAATAATTAGTTGAGAGACGTAATGTCCTTAGCTGTTGCTCGAGGAGCATCTCAATCTAAGTGCGAATGTGAAACGATGTTAAAAGTAAAATCTTCTCTCTTGTCAAAGAATTTGCTTATTTCAATCGAGATATGCAACTAGAGAACAAAAGAGGCAATATCAGAAATATTTGTTTTCTTGAGGTTCTTAAGGATAGGCTTCATTAACAATAGCAGAAAAGGAAGGTTGTCAATGTACAGGTCTAAAGTTGTATTTTATAACAATTAAATGGTTAAGACATGAACTCTTTCAAGGCATCGTATATTTGAACAAACATTGTTTTGTATTGAGTTCAAAGCGTCTCATCACTAAGGAATCCTTAAACGAAATAATAATTTTGAAAAGAGAATGGAAATTATTGCTCTAAATGTGTTTTTACACTCCACTTTATTTTTTATTGCATGTGCTTCTTTTCTAAAAGATGCGTTTTTGATGGTTGCATTTTATGCATGCTTTATTTCGTGTTTGACTTTTGTATTTCTACACAATAATACAATTAACACATCAAATCCATGGCATTTCCATAGTCAAGATACAAAGACGTGTATGTTCGGTGTCAAAGTGCGTTGTAAAATCGAAGGGTCATAACTTCGTTTGATAACAAGCTTAACAAAGATAGTATGAAAGTGATCATGACCAAGGATCTTACGAAGATTGTAAATCAACTCACCATCAAGTTATTCAGTCCAAACCAATAAATATCCTACATATACTACATAAGTATATAATACAGAATTTCTCGGCAAAATACATTTTACAGATTTTATTCAAAATAAGTATACAGATGTGTCCCGATATAAAAGAACGAAACAAAATGAGAAAAAAATGGTCCTACGAAAACCACAGCAAGAAATGGCAACGTACGGCCGCACTGTAATACATACATCCTGTAGATTTCCATTGCGGCGATAGACAGATATACGTAGTTTACGATAACAAAAATCTTGCTGCAGAAGTTTACTTTTATTAACTTGATTTAAATATGGAACTATAAGAATATAATGTGTTTTATTGCAAATACTCAAACATATGACAGGAGAGACGACTTTAATCTTTGACATCTTTAACTATCCATATTGGGATGGGGCTGCACCTCGTTCTACATCACATGGGGTTTATATCTCCATCGCAATTATTTTGCTAGAGCGTGTAAATATGTTGATGACAATATGGTAAGAGTGAGGTTTAGTGCACTCTAGAACCTGTTTTAACCGCCCCAGGTGCCTTTTTACCAGTGACCATTTCATGGCGGTATCCTATTGTCAACCCGTCTGGTTTGTGATATCATGTGCCTTGCTTTTTATTAACGTGTAATTGATGTTTGGGTTAATACTAATTTTTCGTTGACTGTGTTCTGTGAAAGCTTTATGTCCTGTTTGACTTTTATATCTATTTTAAATGACCAAAATCAAAGTTATTAGATATTAGCATCTTTAGCAAGGTTTTCGTTATCAGAAACGCAAGTACTATCGCCTAAACATCAACCTAGACATATAACGCGACTACGAATATCACAGCCTTCATTTTATGGAGTTGTGACATACACACTGCGGATATTAAAGTTGTCAGACAGGTTTCCTGACCACTTTGCAAAATTGATTAGAGCGTTCGTCTGAAAAGGATAAGGCGTTTTAATATTGCAGCACACTTCAAGTTTAGTTATTGACCACTTTACAGTCAGCGATGTTTCTCTTCTACGATGACTGGCTAACCTAGTAGGGCTGTTTCTATCAGATAATGTTTCTAATGTTTCCCTCCCTTTTATCATATCCATAGTGTAAACTGTGGCAAATTCCCCAAACACTTGGTAAAATCGTGACATTTATAGAGGATAGGAAACAGACACGGCTAATTCTAGCTGAAGGTTTTCAAGTTCGTTTCCAATATTTCCAGAGCAAAATTGTTTACTGTCAATTTGTGTTTGATCACGGATCACTTTAGACGCGTTTTCTCTGTAAGTTATATATTTAAACGTTATATGTAATGTCTTCAAACAACCCTCTTTAATTTATCTTCAAACGTTTCATAAAATAAACAATGTATAATAAATAACTATGCAAGAGGATGCTTTCTCTTTTATTGTTTGCTACGTAATAACGTTTGAACTGATATGTATTCAGGGTAACATTGTTCTAGATCATGTCTGAGCACGCACGCGTGTGCGAATGTGTGTGGGTCGGTTTAGATATACACATATAGGTGTTGTTAATTTGGTATGGGTGTGTTGGGTTTTGTGTGGTTGGGTGTGGGTGTATGTCTATTAGTTCCGAATTTTCGTTTCGAAGTAAGAGCTAGCATAATTTCAAAAGAAAACAGCACAAAATCTACCAGGCTGCAGATGATCCAAATTACAATACTACTTTGAATGTTCCTCCTCAAAAGGAAAATAATTCCAGCAAATTTAATCCAGTAGTAACCAGTTTTAGCTGCAGTTAAAATATGACGTTGGTGAAAGTGCAATTTAATTGCATGACTGCAGCGTGTAAAGGCTTTTACGACTTCAATATTCGAATAAATCTCGATTGTATTAGATTTTGGTTGAATGAAATATAAGCCGCTTGGGTTTAACACTTGCAGTTATTGAAAAGACCCGCAGAATATCAATCTGATTTAATGACATTTAACACGTTTTCATTCATCGAATCTGTTTAGGGAAAATAAGCTTGGCTATTGCCACTTGTTAAAAATAGCCAGCTTTATTTTCGCGTATGAACTGTGGTGTTTGTCGTATGTATAGTTAAGGGAGACGCCGACTTGTACAATTGAATCATTTGACAACTGCGCATGCGCGATAAAGTTTAATTCCTCTTCCGTCTCTTCTTCGGAAAAGAAAGTTCGAAGTAACTTGTCTTCCGAGTAATCTTAACGATTCAAGCATGTCCGGTCGTGGTAAACCTAGGGTTAATGCCAGATCGAAAAACGCGAACGACTAGAAGCCAATCTATGGGGACGATGGCCCCATCGGCAAAGAAGAAGGCAAAGAAAACAGGCAAACCGGAGACACCGGCGCCGACTCCGGAGAATATTGAAACCGTCCATCAAAATGCGGTCGAGGAAGAGGTCGACCCAACCAGCAAGGGTAATACACAGCGCCCGTTTATTGATTTCGAACAATTGCTTAATAAATCCGGTGTGGAGGGAACGATGTCGCGATTCACGTCCCTTTGCAATTTTGTCAAAAAATGGCAAAATCATTATATCAATATAGCGGTTTTACTTAAGGGAACTATTGAATTGCTAGAAATGTGTGCGGGAACCGGTGCATTGGTGGTAAATGCAAACGGTGTTTTGGAATCCAAATCAAAACATGTCAACGAAACAATTCCAAATATTGAAAAATTGACCGATGCTTTCTTGGAATTCATGTGCATTTACATTAAAAGACATGACAAAGCGGCTAAATTAATTCAGTAATATGTCCGTGATTAGGGAGGCCGCCTATCGTCATTCAGGTTATGCATGGCGTATTTATGACGAACAATTTGGTCTTCGTCAAGAGGTAAGGCCAGCTTCATGGGGCAGTTTCAATTCCGAATTGTGGTTGAGGGTGAAGTCCGTAAACACGGGCACACGGGCAGTATTTGGCCAGCATACAAATGAAAGCAAGGCCAATTCGAACCCCAAACTAAGAAGTAGAATGGGCCTATCAGCGCCTTGTAATGATTTTAATAGAGGGTGTTGTGTGTAATTAATTGCAAATACAGTCATGTTTGTGCAGTGTGCCATAATACGCAGCACAGTAGATTGAATTGCCCGACGGCAAGCACAGCACCTGCACCATCATACACGAACACAAATCATTACATTCCAAGTGGGGTCAAATGCATTTCGGACGTTCAGAGGTATATCTAGCCGAGAGGGGCGTCCATATTACAGACACTAATAATAGTACAAGCAATAATGAATTGTACTGCTTAGCAACTACACCAATTAATTTCGCGAACATTGAGGCGGAATTATTAAAATATAAAGACGACGATTCAAACATTAGTTTAAGTGGTTTAAAAAACGGCTTTCCAAAACATTACGAAGGTCCACGTGTACCTACAGAGGCAAAAAATCTGGTGTCTGCACAAATTAATCCTAAAATGGTTAAAAGTAAAATAGATAAAGACATTTTAGAAGGCCGGGTTGCAGGTCCTTATGACGCCAGACCATTACCTAATTTACGTATATCTCCTATTGGCTTAGTTCCTAAGAAAGTACCCCGTGAATTTAGGTTAATACATCACCTATCATATCATCAGGGCTATTCTGTCAATGACTATATTGACCCGCAGCTGTCGTCAGTTCAATACACAGACTTTGACGAAGCCGTGCACATGGTTCAAGATTTGGGGAAAGGGTGTTTGCTTCGAAAAGAAGCAGATATAAAGTCAGCTTTCCGATTATTACCGGTTCAACCACAATACTTTGAATTGCTTGGTTTTACGTTTGAAGGACAATATTATTTTGACAAATGCATGCCTTTTGGGTGTTCGATTAGTTGCAGTACACTTGAAAAGTTTGCTACTTTCCTAGACTTTTGCATAAAAAGCAATGCACCAGTCCGCACATTAATACATTATCTTGACGACTTTCTATTTGGAGGTAAATAAGATACAACTGTAAGCGTCTTATGGACCATTTTGATCGATGTATGCAACGTCTTGGGGTACCCATTGCGCCAGATAAAACAGAGGGTCCCAAAACAATTATTTGTTTCTTAGGCCTTGAACTAGATTCAGAGGAAATGGTAATACGGATCCAATGTTATATCAAGAAAAGGTCACTTTGAGAATGATGCAGTCGCTAATCGGTGTACTCAATTTTGCATGTAGAGCAATTGTACCGGGAAGACCATTTGGTAGAAGACTAATTGATTCAATTTGCGGCCTTACCAAACCGCACCACCACAATAGAATTAACAAAGGCATTCGTCAAGATTTAGCCATGTGGTTGACCTTTTTTAATGATTTTAATGGAGTGTCAATTTTTTCATG
Organism: Cyrtodaria siliqua; assembly: GCA_037043455.1. Classification (NCBI taxonomy): domain Eukaryota; kingdom Metazoa; phylum Mollusca; class Bivalvia; order Adapedonta; family Hiatellidae; genus Cyrtodaria; species Cyrtodaria siliqua. The sequence continues at coordinate 116,655 of JAWPHD010000268.1, read as the reverse complement.
ACAGATTTTGGGTATCTAATGCTGATGTGAAGTTGTACACAGATAGTGCGGCAGGAACAGGTTTGGGATTTGGTGCATTTTTTTCAGGAAAATGGATAAGTGCAGTATGGCCTGAGGATTGGTTTAATATCGGAATAACTAATGATATCACAGTGCTCGGATTTTTTCCACTGTTGGTGTCATAACACATTTGGAGGGACAGTTTGCGCAATAAAAATATAATATTCCGATGTGACAATATGTCAGTGGTGCACATAATTAATACAATGTCTTCTAAATCAGTAAATGTTATGGTTTTGCTTAGAGCTTTCACAGTGAAATGCTTGGAACTCAACGTCACCGTAAAATCAAAACATATCAGTGGAAAAAGTAATGTATTAACCGATTGCCTTTCTCAATTACAGTTGGACAAATTTCGTCGCCTTGGGCAGAACAAGAGCCAGAGAATATGCCCAGCCATCTTTTGAATATATTCAGTCGGGCGCCAGAAGGCTTGTAACTGCTAGTATGGCAGCCAACACAAATCTAGCTTATAAAATTGCACTACTGTCGGTTGTTAGGTTTCGTAATCTGTACAAGTTGTCCGTAGACTGGCCCAGTAACGCAAATTGCACTGTATATCTCATACTATTTCGAGACCGGTTTGGCACCTGCTACTATTACAACTTATGTGTCGGGCATTAGTTTCTACCATAAAATCAACAATTTGACGGATACAAGCGATTCTTTTATTGAAAAGAAATTTGAAGAGGGTAGTAGGCGCTTATGCAAACAATACGATACGAGAGCACCAATCACAGAAAGTCTGTTGCAAAAAATCTGTGGATCCTTGGTATATATTTGTTTCTCAGAGTATGAAATCACACTATTTAGGGCTGCATTTATGCTAGCATATTTTGGTGTATTTATAGTGGGGAATTAGTATTTATGACAGAAGAATACTGTAATCGACCGCTAACATTGGCTGATGTGACTTTTGAAAAACATTTTAATGCAATAAATGTTACAGTTCGGTTTTCAAATACAATTCAAAGGGGCAAGCCAACAGTGTTGCGCATATCAAAGAGCGGTAAATCTGATTGTTGTGTCATAGCTCTGAATGCGTATATAAAGTCTAGATTAAATCATGAAGGTTACCATTTTTGTCATGCAAATTAGTCGCCTTTAACAAGAGGTCAGTTTTGTGCAGTGTTGTCGTAAGCGATTCTGTATTTAGGATTGCCAGTTGCCAGATATAGGAGTCATTCATTCAGGATTGGGCGTGCCACTGATTTAAGTCGTCAAGGGGTAAATAGTGATGATATAAAAACAGATGGCAATCCAATGCATACACACTTTATATCAGGCTTTAGAAACCCATATAAATGGTGTATAACCTATTAAATGATAGTTTAGTAAGCACAGTACTTTGATAATACTCGCAAGTAAGTCTACTTCCGGTTTACTTTTCATTTCCGGTTTGTTTTATAAAAGTAATGTCAGGAAGATAAATTGTTGTTTGATCATAAAATAGAAGGGATTTCATTGTAATATTACAGATATATGGCTTGTGGGTGACTCTGTAGTGCGAAATGTTGCACTCAAGGCACATGAATGGGAAAATGATAGTTTCAAGGCAGGCGTACGTTTAATTTGGTTTGGCACCGAAGGGATGACGTTGACAAATCTATTACCAAAACTGAAATGTGAAACGCTATTTAAGCGTAAGCCAGCCATGCTTATACTGCATATTGGAGGTAATGATATTGTTGAAAGCAAAACGTAAAAAATTCATCAAAATAATTGAAAAAGATGTAAAATATATTTTTTTCGCATTCCCTGGGTCAACCGTAGTTTGGTCAGACATATTGCCAAGATATCACTGGCGAGGTGCAGCGAAAAATGAAATGGCACAAATGGAGTCAAAACGCAAACGCATTAATAGGGCGGCAAGGACAGCTATTTGCAGGAATGCGGATGGTAAAATCATAGTACACAACATCTCATTGACTGATACAAGTTTGTTTAATGTACGGGACGGCACACACTTAACTGACAAGGGCAATTCTATATTTTTTCATTCATTAAAAATCTCGATTATGTCATTCATATCAAACCCAGACATAATAAGGCTTGATTGAACCGTGATTCCTTGCCCGTTATAATTGGGGGACAAATTAATGTAATTTGTTGTGGCGGAGGGCTTGGAATGTCTCATCGGTAATGCGGTAAATGGATTATCTCCCCTGGTCATGGCTTCACTGGGTTACACGGGTGATCAACCGGCTGTCGATTGTCCTTATCGCAGTGGATCTATTTTAGTCACCGTCGTATGACTGGATTATCTCCCCTGACCAACGGCTTCACCAATGGTAATCATCCTGGTTGTGGAAGGTGTGTCTAATTCATTTGTGATGGCATAATTAGAGATTAGGGTGTTGCCCGGATCTATTGTGCATAACCCGTGTACTCTCTAATTTTTGGAGCTTGAAGGATGAAAACTAGTAGCTTTTAGTATAGATGGCAATAGCAAATTATGGCAATGCAAAATGATAGAAACAACATATGGCAATAGCATATGATGGCAATGCAAATGATGGCAATAGCATATGATGGCAATACAAATGATGGCAATATATACATGTAGCAAATGTTGGCAGAGAGAGCAAGTGATGAGACATTCCGACCTTTTGGTTGGACATAATTACACAAAGCTGCTGTGGCCAGATTTTCTACAAATTAATATCATGCATATGTAAGAACGAAAATTGACGGGAGTGTTTTTATCTTTTATTCACATAAATGTGGAGTACGTCGTCAAATAATGAAATCTAAACCTTAATTGTCACTATGAAACACCATTTTTTTTAATAAAAATTATCGAGATTTTACGCATTAAATGATTGACAAAATTCGATACAAATGTCGATCTTCCCAGATCGCAGTCAACCGGTCAACCAAAATGCATTAAATGTTACCATCCTTTTCAAAATGTATTTAGACGTCATCTCAGAATCCACAATATGTCGAGTCAGCACACAATCAAAGAAGAAAACATAGTTGCACTAAACATTCAGTGCGTTGCAAGATAATAGGATTATTACCTTTATAAAAAATGTGCGAAAGAGATTGTATGAAAGTGATCATGGCCAAGGGTCTTATTAAGTTTGTAGATCTCGTCACCCACAGAAATCAGGTTGTGATTCTTTGTCGCAGTAGAGTTCTTACTTTATATTTTAAAAGTAGGTGAGAGTTATGCTAACAAATTTTGTAAAGGTTTCCCGAAGTTTGTGATAACGGTAGCACTGAATGAGAATCGTTTTTGTTATGAAAATGATATGTGTTAATGTCCTCCATTTTACTACATACACTAGAAGACAAACATTTAATTGAGAGACGTTATATCCTTAGCTGTTGCTCGAGGAATAAATCAGTCTAATTGGGAATGAGAAACGAAACGATGTCACAATTAAAATATTTCCTTTTGTCAAAGAATTTGTTTATTATTACGCTCATTTCAATCTTGAGATGCAACTCGAGAACAAAAGAGGCAGTATCAGGAATATTAGTTTTCTTGAAGTTCTTTAGGAAAGGCTTCATTAACAAATGCAGGAAAGGAAGGATGTCAATGTACAGGTTTAAAGTAGTATGTATTTTCTAACAATTAAAAGGTTAAAGGAAATTCTTTTTAAAAGCATCGTTAATTTGCAAAAACATTATTTTGTATTGAGTTCAAAACATCTCGTCACTAAGGAATCCTTTCAACGAAATAATAATTTTGCAAAGAGAATGGAAATTATTGCTTTCAAGTATTTTACAGACCACTTTACTTTATATTGCATGTGCTTCTTTTCTAAAACATGCGTTTTAGAGGCCTGCTTTCTATGAATGCTTTATTTCCTGTTTGATTTTTGTATCTATACACAATAATAAAAGTAATACATAAAATGCATGTCATTTCATAGTCAGGATACAAAGAGCTGTATGTTCGGTGTCAATGATAAAGTGACATAGATAAGTATGACCAATAATAATGCAACAAAGTCATTTGTAAACAAAGTCGATGATAAAAATAAAGCAAATATGGTGGGACCATGCTTTTATATGTTATCGAAAATCGTTCTTGATTTTGTTCTTGCATAGCAATCGTTTGTGAATATATTTCAGCGGTTTTTAAACAATGACAGAATGGGCAATTCCTGTCAATGTTAAGCATTAAATGTGTTCAAAGCAACACCTTTGTATAACGAAATGTGTTCAATATATGTCAGATAATACTGATACTTCGCTAAGAAAATAATAATATAACAAATCACATCCTTACCTAGCCTTTCTTATAGCATCAAACAAGTATACCAAAATGTTAACACTATGTCTCTAAAAAGTCATGATACACTTTTTTTCATCGGTATATTTTCTGATACATAATCATGTCTGTGCATCTATTGGCCTTAATAATAATACCTGTCTGGTTTTGGAAAGAATAGTCTTTAACTTTAACCCTTTTGTGTTTGTGATGGCGTTTGCATTGAATATTACTTTTGCCTTCTTGTTTGTCTGTTTGCGTGTTTGTTTCTGTGTTTTGTGGTACTTTTCCTGTCCGATCTTTTATATTTCTTCATGCAAGTGGGAAATGTATTCATTACTGTAAAATACGAGTTGCCAAACAAACGAATCCTATTTTGAGCAATATTTTAAAATAAGAAAAAAAAATTGTTTGCGTCATATTAATTGCATTTCATTTAATTTTGCTTTTGCATAAGAAATAATGTGGTAAACAGAAAGAGCTTAAAATACCAGACTGGTTAAATTCAACATCAATTCCAATCAAAACTCCTCTATTGGCGAAACATTTTCTACGGAGTGAGAGGTTGTAATACTTATTACTGGCTTTTTCGAAAGAGTCATTCCACGACAGAACAAATTATGACCGGGATGTCATTATATTACATAGAATTTTGATCAGAGGTCATTTCACTACATAACAAAATGACCAAAAGGTCATTATTTTATGGGTGTCGATTTGTTTCCTTACACCGGCACACGTATTCTGTATGAAAGTTTTCCTAATAATGTCCATAAATCTTCTTAATATAAAAGAATTAGTTTAGCCTTTGCAAAATCGTTTTCTTAGGCTCGTGAAAGTTGAGTTGATGTATCCCTATTGTCAATCTGTGTGTGTTTGTGATGTCTTATTTTGCCTTTTATTCACTTTTATGTATAGTTGTTCTTTTTTTGTGTGTGTGAAATGGTTGACTGTCGTCCTTGAATGCTATTTTTCCTGTTCGATTTTTTATATCTATATTAAGTATTTGCTACAATGTGTTGCCGCTCCGGGCTCTTATTCAAATTAGCAAATCCTTTAATGACTCCATTTAGACAATGTTTACCTCTTGGGAGACTTTTCGAGTGTACGATGCAAAGTAATTTGCTTTAACTGTAGGCAATTGTCATCGTTAAAGTTTAATTGACAGAAACCAATAGTCTGAGACAACGACTGCTGTAAGATATATCTACATTGTAGTTAAGGCCAGAACAAATATATGACTCAAAGAGCCTATTTAATTATTGAAATGTCATTGGATTTAAAATGTACCATTTAATTGGCTTCTGTTAGTCATTACATTTGATTTTTTATTTAACAAATAATGTATGGTGCTGAGGTCAATATGCACGTTTATGGACTGGGCAGTCAGACCTAGAATGTTATATGGACCGACGCGAAGCTGAGGTTCATATAACGTTCTAGATCTGACTGCCCAGTCCATAAACTTCATATGTATTGTCAATCCTTTTGTGTTTGGGATGTCGTTTGCATTTATTATTGCTTTTGCCTTCTTGCTGCGTGTTTGTTTCTGTGTTTTGTGGTTGACTGTCCTCCTTGAATGCTACTTTCCCCGTCCGATCTTTTTATATTTCTTCATATGGCCCGAAGCACCATACATCATTTGTTATATTATACCGAATCTGACCAGCAAATTAAATCAATACGTTTTATGATTTATGTTGACGTCTTTTTTTCACACTTCCGTTAATATAGCTATCGGACCGGGCGCCCGGTCAATATGTAACTTTATGGACCGGATAACGTCACATTAAACAAAGAGTGTAATATGCAAATGAGGTATAATATATTCATATATACATGATCAGTTCTGTCTTAATTTGTGTTGCCTTTACATTCTGCATAGTTTGTAAGCGGATATAGACTCGTGAGAATTTCTTTATTTATACTGTCCCGTTTATTTGGGATGAAATGTATGAGTGAGGTTTGGTGATCACTAAAACCTGGATTAAACCCAAGGCATCCTAAGGTGGTACCCTTATTGTAAACCCTTTTATGTTTGTTCTGGTATCGAATACTTTACTTCTATTTCTCCTTGTAGTTGTTTGTTAGTTTGAATGCATGTTTTTGGCGTTTTTTTATTCTGTAAATACTAAGCTTTTCTGTTCGACATGCATACTCACTTTTTAGAAATAAGTATGAAAGTCGAACAGGAAAAGCAGCTTTCACAGAACACAATAAACCCAAAAACACGCCAAACTACAAAAAGGAATGGCAATTAATGTTAATAAGAAACAATAGGGCTACTGCCTTGGAACGGTCAGTGGCATAACATGCCGCTGGGGGTTTAAACAAGTGTCTAGGGTGCACCAAACCTCACACTTACCCTACTGTCATCCCAATAAACGGGACAGTGTAAATAACGAAATCTCCGCCATAAACTATTCTCTAAGGCATCATTAATAGGACAAATAAGAATAACACAAAGATGCTCGTGTGTATATCAATCAAAAAACGCGATAGCCTTGAAAGCCACAAAGAAGGTACTCATTGACTTGGCAGAAGCCGGAGCAACAAGAGAATAAAGCATTGAGGGCACGACAAGACAATATAGCAGACAAACATCAAACGTCACCGTCCTTTTGGGCTTTTGGTAGACGTGATCATAGGGTCCACAGCCTGTCCGCTCATTGAACAATAAAAGGGGAAAGCATAGTGGCGAACTGTAAATGGGTCCACCACCAAGCATGCAGTGCGTTGTAACATCATAGGGTCATAACCTATTTTGATAAACCTTTTAACAAGTTTAACAAAGATAGTATGAAAGTGATCATGGACCAAGGATCTTACGAAAAAAGAGTATGAGAGTGGACGATTGTAAATCAAGTCACCATCGAGTTATTCAGGCCAAACCAATTAATATCCTACATATATAATACAGAATGACTCGGCAAAATACATTTTACAGATTTTATTCAAAATAAAAATACAGATGTGTCCAGATATAAAAGAACGAAGCAAAATGAGAAAAAAATGGTCCTATAAAAACCACAGCACCCAGACATTTTGTTTGTGATAAGAAACATATTGCTGAAGAAGTTTACTTGTATTTACTTGATATTAATATGGAATTATAAGAATAAAATGTGTTTTATTGCAAATACTCAAACACCTGACAAGACTTTAATCATTAGCATCGTTAACTATCCATATTGGGATGGGGATGTACCTCGTTCTACATCACATAGGGTTTATATCTCCATCGTAATTGTTTTGCTAGAACGTGTAACGATGTTAATGATAATTTGGTAAAAGTGAGGTTTAGTGCACCCTATAACCTGTTTAACCGCCCAAGGTGCCTTTTTGCAAGTGATCATTTCATGGCGGTAGCCTATTGTCAACCCGTTTGTGTTTGTGATGTCATGTGCGTTGCTTTTTATTAACGTGTAATTGATGTTTGTGTTAATACTAATTTTTAGTTGACTGTATATTGTGAAAGCTACATGTCCTGTTCGACTTTTATATCTATTTTAAATGATAATCAAGTTATTAGATATTAGCAGCATTAGCAAGGCTTTCGTTAGTAGAAACTCATGTACTATCGCCTAACATCAACCTAGACATATAATGTGACTACGAATATCACAGCCTTCATTTTATGGAGTTGTGACATACACGTTAAACTATATTGTGATAAAACTTATGAAAACTCTGGGATTAATTTATTTTGGTCTATAAAAAATTCAGGAGAAGTTCTTGATAAAATTTTCAATAACGGTCAAGTTTCATCAATAAGTACTTATGACTTCTCTACACTATATACAACCTTACCACATCATCTTATTAAAGACAAGCTAATTTCTCTTATTCAAAAAACATTCGCTAGAGAAAATACTACATTTTTGGCATGTAATAATAATAAAGCGTTTTTCACTAACGGCAGTTTAGACAATTATACTATGTGGACTTGCTATGAAGTTTGTGAAGCACTCATCTTCCTATTAGATAATATTTTCGTCAGGTATGGTACCATCGTTTATAGACAAATTGTTGGTATCCCTATGGGTACGAACTGTGCACCACTTGTCGCAGATTTGTTTTTATTTTGCTATGAAAGGGATTTCATGTTGAGTCTTTCACCAGATACCCAGGCGGATGTTATTGAAATTTTAATGACACCTCTCGGTATCTGGATGACATACTGAACATTGACAACCCTTTCTTTCAAACTATGGTTCATAATATTTATCCTAAAGAACTTCAACTTAATAAAGCTAATGTATCTGATAATAACGCTTCTTTTCTTGATTTAGATCTCTCGATTGAAAACGGTGAAATAATTAGCAAAATCTATGACAGGAGAGATGATTTTAATTTTGACATTGTTAATTACCCCCACTTGGATGGGGATGTTCCCTGAGCAACTTCTTATGGGGTGTGTGTGTCTCAACTTATTCGTTTTTCAAGAGCTTGTACTCGAGTTGAGGACTTTAATATTCGTAATATTTGTATAACTAAAAAGCTACTCAATCAGGGTTACCGTTACCATAAACTTCGTAAAACCTTTGCAAAATGTTATTATCGTAACCCTGATCTTCTTTCCAAATATGAAAGTAATTTAAGGACTCGTCTGCGACAAGGACTATCACAACCTGACTTCTATGGTGATGTGATTTATAAACTTCGTAAGATTCATGGTCATGATCACTTTCATACTATCTTAACTTGTTAAAAAGTTTATCAAAAGAGGTTATGACCCTATCATTTTGCAACGTACAGCATGCTTGGTGGTGGACCCTTTTACAGTTCGCCACTATGCTTTCCTCTTTAATTGTACGATGACCGGACAGGCTGTGGACCCTATGATGACGCCTACCTAACGCCCATTGGGACGGTGGCGTTTGATGTTTGTCAATAAGCTTTCCTGTCGTGCCCTTAATGGTGTATTCTCTTGTTGCTCTAACTTCTGCCAAGTCATTGAGTACCTTCATTGTGGCTTTCTAGGCTATTGTTTTTTTGTATTATATTTACACGAGCATATTTGTGTTTTACTTATATTGCCTATTGATGCTGCCTTGTTGGCTAGAGATTAAATCATGGCGGGGATTTCTTCATTTACACTGTCCTGTTTTAATGGGTTGACAGTAGGGTAAGTGTGAGGTTTGGTGCACCCTAGGACCGGTTTAAACCCCCAGTGGCCTACTTTGCCACTGACCGTTCCAAGGCGGTAGCCGTATTGTCAACCTTTTTGTGTTTGTGATGTCGTTTGCATTTTTTATTACGTTTGCCTTTTCGTTTGTCTGTTTGCGTGTTTGTTTTTGTGTTTTGTGGTAGACTGTCGTCCTTGAATGCTGCTTACCCTGTCCAATATTTGTATCCTTCTTTATACACACTGCTAATATTAAAGTTGTCTGACAGGTTTCCTGACCACTTAGTAAAATTGATTAGGAAATTCGTCTGAAAAGGATAAGGCGTTTTATTATTGCAACACACTTCAAGTTTAGTGATTGACCACTATACAGTCAGTGATGTTTTTGTGCGATGACTGGCTAGCCTAGTAGGGTTGTTTCTATGAGATTATGCTTCTAATATTTCCCTCTCTTTTATCATATCAGTAGTGCAAACTGTGCAAAATTCCCGAAACACTTGGTAAACTCGTGACATTTATAGAGAATAGGAAACCGACACGGCTAATTCTAGCTTAAGGTTTCCAAGTTCGTTTCCAATATTTCCAGAAAAAAGCTGTTTACTGTCAATTTGTGTTTGACCACGGATCACTATAGACGCGTTTTCTCTGTAAGTTATATATTTAAATGTTATATGTAATGTCTTCAAACAACCCTCTGAAATAGCTTTAAACGTTTCATAAAATAAAAAACGTATAATAAATAACTATGCAAGAGGATGCATCCCCTTTAATTGTTTTAGCATAATAACGGCGTTTGAAATGATATGTATTCAGGGCAGCATTGTTCTAAATCATGTCTGAGCACGCAAGCGGGCGTGAGTGTGTTTGGGTCGGTTTTGATATACCCATAGAAGTGTTGTTAATTGGTATGGGTGTGTTGAGTTTTTGTGGGGGGGGTGTGGGTGTATGTCTATTAGTTCCGAATGTTCGTTTTGAAATAAGAGTAGCATAATTTTAAAAGAAAACAGCACTAAATCTACGAGGCTGCAGATGATCCCAATTACAAATACTACTTCGAATGTTCCCAATCAAAGGGAAAATAATTCCAACAAATGTAATCCAATAGTAACCAGCAGTTTTAGCTGCAGTTAAAATACGACGTTGGTGAAAGTGCAATTTAATTGCATGACTGCAGCATGTAAAGGCTTTTATGTCTTCAATATTCGAATAAATCTCAATTTTATTAGATTTTAGTTGAATGAAATATAAGCCGCTTGGGTTTAACACTTGCAGGTTTTGAAAAGACCCGCCGAATGTAAATCGGATTTGATGACATTTAACACGTTTTCATTCATCCAATCTGTTTAGGGAAATTGATGAAATCTACCGATCAACCAGAATGTATTACATGTTACCATCCTTTTCAGAATGTATGTAGACGTCTTCTTAAAATCCACAATAAGTCGAGTCGTCAGCACACAATCAAAGAAGTGAACTTAGTTGCGCTAATCATTCACTGCGTTGCAAGATAATAGGATTATTACCTGTTATAACAAATGTGCCAACAACTGCGATTCCAATCAAAACTCCTCTATTGGCGAAACATTTTCTACGGAGTGAGAGGTTGTAATATTTATTACTGGCTTTTTCGAAAGAGTCATTCCACGACAGAACAAATTATGACCGGGATGTCATTCTATTACATAGAATTTTGATCAGAGGTCATTTCACTACATAACAAAATGACCAAAAGGTCATTATTTTATGGGTGTCGATTTGTTTCCTTACACAGGCACACGTATTCTGTATGAAAGTTTTCCTAAAAATGTCCATAAATCTTCTTAATATAAAATAATTAGTTTAGCCTTTCCAAAATCGTTTTCTTAGGCTCGTGAAAGTTGAGTTGATGTATCCCTATTGTCAATCTGTGTGTGTTTGTGATGTCTTATTTTGCCTTTTATTCATTGTTATGTATAGTTGTTCTTTTTTGTTGTGTGTGAAATGGTTGACTGTCGGCCTTGAATGCTATTTTTCCTGTTCGATTTTTATATCTATATTAAGTATTTGCTACAATGTGTTGCCGCTCCGGGCTCTTATTCAAATTAGCAAATCCTTTAATGACTCCATTTAGACAATGCTTACCTCTTGCGAGACTTTTCGAGTGTACGATGCAAAGTAATTTGCTTTAACTGTAGGCAATTGTCATCGTTAAAGTTCAATTGACAGAAACCAATAGTCTGCGACAACGACTGCTGTAAGATATATCTACATTATAGTTAAGGCCAGAACAAATATATGACTCAAAGAGCCTATTTAATTATTGAAATGTCATTGGATTTAAACTGTACCATTGTACTGGCTTTAGTTAGTCATTACATTTGATTTTTTATTTAACAAATAATGTATGGTGCTGAGGTCCATATGCAAGTTTATGGACTGGGCAGTCAGACCTAGAATGTTATATGGACCGACGCGAAGCTGAGGTCCATATAACGTTCTAGGTCTGATTGCCCAGTCCATAAACTTCATATGTATTGTCAATCCTTTTGTGTTTGGGATGTCGTTTGCATTTATTATTGCTTTTGCCTTCTTGTTTGCGTGTTTGTTTCTGTGTTTTGTGGTTGACTGTCCTCCTTGAATGCTACTTTCCCCGTCCGATCTTTTTATATTTCTTCATATGGCCCGAAGCACCATACATCATTTGTTATATTATACCGAATATGACCAGCAAATTAAATCAGTACGTTTTATGATTTATGTTGACGTCTTTTTTCACACTTCCGTTAATATAGCTATCGGACCGGGCGCCCGGTCAATATGTAACTTTATGGACCGGATGACGTCACATTAAACAAAGAGTGGAATATGCAAATGAGGTATAATATATTCATATATACATGATCAGTTTTGTCTTAATTTGTGTTGCCTTTACATTCTGCATAGTTTGTAAGCGGATATAGACTCGTGAGAATTTCTTTATTTATACTGTCCCGTTTATTTGGGATGAAATGTATGAGTGAGGTTTGGTGATCACTAAAACCTGGATTAAACCCAAGGCATCCTAAGGTGGTACCCTTATTGTAAACCCTTTTATGTTCGTTCTGGTATCGAATACTTTACTTCTATTTCTCCTTGTAGTTGTTTGTTAGTTTGAATGCATGTTTTTGGCGTTTTTTTTTCTATAAATACTAAGCTTTTCTGTTCGACATGCATACTCACTTTTTAAAAATAAGTCTGAAAGTCGAACAGGAAAAGCAGCTTTCACAGATCACAATAAACCCAAAAACACGCCAAACTACAAAAAGGAATGGAAATTAATGTTAATAAGAAACAATAGGGCTACTGCCTTGGAACGGTCAGTGGCATAACATGCCGCTGGGGGCTTAAACCAGTGTCTAGGGTGCACCAAACCTCACACTTACCCTACTGTCATCCCAATAAACGGGACAGTGTAAATAACGAAATCCCGCCATAAACTATTCTCTAAGGCATCATTAATAGGAAAAATAAGAATAACACAAAGATGCTTGTGTGTATATCAATCAAAAAACACGATAGCCTTGAAAGCCACAAAGAAGGTACTCATTGACTTGGCAGAAGCCGGAGCAACAAGAGAATAAACCATTGAGGGCACGACAAGACAATATAGCAGACAAACATCAAACGTCACCGTCCTTTTGGGCTTTTGGTAGACGTGATCATAGGGTCCACAGCCTGTCCGCTCATTGAACAATAAAAGGGGAAAGCATAGTGGCGAACTGTAAATGGATCCACCACCAAGCATGCAGTGCGTTGTAACATCATAGAGTCATAACCTATTTTGATGAACCTTTTAACAAGTTTAACAAAGATAGTATGAAAGTGATCATGGACCAAGGATCTTACGAAAAAAGAGTATGAGAGTGGACGATTGTAAATCAGGTCACAATCGAGTTATTCAGGCCAAACCAATAAATATCCTACATATATAATACAGAATGACTCGGCAAAATACATTTTACAGATTTTATTCAAAATAAAAATACAGATGTGTCCCGATATAAAAGAACGAAGCATAATGAGAAAAAAATGGTCCTATAAAAACCACATCACCCAGACATTTTGTTTGTGATAAGAAACATCTTGCTGAAGAAGTTTACTTGTATTTACTTGATATTAATATGGAATTATAAGAATAAAATGTGTTTTATTGCAAATACTCAAACACCTGACAAGACTTTAATCATTAGCATCGTTAACTATCCATATTGGGATGGGGATGTACCTCGTTCTACATCACATGGGGTTTATATCTCCATCGCAATTGTTTTGCTAGAACGTGTAACGATGTTACTGATAATTTGGTAAAATTGAGGTTTAGTGCACCCTATAACCTGTTTAACCGCCCAAGGTGCCTTTTTGCAAGTGATCATTTCATGGCGGTAGCCTATTGTCAACCCGTTTGTGTTTGTGATGTCATGTGCGTTGCTTTTTATTAACGTGTAATTGATGTTTGTGTTAATACTAATTTTTAGTTGACTGTATATTGTGAAAGCTACATGTCCTGTTCGACTTTTATATCTATTTTAAATGATAATCAAGTTATTAGATATTAGCAGCATTAGCAAGGCTTTCGTTAGTAGAAACTCAAGTACTATCGCCTAACATCAACCTAGACATATAATGTGACTACGAATATCACAGCCTTCATTTTATGGAGTTGTGACATACACGTTAAACTATATTGTGATAAAACTTATGAAAACTCTGGGATTAATTTATTTTGGTCTATAAAAAATTCAGGAGAAGTTCTTGATAGAATTTTCAATAACGGTCAAGTTTCATCAATAAGTACTTATGACTTCTCTACACTATATACAACCTTACCCCATCATCTTATTAAAGACAAGCTAATTTCTCTTATTCAAAAAACATTCGCTAGAGAAAATACTACATTTTTGGCATGTAATAATTTTAAAGCGTTTTTCACTAACGGCAGTTTTGACAATTATACTACGTGGACTTGCTATGAAGTTTGTGAAGCACTCATCCTCCTATTAGATAATATTTTCATCAGGTATGGTACCACCGTTTATAGACAAGTTGTTGGTATCCCAATGGGTACGAACTGTGCACCACTTGTCGCAGATTTGTTTTTATTTTGCTATGAAAGGGATTTAATGTTGAGTCTTTCACCAGATACCCAGGCGGATGTTATTGAAATTTTAATGACACCTCTCGGTATCTGGATGACATACTGAACATTGACAACCCTTTCTTTCAAACTATGGTTCATTATATTTATCCTAAAGAACTTCAGCTTATTAAATCTAATGTATCTGATAATAACGCTTCTTTTCTTGATTTAGATCTCTCGATTGAAAATGGTGAAATAATTAGCAAAATCTATGACAAGAGAGATGATTTTAATTTTGACATTGTTAATTACCCCCACTTGGATGGGGATGTTCCCCGAGCAACTTCTTATGGGGTGTGTGTGTCTCAACTTATTCGTTTTTCAAGAGCTTGTACTCGAGTTGAGGACTTTAATATTCGTAATCTTTGTATAACTAAAAAGCTACTCAATCAGGGTTACCGTTACCATAAACTACGTAAAACCTTTGCAAATTGTTATTATCGTAACCCTGATCTTCTTTCCAAATATAAAAGTAATTTAAGGACTCTTCTGCGACAAGGACTATCACAACCTGACTTCTATGGTGATGTGATTTATAAACTTAGTAAGATTCATGGTCATGATCACTTTCATACTATCTTTGTTAAACTTGTTAAAAAGTTTATCAAAAGAGGTTATGACCTATCATTTTGCAACGTACTGCATGCTTGGTGGTGGACCCTTTTACAGTTCGCCACTATGCTTACCTCTTTAATTGTACGATGACCGGACAGGCTGTGGACCCTATGATGACGCCTACCTAAAGCCCATTGGGACGGTGGCGTTTGATGTTTGTCTATAAGCTTTCCTGTCGTGCCCTTAATGGTGTATTCTCTTGTTGCTTTGACTTCTGCCAAGTCATTGAGTACCTTCATTGTGGCTTTCTAGGCTATTGTTTTTTTGTATTATATTTACACGAGCATATTTGTGTTTTACTTATATTGCCTATTGATGCTGCCTTGTTGGCTAGAGATTAAATCATGGCGGGGATTTCTTTATTTACACTGTCTGTTTTAATGGGTTGACAGTAGGGTAAGTGTGAGGTTTGGTGCACCCTAGGACCGGTTTAAACCCCCAGTGGCCTACTTTGTCACTGACCGTTCCAAGGCGGTAGCCGTATTGTCAACCTTTTTGTGTTTGTGATGTCGTTTGTAGTATTTTTTATTACGTTTGCCTTTTCGTTTGTCTGTTTGCGTGTTTGTTTTTGTGTTTTGTGGTTGACTGTCGTCCTTGAATGCTGCTTACCCTGTCCGATATTGTTATCCTTCTTTATGCACACTGCTAATATTAAAGTTGTCCTGACCACTTAGCAAAATTGATTTAGGAAATTCGTCTGAAAAGGATAAGGCGTTTTATTATTACAACACACTTCAAGTTTAGTGATTGACCACTATACAGTCAGTGATGTTTCTCTTGTGCGATGACTGGCTAACCTAGTAGGGTTGTTTCTATGAGATTATGCTTCTAATATTTCCCTCTCTTTTATCATATCAGTAGTGCAAACTGTGCAAAATTCCCGAAACACTTGGTAAACTCTTGACATTTATAGAGAATAGGAAACCGACACGGCTAATTCTAGCTTAAGGTTTCCAAGTTCGTTTCCAATATTTTCAGAGAAAAGCTGTTTACTGTCAATTTGTGTTTGACCATGGATCACTATAGACGCGTTTTCTCTGAAAGTTATATATTTAAATGTTATATGTAATGTCTTCAAACAACCCTCTGAAATATCTTTAAACGTTTCATAAAATAAAAAACGTATAATAAATAACTATGCAAGAGGATGCATCCCCTTTAATTGTTTTAGCATAATAACGGCGTTTTAAATGATATGTATTCAGGGTAGCATTGTTCTAGATCATGTCTGAGCACGCAAGCGGGCGTGAGTGTGTTTGGGTCGGTTTTGATATACCCATAGAAGTGTTGTTAATTGGTATGGGTGTGTTGAGTTTGTGTGGGTGGGTGTGGGTGTATGTCTATTAGTTCCGAATGTTCGTTTTGAAATAAGAGTAGCTTAATTTTAAAAGAAAACAGCACTAAATCTACGAGGCTGCAGATGATCCCAATTACAAATACTACTTCGAATGTTCCCAATCAAAGGGAAAATAATTCCAACAAATGTAATCCAATAGTAACCAGCAGTTTTAGCTGCAGTTAAAATACGACGTGGGTGAAAGTGCAATTTAATTGCATGACTGCAGCATGTAAAGGCTTTTACGTCTTCAATATTCGAATAAATCTCAATTTTATTAGATTTTAGTTTAATGAAATATAAGCCGCTTGGGTTTAACACTTGCAGGTTTTGAAAAGACCCGCCGAATGTAAATCGGATTTGATGACATTTAACACGTTTTCATTCATCCAATCTGTTTAGGGAAATTAATGAAATCTACCGATCAACCAGAATGTATTACATGTTACCATCCTTTTCAGAATGTATGTAGACGTCTTCTTAAAATCCACAATAAGTCGAGTCGTCAGCACACAATCAAAGAAGAAAACATAGTTGCGCTAATCATTCACTGCGTTGCAAGATAATAGGATTATTACCTGTTATAACAAATGTGCCAACAACTGCGATAGAGTTTGTATGAAATTGATCATGGCCAAGGGTGTTATGAAGTTTGTAGATCTCATCACCCATAGAAATCAGGTTATGATATTCTTTGTCGCAGAAGAGTTATTACTTTATGTTTTAAAAGTAGGTGAATGTTACATTTTGTAAAAGTTTCCCGCAGTTTATGATAACGGTAGCACTGAATGAGAATGACTGCATACACTAGAAATATAAAAAAATCGACAGGGAAAGTAGCATTCAAGGAGGACAGTCAACCACAAAACACAGAAACAAACAGAAGACAAACATTTAGTTGAGAGACGTAATCCACTTAGCTGATGCTCGAGGAATAAATCCGTCTCAGTGGGAATGCGAAACGACACGATGTCACAATTAAAAGCTTTCCTCTTGTCAAAGAATTTGCTTATTATTACGCTCATTTTAATCTAGAGATGCAACTCGAGAACAAAAGAGGCAGTATCAAGAATATTATTTCTTGAGGTTCTTTAGGGTAGGCTTCATTAACAATAGCAGGAAAGGAAGGTGTCAAACATCAAACTTCACAGTCCTTTTGGGCATTAGGTAGACTTCATCATAGGGTCCGCAGCTTGTCCGGTCATCGAACAATTTAAGAGGAAAGCATAGTGGCGAACTGTAAATGCGTCCACCACCAAGCATGCAGTGCGTTGTAAAATGATAGGGTCATAGACTAAGTTTAACAAGCAAATACGATGAATTGGTATCCCCCGCCGAATGATGTATTATCCTCGAGTGGAAAAAATGTGTTCGGATTTTTTTTAATTAGTATAAATCATGACCTTGAGCCTCCATAAATTCGAATACCTACTATATAGTATTTTTGAAAGTCATCACCGTAGTAAATTTGAAAAAAGATGTACCATTTTAAGGCATTGACATTTATAGTGGGACTAAGAGGCTGGACTGAGTGTAATATTAGCAGGTGTGTATAATATAGTAATAAGATTAATGTAATATACAAGAAATGTAGAACTGTATATCAATGATTACTTTTTAATTACCTGGCCGTGTGATATTTATCAATCTCATTACTACGGCTACTATCAGATGATCTTGTTTTTCAGGGGGAGGGATGTATTTGGCTCAAGTTTGACTAGCTTTAAAATAAATCAAACTTTAATTAATAAATACACTCAAACAAAGTTTGACATGTGACCCAGGGGCAGAGCCAAATTTGACCCCAGTGTCACCATTTGAAAAAACTTGGTAGAGGACCATAAGCTGTGTGTAAATACAAAATATTAAACTATTGGCTCTTGTAGTTCCAGAGAAGAAGATTTTTGAAGTTTTTCCCTACATATAAGTCTATGTAAAACTGCGACCCCTGGGGCGGGGCCAAATTTGACCCCAGTGTCACCATTTGAACAAAACTGGTAGAGGATCCATAAGCTGATAATAAATTAAAAAGATTAAACGTGTATCTCTTGTAGTTTCAGAGAAGATTTTTGAAGTTCTTCCCTATAACTCTGTGTAAAACTGATCCAACAAGGGCCCCTAAGCTCTCCATTAAAGAAAAAATGAACCCATGAACCAAGCCTTCTTAAGAGAAAAAATAATAATAATAATAATAAAAAAAATAATACAAAAACTACAAAAAAAAAAAAAATAATAAAGAAAAACAATAAACAAATTACAAAAAAGTAATATCTATGTAAAACTGATCCAACGAGGGCCCCTAAGATCTGATCCCATGAACCAAGGTTCCTTATGTGAAAAAAAATCAAAATACAAATTCAAAAGACAAATTGAACCCATAAATCAAGGTTTCTCATGAAAAAATGGAAATAATTAAAAATAGAAGAAGAAAAATATGCCTCCTGTGAGATTTAAACCCACGGCCTGAATAATTCAAGGGGAATTTATCAATTTAAGGGCAATAACTCCGGCGTTACTATGACGATTCCGAAATAAATTTGTTGAGTCACATCCCACTATTGGGATAAACATTGTAATCAAGTTTAATGAAAATCAAACAAGCGATTATCAAGATATGGCTGTGAACGGACAGAATTAAGCAATTTTTATCAATTAAAGGGCAATAACTCCGGCGTTACTAGGACGAATTCGATATAAATTTTCCGCTTCACATCCCACTATTGGGATAAACATTATGATGAAGTTTAATGAAAATCAAACAAGCGGTTATCAAGATATGGCTGTGGACGGACAGAATTAAGCAATTTTTAGCAATTAAAGGGCAATAACGGCGTTACTGTGGCGATTCCGGAAAAAAATAGCCGCGTGTCATCCCACTATCAGGATAAACATTATTCTCAAGTGTAATGCAAATCCAACTTGTAGCTATGAGGATATGGCTCCGGACGGACGGACGGAAGGATGGACAGACAACGCCAAATTAATATCCCTCCGCCTTCGGCGGTGTATAACAAAGATAATATGAAAGTGATTATGATCAGGAATCTTACCAAGTTTGTAAATCAAGTCACCATCAAGTTATTCAGTCCAAACCAATAAATATCCTACATATATACAGACCCAGCTGCGTTCAAGTACCCCAAAAATGCATTCGGTTTGCATTTCGTTTGCGTTCCGTTTGCGCTCCGTTTGCATTCCGTTTGCATTTCATTTTTATAAATGCATTTTTTAAAATGCAAATCATTTGCGTTTGTGAATGAATTCAGCGTTTATAAACGAAACTATGCGTTCATTTAAATGCACGGAACGAACGCAACATAATGTGTGCGTTTAAATGCACAAACGGAAAAAATGCATTTGCTTTCGTTCGTTCAGCATTTACAAATCGCAATATTTCTGACGATTAAACTACGCATGATATCCAGTCATGCGATTCTTACCACGAGCCGGCGACTAATGTGTGTGATCATATTGAAGAATGTGTCCTTTGGGTGACATTATTTGGTGGTGCATATTTATGATTATTCTGTTTTCTTCGGGTTTTTTCAATTTCATCAACAATTTAACATACTTGACACTATATAAAAATATGCCGTCTGATTTTACCAACATTATTTCAGTTTTATATGGAAATAATATAAAGTTTGTGCTACACAATAAATACATTTCCTATTTTAAATCTGTAAAAATGAAAGTGTGTAATCGTGCTTAAAAAACACCATTTAACACAGTGTATTTCTTTATATTAAAATACTGCAAAACGCACTTCGTTTAAATCGAGACTTCAATTATGTACTCAAAAAGATAATATTGAAAGGTATCCGAAATAGCGAAATGCATTTGCGTTCGTTTCGTTCATTTCATTGCGTTCGTTTCGTTAGTTTCGTTCGTTCCGTTCGTTTTCAGCGTTTAGCGTTTTAAAAAAGGCATTCATCGTTCGTTTTTTAAAACGCTGAACGCTGAAAACGAACAAAACGAACGCAACGAACGAAATGTATTTTTAAAATATAGATCGTGCAACGTTCATTCTGCGTTCTTTCTGCGTTCTTTCTGCGTTCATTTTCCGTTCGTTCAGCGTTTGTTCTGCATTTATTTGGGTACTTGAACGCAACTGGGTCTGTACATATATAATACAGAATTACCCAAATTCATTTTACAGATGTTATACAAAATAAGTATACAGATGTGTCCCGATATAAAAGAACGAATCAAAATAAGAAGAAAATGTTCCTATAAAAACCACAGCATCCAGACGAAATGGCACCGTTGGCCCGCACTGAAATACATAAAATCCAGTAGATTTTCGTTGCGGCGATAGACATATATACGTAGTTTGTGATTATAAAAATGTTGCTGAAGAAGTTTACTTGTATTAACTTGATTTAAAGATGGAATTATAAGAATAAAATGTGTTTTATTGCACATACTAACAAACATGACAAGATAGACGAGTTTAACTTCTGACATCGTTAACTATCATATTGGAATGGGGATGCACCTCGTTTTACATCACATGGGGTTTATATCTCCAGCGCATTTGTTTTGCTAGAGTGTGTAACGATGTCAATGGCAATATGGGCAGAGTGAGGTTTAGTGCACCCTGGAACCTGTATTAACCGCCCCAGGTGCCTTTGTGCCATATACTATTCCATGGCGGTAGCCTATTGACAACCCGTTTGTGTTTGTGATGTCATGTTCCTTGCCTTTTATTCACGTGTAATTGATGTTTGTGTTAATACTAATTGTTAGTTGACTGTGTTCTTTGAAAGTTACATAATATCATGTTCGACATTTATATCTATTTTAAATGACCATAATCAAGTTATTACGTATGAGCATCCTTAGCAAGGTTTTCGTTATCAGAAACTACGTAGATCTTTCTCAAGTACTATCGCCTAAACATCAACCTAGACACATTACTGCGACTACAAATAGCACAGCCTTCATTTTATGGAGATATGGCATATACACTGCGGATATTAAAGTTGTCTGACAGGTTTCCTGAACACTTTACAGAAAAACAAACGTTAGCCTCTTTCGGGACTCGAACACATGACCTTCTGATTTTAAGTCCAGTGCTCTATCCACTGAACTATAACGCTACTTGAGAAAAAAATATACTAACTACAATTTATTATGAGGCAAATTAACTTTTGAACGCAACTCAAGATTGAACAATAAATATATAGTCCGTCTTGTCGCAAGTGTAAATTAACAGTGTTATACTGTATGTTATCAATATGAAACTAATACTTCGCCTCAAAACAACCAGATCCCGACTTTTTATTTAGCGCTTGATGAGTTTGTATGTGCGCGCTTGTTATTACGTAATGCCTATTTAGTGTTAAAAATGATGCATCATACCAATAAATAGCCATGGTCTAGAGGTTCAGCCTACAACCTTCAAAAATGAGATATAGGGTCCTATAGAAACCGCAGCGTCCGAACGCAATGGCATCGTAGGTCCGCACTGTACTGCAAACAAGGACTTGATAATACAATAAAAGAGACAAAAAACAACAGAAAAGATGGTGAATACAGGGTTACCGACTTGGAACGGTCAGTAGGCAATAAGTCCTACTGGTTAGCTTGAATCGATTTTATATGCGCACAATTCTCGCTATTATACTGTCTTGAGCGCCCAAACAGACAAGACAGTGTAAACAAAACTACATCCCATCAAAAAGGAATTCTCTAACAATAAGTCCACATCCAGAGAAACTCACTAAAGAAACACATACAAAATAATAAACATCACAGGATGTATCCAGAATCGTACTGAACAACCATAGTAGTTGCAGCTAAAGAGAAAACCAATCTAGGGTACGACCAGAAAACCCGAGGGACGAAAGCTCATGCACCCACCTCCCTTAGTTGGGATTTCAGTAGGTACAAGCATAGAGTCCCAAGAGGTAGTCCAGTCATCGGCGTTTTTTTTATTCTGTAAATACTTAGATTTTCTGATCGACTTGACTGTCCTCCTTAAATGCTACTTTCCCTGTTCGATCGTTTTATATTTCTTGTATACTCACTTGTTAAAAATAAGTATGAAAGTCGAACAGGAAAAGCTGCTTTCACAGAACACAATAAACCCAAAAACACGCAAAACTACAAACAGGAATGGCAATTAATGTCAATAAGAAATAAAAGCATATGACGACACAAACACGAAAAAGGTTGACAATAAGGCTCTACCTTGGAACGGTCAGTGGCATAAAAGGCCGCTGGGGGTTAACACCAGTTTCTAGGGGGCTCCAAACCTCACATTTACCCTATTGTCATCCAAATAAAACGGGACAGTATAAATAAGGCAATCCCCGCCATGAACTACTCTCTAACAAACAAGGCAGCATTAATAGAAAATATAAGAAAAACACAAAAATGCACGTGTATTTATAAATAAAAAAAACGATAGCCTTAAAAGCCACAAAGAGGGTGCTCAATGACTTGGCAGACGCCGGAGCAACAAGAGAATAAACCATTGAAGGCAAGACAAGGCAATATTGCAGAAAAACATCAAAGGTCACCGTCCTTATGGGCTTTAGGTAGACGTCATCATAGGGTTCACAGCCTGTCCAGTCATCGAACAATTACAGAGGAAATCATAGTGGCGAACTGTAAATGGGTCCACCACCAAGCATACAGTGCGTTGTAAAATCATGGGGTCGTAACTTCTTTTGATAAACCTTTTAACAAGTTTAAAAAAGGTAGTTCGAAAGTGATCATGACAAAGGATCTTACGAAGAAATATAAAAAGATCGGAAGTTTGTAAATCAAGTCCATTTTAAGTTATTCAGTCCAAACCAATACATATCCTACAAATATACATATATAATACAGAATTACTCACCAAAATACATTTTACAGATTTTATTCAAAGTAGGTATACAGATGTGTCCCGATATAAAAGAACAAAGCAAAATGAGAAAAACATGATCGTATAAAAACCACATCTCCCAGACGAAATGGCACCGTACGCCCGCACTGTAATACATAAATCCAGTAGATTTTCTTTGCGGCGATAGACAGATGTACGTAGTTTGTGATAACACAAATATTGCTGAAGAACTTTATTTGTATTAACTTGATTTAAATATGGAATTATAAGAATAAAATGTGTTTTATTGCAAATACTCAAACATATGACAGGAGAGACGACTTTAATCTTTGACATCGTCAACTATCCATATTGGGATGGGGATGTACCTCGTTCTACATCACATGGGGTTTATATCCCCATCGCAATTGTTTTGCTAGAGCGTGCAACGATGTTAATGGCAATATGGTAAGAGTTAGGTTTAGTGCACCCTAAAAACTGTTTTATCCGCCCCAGGTGCCTTTTTCCCAGTGCCCATTTCATGGCGGTAGCCTATTGTCAACCCGTTTGTGTTTGTGATGTCATGTGACTTGCCTTTTATTAACGTGTAATTGATGTTTGTGTTAATACTAATTTTTCGTTGACTGTGTTCTGTAAAAGCTACATGTCCTGTTAGACCTGTATATCTATTTTAAATGACCAAAATCAAGTTATTAGATATTAGCATTATTAGCAAGGCTTTCGTTATCAGAAACGCAAGTACTATCGCCTAAACATCAACCTAGATATATAACGCAAATATCACAGCCTTCATTTTATGGAGTTGTGACATACACACTGCGGATATTAATGTTCTCTGACAGATTTCCTGACCACTTTGCAAAATTGATTAAGAAATTTGTCTGAAAAGGATAAAGCGTTTTATTATTGCAGCACACTTCAAGTTCAGTGATTGGCCACTATACAGTCAGTGATGTTTCTCTAGGGCGATGACTTGCTAACCTAGTAGGGTTGTTTCTATGAGATATTGTTTCTAATGTTTCCCTCCCCGTTATCACATCAATAGTGTAAGCTGTGCCAAATTCCCGAAACACTTGGTAGACTCGTGAAATATGTGAGGATAGGAAAACCACACGGCTAATTCCAGCTTAAGGTTTCCACGTTCGTTTCCAATGTATGATCCAGAGAAAAATTGTTTACTGTCAATTTGTGTTTGATCACGGATCTCTTTAGACGCGTTTTCTCTGTAAGTTATGTTTTTAAATGGTATATGTAGTGTCTTCAAACATCCCTCTTTAATATCTTCAAACGTTTCATAAAATAAACAATGTATAATAAATAACTATGCAAGAGGATGCATCCTCTTTTATTGTTTGCTGCGTAATAACGTTTGAACTGATATGTATTCAGGGTAGCATTGTTCTAGATCATGTCTGAGCACGCACGCGTGCGTGAGTGTGTGTGGGTTTGTTTTGATATCCCCATATAGGTGTTGTTAATTGGTATGGGTCTGTTGTGATTGTGTGGGTGGGTGTGGGTGTATGTCTATTAGTTCCGAATTTCCATTTTTAAGTAAGAGCTAGAACAAAAACACATCACTAAATCTACGAGGCTGCAGATGAACCCAATTACAAATACTACTTTGAATGTTACACCTCAAAGGGATAATAATTCCAGCAACTTAAACCAATAGTAACCAGCTAAAACGCAGTTGCAGCTGCGGTTAAAATACGACGTTGGTGAAAGTGCATTTTAATTGCATGACTGCAGCGTGTAAAGGCTTATTCGAATAAATCTCCATTTTATTAGATTTTGGTTGAATAAAATATAAGCCGCTTGGGTTTAACACTTGCAGTTATTGAAAAGGCCCGCCGAATATCAATCTGATTTAATGAATTTTAACACGTTTTTGTTCATCCGTCTGTTTAGGGAAGTAATGAAATCTAAATCTTAATTATCACTATGAAACACCATATATGTATGAAAATCATCGATAGTTTGTGTTTGCAAAGCCACGCAAGACGCATTATATGATTGACAAAATTCGATACAAATGTCGAAAAAGGAAATGTAGCATTCCCATATAGCTGTCAACCGGTCAACCAAAATGCATTAAATGTTACCATCCTTTTCAAAATGTACGTAGACGTCCTCTTAGAATACACAATAAGTCGAGTCAGCACACAATCAAAGAAGAAAACATAGTTGCACTAAACATTCACTGCGTTGCAAGATAATAGGATTATTACCTGTTATAATAAATGTGCGAACAACTGCGATAGAGATTGTATGAAAGTGATCATGGCAAAGGGTCTTATTAGTGTGTAGTTCTCGTCACCTATAGAAATCAGGTTATGATATTCGTTGTCGCAGAAGAGTTCTTACTTTATGTTTTAAAAGTAGGCCAATGTTATGCTAACACATTTTGTAAAGGTTTACCGAAGTTTATGATAACGGTAGCACTGAATGAGAAGAATCGTTTTTGTTATGGAAATGATTCAACTGTTAATGTCCTCCATTTTACTACATACACTAGATGACAAACATTTAGTTGAGAGACGTAATCTCCTTAGCTCTTGCTCGAGGAATAAATCCGTCTAACTGGGAATGAGAAACGACACGATGTCACAATTAAAAGCTTTCCTCTTGTCAAAGGATTTGCTTATTATTACGCTCATTTCAATCGAGAGATGCAACTCGAGAACAAAAGAGACAGTATCAGAAATATTAGTTTTCTTGAGGTTCTTTAGGGTAGGCTTCATTAACAATAGCAGGAAAGGAAGGGTGTCAATGTACAGGTCTAAAGTAGTATGTACTTTATAACAATTTCATAGCATTTAAAAGGTTAAAAAATGCAAAACTTTGCACAAACATTGCTACTGCCTTGGAACGGTCAGTGGTATAAAATGCCACTAATGCCACTGGGGGTTTAAACCTGTTTCTATGGTGCATCAAACCTCACATTTACCCTACATCATCCCAATGAAACTGGACAGTATAAATAAATAAATCGCCGCCAAGAACTACTCTCTAACAAACAAGGCAGCATTACCAAGAAATATAGGAAAAACACAAATATGCTCGTGTATATATAAATCGAAGAAACGATAGCCTTGAAAGCCACAAAGAAGGTATTCAATGACTTGGCAGAAGCCAGAGCAATACGAGAATAAAAAATTGAGGGCCAACAAGACACGATTGCAAACTTTTCCGTCCTTTTGGGCTTTAGGTAGACGTCATCATAGGGTCCACAGCCTGTCCGGTCATCGAACAATTTAAGAGGAAAGCATAGTTGCGAACTGTAAATGAGTCCACCACCAAGCATGCAGTGCGTTGTAAAATGATAGGGTCATAGACTCTTTTGATAAACCTTTTAACAAGTTTAACAATCAAATGTGATGAATTGATATCCCCCGCCGAATGATGTTTTATCCTCGAGTGGAAGAAATGTGTTCGGATTGTTTTTAATTAGTATAAATTATGACCTTGAGCCTTCGTAAATTCGAATGACTACTATAATTTCATAGTATTTTTGAAATTCATCACCATAGTCAATTTGAAAAAAAGATGTACAATTTTAAGGCATTGACTTTTATAGTGGGACTAAAGGGCTGGACTGAGTGTAATATTAGCAGGTATGTATAATATAGTAATAAAATTAATGCAATATACACGAACTGTAGAATTGTATATCAATGATTACTTTTGAATTACCTGGCCATGTGATATGTATCAATCTCATTAATTCATCTCATTACTACGGCTACTATCAGATGATCTTGTTATTTCAGAGAAATGGGTGTATTTGGCCCAAGTTTTTGGCTAGCTTTAAAATAAATCAAACTTTCATTTTAATAAAAACACTCAAACAAAGTTTGACATGTGACCCAGGGGCAGTGCCAAATTTGACCCCAGTGTCACCATTTGACAAAACTTGGTAGAGGACCATAAGCTGAGTGTAAATACAAAATATTAAACTGTTGGCTCTTGTAGTTCCAGAGAAGAAGATTTTAAAACAATTCCCTATATATAAGTCTATGTAAAACTGCAACCCCTGGGGCGGGGCCAAATTTAACCCTAGGGTCACCATTTGAACAAAACTGGTAGAGGATCCATAACCTGATAAGCTGATAATAAATAAAAAAGATTAAAACTTTATCTCTTGTAGTTTCAGAGAAGATTTTTGAAGTTCTTCCATATAACTCTATGTAAAACTGATCCAACAAGGGCCCCTAAGCTCCCCATTAAAGAAACAATGAACCCATGAACCAAGGCTTCTTAAGAGAAAAAAAAATAAAAATAATAAAAAAAAACTACAATTTGTTTTTAATAATAATAAAAAAAAATAAAAAAAATAAAAATAATAATAATAATATCTATGTAAAACTGATCCTACAATATGAGAAAAAAATCAAAAAACAATTTCAAAAGAAAAATTGAACCCATGAATCAAGGTTTCTCATGAAAAAAAAATAAAAAAAAAATCTAAGAATAACTGAACACATGAACCAAGGAAAAAAATGGAAATAATTAAAAAATAGAAGAAGAAAAATATGCCTCCTGTGAGATTTTAACCCACGGCCTGAATAATTCAAGGGGACATTTATCAATTTAAGGGCAATAACTCCGGCGTTTCTAGGACGATTCCGAAATAAATTTGCTGCGACACATCTCACTATTGGGATAAACATTATAAGTTTAATGAAAATCAAACAAGCGGTTATCAAGGTATGGCTGTGGACGGACAGAATTAAGCAATTTTTAGCAATTAAAGGGCAATAACTCCGGCGTTACTGTGGCGATTCCGGAAAAAAATAGCCGCGTGTCATCCCACTATCAGGATAAACATTATTACCAAGTGTAATGAAAATCCAACTTGTAACTATGACGATATGTCTCCGGACGGACGGACGGAAGGATGGATGAACAACGCCAAATTAATATCCCTCCGCCTTCGGCGGTGGATAACAAAGATAGTATGGAAGTGATCATGATCAGGAATCTTACTAAGTTTGTAAATCAAGTCACCATCAAGTTATTCAGTCCAAACCAATAAATATCCTACATATATACATATATAATACAGAATTACTCGGCAAAATATATTTTACAGATGTATAAGTATACAGATGTGTCCCGATATAAAAGAACGAATCAAAATAAGAAGTAAATGGTCCTATAAAAACCACAGCACCCAGACGAAATGGCACCGTTGGCCCGCACTGTAATACATAAATCCAGTAGATTTTCGTTGCGGCGATAGACATATATACGTAGTTTGTGATAAATACAAATGTTGCTGAAGAAGTTTACTTGTATTAACTTGATTTAAAGATGGAATTTTAAGAATAACATGTATGTTATCAATATCAAACTAATACTTCGCCTCAAAACAACCAGATCTCGACTTGTTATTTATTACTTGATCAGTTTGTGTGCACGCGCTTGATATTACTAATTGAGTGTTAAAAATGATACAAAATACTAAAAATAGCCGTGGTCTAGAGGTTCAGCGTACAAACCTTCGAAACTTACAAGTGCAAGGCTGTGGTTCAAAACCCGTTCAGGGCAACTATTTTTTATCACATATTCTGAAGACGTATTTTTATGTTACCTGTGTACGGTGGCTAATTTTTACGCATCGATTTCAGCTTATATACCAAATGTTGGATGTTCGTCGATTTGAAACTACTTCACACGTGGCTTATTCTTATTCATGAGTTATTACCAGTTAAAGCTGTACAGTCCCTATTTTAACTGGTAATAACTCATGAATATGAATGAGTCACGTGTGAAGTAGTTTCAAATCGACGAACACCCCAAAAGTCGGTATATAAGGAGAAATCGATACGTAAAAATTCACATTTTTATTTAGCCTCCGTACAGGTAACATCGATAAATATACGGCTCCAGAAAATATGTGATAAAAAAAAAATAGTGGCCCGGAACGGGATTTGAACCACAGCCTTGCACTTGTAAGATTTGAAAGATGTACGCGGAACCTCTAGACCACTGCTCTTTATTGGTATTTTGTAGCATTTTTAACACTAAAAAGGCATTGCGTACACAAAGCACGCACACAAACTCATCAAGCGCTAAAGAACAAGTCGAGATATGATTGATTTGAGGCGAAGTATTTGTTTCATATTGATAAGATACAGTATTACACCAGGCAATGTTAATTTACACGTGCGACAATATGGATTGCATATTTATTGATCCATCTTTAGTTGCGTTCAAATATGTTAAGTTATTTTGCCTCATAATATATGGTAGTTAGTATACTGTTTTCTCAAGTAGCGTTGTAGTTCAGTGGATAGAGCACAGGACTTGAAATCAGAAGGTCGTGTGTTCGAGCCCCTAAAGAAGCTAACTTTTTTTTTTGTAAAAATTACTGTTACCCGTGTATAGGTACGATGTGCAATGGTCGATGTATATACAGTAAATGATTTCCTTCACTATATTTGCTCGCTTAAATACCCGATTTCGACATGAGCTGGTGAACATGAAGTTACAAATAAAGACACGCCTACAAAGAAGAAGTCGATTGATATAGGGACTCTGTAGCTTTAAGGACACATTTCCCAACGCTACTTGGTCATTGAAAAAGCATGGGAAGCTTGAATATTTACAGCCAGCACGCTTCATGGCTGATCAACTCAGGTATATAAATTGAGGCCCGCTCTTAGTTTTTTATTTGTATAGCATTGCTGTATTTTGGGTAGAAATAGCTAAAAAACACTTTGTAATTTACTTTAATGAAGAAATGTATGCTCATAATTTAGCTTTTGAATACAAAACTTATCTGGTATTTCTTAATTGTTTTTAGACCAAAAATCAGAGCACAACACATAATACATATACAACATTCGTTCATGTGTTATTATGTGTACTGGTCACAAATGCTTTATTGTGTGGCCTCATAATCTGAAGAAAAATTGAATCTCACAGTTACCTATAGAAATTCTCATCACACACCTCCAACCCCTCTTCCAAATACAATAGGCGAAATATGTCCTGAAAATGGGGACTGTGTAGTTTAAAGTTGTCCAAGTTGCGTCTCCAAAATGTCCAGAGAAAAACTGTTTACTGTCAATTTGTGGGTACTTCCACTTTAGTTTTCTCTGTATGTTATATATTTAAATGTTATATGTGATGTATTTAAACAAACCTCTTAAATATCTTCAATCGTTTCATAAAATAAACAATGTATAATAAATAACTATTGTTTGTAGAGTAATAACGTTTGAAATGATATGTATTCAGTGTAGCAATGTTCTAGATCATGTCTGAGCACGCACGCGTGCGTTAGTGTGTGTTGGTCGGTTTTGATATGGGTAGGTGTTGGTTATAGGTGTGTGTGTGATGGGTTTGTGTGGGTAGGTTTGGGTGTATGTTTATTAGTTCCAATTTTGAATTTTCGTTTTGAAGTAGGAGCTAGCATAATGTTAAAGGAAAGTAGCACTTAATTGCAAATACAACTTTGGTAATTTTGATATTATTGATAAACGTATTCGGCATTTGTTTTCGAAAGGTCCTAAATATAGATTACCTTCAACTATTGATTTTAATGCCTGTCGTGCCCAGATCGCCCACTCCATTGAAGATTTTAGTATCAAATGGTGTAGTAGAGAACATGCGGACCCAAACTCACTTTCTACTTGGAAAAAGTCAATTCTGAAAATTATAGATACACGTATAAACTTTTATAATGCTAACCCCTCTTTACTTCCTCCGAGACCTAGGTTTTCCTTTCGTAATTTAAAATCGGGAATTCAGGAATTTCATAATAAATTTGTTTTAGTTCCTGCTGATAAAGCATCTAATAATGTAATTATTGTTTGACGCCTACATTACGTCAATGTTTTATCTCTGGAACTCGGCAGCACCAATTCGTATACTCCAGTTAATGTTTCGGTGCAAGACTTTCAAGGCTGGTGTAAACGATAAGCAAAATAAACTGCGTACTATTTACTGG
Source organism: Cyrtodaria siliqua (assembly GCA_037043455.1). NCBI lineage: Eukaryota > Metazoa > Mollusca > Bivalvia > Adapedonta > Hiatellidae > Cyrtodaria > Cyrtodaria siliqua. The sequence goes on along the minus strand of JAWPHD010000268.1, from coordinate 85,341 downwards.
ATTCCTAAATTACATAAAAATCCATATAAGGCTCGCTTTATTTTGAATTCTAGTGCCTGCACCACAACAAACATCTCCAAACTTTTAACTTCTTGTCTTACTGCCGTTAAAGATCACGTTAAACTGTATTGTGGTAAAACTTATGAAAACTCTGGGATTAATTTATTTTGGTCTATAAAAAATTCTGGAGACGTTCTTGATACAATTTTCAATAAAGGTCAAGTTCCATCAATAAGCACTTATGACTTCTTTACACTATATACAACCTTACCACATCACCTTATTAGAGACAAGCTAATTTCTCTTATTCAAAAAACATTCGCTAGAGAAAATACTACATTTTTGACATGTATAATAATAAAAAATATAAAAGCGTTTTTAACTAACGGCAGTTTAGACAATTACTATGTGGACTTGCAATGAAGTTTGTGAAGCACTCATCTTCCTATTAGATAATATTTTCGTCAGGTATGAATCCACCGTTTATAGACCAATTTTTGGTATCCCTATGGGTACGAACTGTGCACCACTTGTCGCAGATTTGTTCTTATTTTGCTATGAAAGGGATTTCATGTTGAGTCTTTCACCAGATAACAAGGGAGATGTTATTGAAGCCTTAAATGACACTCTCGGTATCTGGATGACATATTGAACATTGACAACCCTTTCTGTCCAACTATGGTTAATTATATTTATCCTAAAGAACTTCAGCTTAACAAAGCAAATATATCTGATAATAACGCTTCTTTTCTTGATTTAGATCTCTCGATTGAAAATGGTAAAATAATTAGCAAAATCTATGACAAGAGAGATGATTTTAATTTTGACATTGTTAATTATCCCCACTTGGATGGGGATGTTCCCCGAGCAACTTCTTATGGGGTGTATGTTTCTCAACTTATTCGTTTTTCTAGAGCTTGTACTCGAGTTGAGGACTTTAATATTCGTTATCTTTCTATAACTAAAAAGTTACTCAATCAGGGTTACCGTTACCATAAACTTCGTAAAACCTTTGCAAAATTTTATTATCGTAACCCTGATCTTTTTCCAAATATAAAAGTAATTTAAGGACTCTTCTGCGACAAGGACTATCAAAACCTGACTTCTATGGTTTTGTGATTTATAAACTTCGTAAGATTCTTGGTCATGATCACTTTCATACTATCTTTGTTAAACTTGTTAAAACGTTTATCAAAAGAGGTTATGACCCTATGATTTTGCAACGTACTGCATGCTTGGTGGTGGACCCTTTTACAGTTCGCCACTATGCTTTCCTCTTTAATTGTACGATGACCGGACAGGCTGTGGACCCTATGATGACGCCTACCTAAAGCCCATTCGGACGGTGTCGTTTGATGTTTGTCTATGATCTGTCTTGTCGTGCCCTTAATGGTTTTTTCTCTTACTGCTCTGGCTTCTGCCAAGTCATTGAGTACCTTCATTGTGGCTTTCTATGCTATTTTTTTTTTTTTTTTGTATTATATTTACACGAGCATATTTGTGTTTTACTTATATTGCCTATTGATGCTGCCTTGTTGGTTAGAGATTAGATCATGGCGGGGATTTCTTTATTTACACTGTCCTGTTTTAATGGGATGACATAAGGGTAAGTGTGAGGTTTGGTGCACCCTAGAACCGGTTTAAACCCCCAGTGGCCTACTTTGCCACTGACCGTTCCAAGGCGTTAGCCCTATTGTCAACCCTTTTGTGTTTATGATGTCGTTTGCATTTATTATTTCTTTTGCCTTCTTGTTTGTCTGTTTGCGTGTTTGTTTCTGTGTTTTGTGGTTGACTGTCCTCCTTGAATGCTACTTTCCCTGTCCGATATTTTTATATTTATTTGAATATACCATCTCAAAGGAAAAATAAACCAGCAAAGTTGATCCAATAGCAGCTAGCTAAAAACGCTGTTGTAGCTGCAGTTAAAATACGACGTATGTAAAATTCTATTTAAAATTGCATTACTACAGTGTATCAATGCTTTTACGACTTCAATATTCGAATAAATCTCAATTGTATTAGATTTTGTTGGAATGAAATATAAGCCGCTTGGGTTTAACACTTGCAGTTATGAAAAAGGCCCGCCGAATGTCACACTGATGTAATGACATTTAACACGTTTTCATTCATTCAGTCTGTTGAATCTAATCTTAAAAATATCACTATGAAACACCATATGTGTATGAAAATCATCTTGATTTTGGTGTTGCAAAACCAAGTAAGGCGCATTAAATGAATGACGCTAATTCTACAAAATTCGAAATAAAAATCGAACAGGAAATATAGCATTCCCAGAACTCAGTCAAAATGCATTAAATGTTACCATCCTTTTCAAAATTTAGGTAGACATCATCGTAGGATCCATAATATATCTGGTCAACATGCAATCAAAGAAGAAAATACAGTTGCACTAAACATGAAGTACGTTGCAAGATAATAATATGTTTAACCTATTTTAATAAATGTGAAAACAACTTTGATCAATATTTTATGAAAGTGATCATGGCCAAGGATCTTAGGAATATAGATATAAAAATCGAACAGGAAAGGTAGCATTCAAGGACGACAGCTAACCACAAACACACACAGTTTTTAACTCTCGTCATCCATCGAAATCAGGTTTTGATAGTCTTTGTCGCAGAAGAGTTCTTACTTTATCTTTTAAAAGTAGGTCAGGGTTACATGTATGATAACACATTAGGTAAAGCTTTTCCGACGTTATGATAACGGTGGAACTGAATAAGGGTATCTTTTGTTATGAAAATGATACACATGTTAATGTCCCCAATTTCACTACATGCACTGGAAAACGATCAATTTGTTGAGAAACTTAATCTCATTAGATGTTGCTCGAGGAACATCTCCGTCTAAGTGGGAATGAGAAACGATGTCAAACTTAAAATCTTCTCTCTTGTCATTGAAATTGCTTATTATTACGCACATTTCAATCGAGAGATGCAACTCGAAAACAAAAGTGACAGTATCAGAATTATTAGTTTTCTTGGGGTTCTTTAGGATAGGAAAGAATGGTCGCGAGTGTTCAGGTCTAAAGTAGCATGTATTATATAATAATTAAACGGTTAGGAATTAACTCTTTAAAGCATCGTATCTTTGCACATTGTATTGTATTGAGTTCAAAGCATCTCGTCAATATGGAATAATTTCAACGAAATATTACTTTTGCAAAGCGAATGGAAATTAGTGTTTTTAAGAATATTTATTATATATTGCATGTGCTTCTTTTCTAAAACATGCTTTTTTGATAGCTGCATTCTGTGAATGTTTGAGTTTGTATCTATACTTAGTAAAATAAATTTAACACATAAAATGCATGTCATTTCCATAAACGAGATACAAAGCCGTGTATGTTCGGGGTCAATGATAAGGTGACACCGATAAGACCCATTATAATGTTACAAAGTCATTTGTAAACAAAGTCGGTGATAAAAATAAAGCAAATATGGTGGGAACACACTTTTATATGTTATCGAAAATCGTTCTCATTTCAATGAAAATGGAGGTAATTTTAAAATTACAAAATTCGCAATGATTTGTTTGTGTTTAACAATTGTTTGTGAACACATTTCAGCGGTTTTTAAACAATCACACAATGGGCTATTCCTATCAATGTCATATATGAATATAAAATTCGAACAGGAAAAGTAGCATTCAGGGACGACAGTCAATCACAAACACACAAAGAAACAAAGAACAACTTTAAATATGAGCACAAGTCAAATAAGACATCACAAACACAAAGGTTTGACAATAGGGATACCCTTTGAAATGGTGAGTGGCTAAATAGGTCGCTGGGGGTTTAAACCAGGTTCTAGGGTGCACCAAACCTCGCACTTACACTACTTCATTCCAATAAAACGGGGCAGTGTAAATAAAGAAATCCCCGGCATGAGCTATTCTCTAACCAACAAGGCAGCATTAATAGGCAATATACGTAAAACTTTAATTGTGTTCAAAGCAAGGCGTTTGTATAACGAAATATGTTGTTTTCAATATATGTCAGGTAATACTGTTAATTCTCTTGGACAATAATAAAATAACGCTTTTTGTTTTGAAAATCACATCCTTATCTAGTATATCTAATAGCTTCAAACAATTATACCAATGTTCATATGTTTAAACTCTGTCCCTAAATGGTCGTGCTAAACTTGTTTTGTCCGTATATTTTCTGATACATAACCATGTCTGTGCATCTATTAGCCTATTTATAATTCAATACCTGTCTGATTATTCTTCGTAGGTTGGATATATATTTCGCACATATATGTTTACCTTACTTGGACATATTTCGATATCAGTCAGTGTTTCTTAGCTAGTACACATTCCCTACTATATAAATAATTGCACAATTCGTGGGTTGTTCAAATAATACGTGGACTTTTTCGATATCGGGCTCATGTTTTGACGTACACCTTTGAGATTCATACACTTTGTAATCCAACTCAAAAGAAATCGATTGACTTAAACAGAAATTCGATAGCATGTCTTATTACGTGGCAATGAATGATATAATAGGACGAGTAACCCATCTACTAAGCAGTCAAAAATGAGACGTCATTATTTTATAACTGCATATTGGGAATGGCTAAATGAAAGGTAATTCGTCGGCATAAATGCACAAAACTAAAGTAGCATTGTCACTGGTATTCCAAAATTACAATTATGACATTTTATAAATATTGAACAAGGAGAACTATGATAAATACAAATAAGTAGACTCAATCTTCCGTGCTTTAACGTTGAAATTGACGACGTCAGATAAAAGCACGGAGCACTAAAATGTTCATAAAATATTAAATAATACTAACTTTTAATAAAACAAAAAAGTTAATACACAAATTAAACGTAAAAACTTAACCTTTTAAAATCTTACTATTTTCTTCAAGATATTATGTTAATAAATTAAAAATAACGATATATATTAAATAAATATGTCTGGTGGAATTGCTATGCTATTTGTTTTCTGAATACTTTGAATGTGTATGCAAACTCTATCGAATTCATATGATCTCATTCCGAAGTTGTGATATACTTATAAAACATGATTATCCAACAATGCTGTAAAAGATTTATTTAATACAAACTATGAATAATACAATAAAATAATTAAATAGCAATTAAGTTTACTACTTATAACATGTTTGAACATTGATAACGTTAGGTTGCTGTTGGTTTTCAAGGTGCCGTCATAGCACACAAATAACGTGCTCCGTGACGGCTACAGTGGGGTTGTAAAAACTCGTATTTCTTGAAATCAGTTTCAAATAATTTCATAATATTTACTGACATGAAAGTGAAAATGTAGCCCTTTATTGCCATATAATTTAATTTAAAATTGTATTAAACTATTAATAATGTCCACGTAATAGTTGAATGGCCCTCGTACGTATAAACATGTATTCTCAAATTGATTCATATTATAAACATTCACACTCGGGTGAACTTAAAAGGCACTTCGTTCATATATGGCCACTACCGATGTTGGTACTTTTTGCCCATAATCATCAAGTGAATCCATGTCTGGCCCTCAGTAACAATTCTCTAAAGCGTTCGAGCATCGTATTTCGGGAACTCATTCAGTAGCTGTCGTGCATTTTTCAAACGAGTCTCCTTTTGCTTCTCAGACGACAAATGAGGTATCCAGCGAGCTGTAATTGTCCTCACATTTAGTGGTTTCCTTAAAACAAGTGGAACCTTTCCTAATGATAAGCCAGACATTCTATCTAACAAGTTTATTAAAGTCAATAAACAATACACAGTCATGAATGTTAGATTCTAACATGTATTCTCAAATTGATTCATTTTACAAACATTCACACTCGGGTGAAATTAATTGAATTGAATGTTGTTTAACGGCTCATCAACACAGTATAGGTTATTTAGAGCCGCCTCAGAGAGATGGGAAGGATACATAAGAATTCGGGAACATGCCCTACTCTTATTATCGAATAGATTCCTATGATTATTTAACGAGCTCGGAGGTTAGACCGATACACGGGACCGTCCGGTTTACGTCCCCATCCGACGGACGAGGCTAAGGGAAAGAATCTTGCCCAAGAACACACCGACGGAAATCAGTGGCACCACGGAGGATTAAACCCGGGGCCTCCGGTTACAAATCCGCCGCGCTACCGACTGCGCCACGCCAGCCCTCCGGGTGAAAGTAAAAGGCACTTCGTAGCATATATGGCCGCTACAAATGTTTGTCCAAAATCATCAAACTGCTTAAGAAACAAACTGTACAGAAAGTTTGTTATATTTTTTTCAATTGTGGTGTTATTCCTAGATAAAGTTCATAATTTCAAAGACATTATTTACTTTCCTTCAAATAACTCTCCATTAGCTTGTATGCAACGTTTTAAGCGTTTTAACCACATTTGGAATGGTTTTTGATACTGGAGTTTAGATACTCTCCTTAGCCACTGGAACATTGCTGACCCAAGAGACTATCAATCAGTATATTTCTTTCCTGAAATATCTTTTTAAGTAGTAGAAAACGAAAGAAGTCACATGGGGCAAGGTCAGGCGAGTAAGGTGCATGCGGCTGTACGGTGACCAAAAACTTAGTCACAGTAGCCGCTTTGTGTGCTGGAGAGGAACAATTTGATGGAGTTTAATTTTGGGGCTTCGATTCGGGCAGTAAGCTTTGAGCTTCTTCCAAACATTGTTCCTGTTACACTTGGCATTGTCCCTTTCTTGTTTATTACGGCGATTTGTACAGCTGGTCAATGTATTGTGAAGACAAAGTTAAGAACTTTACAGCCATTGTTGATTCTCTTCGCAAGGCAGGGTCTCCTAACTACTTTAGTGGCCCATATTTTGTTACAAAAGTAGCAATTCTGTAAAACGTTCGAGCATCGTATTTCGGGAACATATTCAGTAGCTGTCGTGCATTTTCCCCAAGAGTCTCCGTTTGCTCCTCAGACAGTGAATGAGGTATCCAGCGAGCTGTAATTGTCCCCACATTTAGAGTTTTTCTTAAAATGAGAGGAACCTTTCCTAATGATAAGTCGGACATTCTATTCAACAATTTTAATAAAGTCAATAAATAAATACACTGTCGCGAATGTAAGATTCTATTTTTCACATAACATACCTATGACGTGATAGTTTCACTTTAATGTTGTCAATTGACTTTTATACGGCGGCAATTTGTTATAGAAATTACATAGTTTTGTTGTTTAAAAGACATCAGCAATATTACGCGGCTGAAACGCGTTCTCACTACAAATAATGCGACTCCTTAAATCAAATGTATCGTTACTGACATGCATTTTATAAAGTAAGATTTCAAAGAATGATAAATATTAACCAATGGGACTTAATGCTTCAGTGTACACAAACGGAGTAATTCGGATCCTCATTTACATCTATCATACTCTAGTGTCTTACGATAAATAGGTCATCCCTTTATTACAATACCAGAAGCCATGTTATGTGACGATAAATAGGTTATCCCTTTATTACACTACAAGAAATGAGATATAGGGTCCTATAGAAACCACAGCGTCCGAGTGCAATGGCATCGTAGGTCCACACTGTACTGCAAACAAGGACTTGAAAATACAATGAAAGAGACAAAAACAACAGAAAGGGTGGTGAAGACAGGGTTACCGACTTGGAACGGTCAGTAGGCAATAAGGCCTACTGGTTAGCTTGAATCGATTTTATATGCGCACAATCCTCGCTATTATCCTGTCTTCAAGGCCCAAATAGACAAGACAGTGTAAAAAAACTACATCCCATCAAAAGGAATTCTCTAACAATAAAGTCCACATCCTGAGAAACTAACTAAATAAACACATACAAAAGAATAAACATCTCAGGATGTATCCAGAATCGTACTGAACAACCATAGTAGTTGCAGCGAAAGAGAAAACCAATCTAGGGTACGACCAGAAAAACATGTTATGTGACAAAGTGACTAGTATGCATGCATATGTTCAGTATCTAGTTGGGTAAATGCTTGTAGAATATTTCAATAACTCGTGGTTCTGTAAATATGTTCTATTTTTATTTTAAATACGTTTCATCATCCATTGTATAAACAAATAAATGATCAATAAATAAATAAATAAGGTCATGAATGAATAAATAAATGAATGAATGAAATGAATGAATGAATGATTGAATGAATGAATGAATGAATAAATGAATGAACGAACGAACGAACGAACGAACGAACGAACGAACGAACGAACGAACGAACGAACGAACGAAGGACGGACGGACGGACGGACGGACGAACGAACGAACGAACGAACGACGAACGAACAAACGAACGAACTGAACAACAGTACAGTTATAAGTATGGGTACGTTGTTTCCAATATTAACACACATGTATTGAGATAATGTTTCTCAGCTCGATGTAGTTCCATTAGCAGACATCCTGAATGTTTAAATACAATGTGATCAAATGCCATTTAAAAACCAGTGAAGTCAAAACAAGTTAATATGTTCAAGGTATAGGATACTCTGACCAAACAAATGATTAAAGTAATTTAGAGGTGTTAACTAATAACATGTATCTGTGAAAAGGCATTAACTGTCATGTTGCTATGTACTTATCCAATACTTCTTATGAACTTAAGGATGTTGACTGGGCAAGTTTTGACATCTTCAAGTCTAAACCTTTAATTTTTTAAATCATAGTTTTATTTGATAACAGAACTGTTTCATTTTTTCCATTTTAGTAGATATGGATATACTTTAGGATTTAAGATGGTAACATACCAAATTTTAAGCAAATCTTTTTTTTCTTCATATTTTTCCCGTCATTTGTGATCATTTTTTGTTGTCAACAAAATAGGGGGTATGGATAGCTCTGAGGAGAATTTATCCTTTTGCTATAGAATAAATCAGATTTTTGTTTTTCAGTAGTGGAATACATATATAAAAGTAGATACTGAGCTAATTTTATTTTCGATCTCCATGACAATATTGTGTGTACAGTATTTTACATTGAAAATGTCAAAATAACTCCAAAATGGGTGTAATTTAAAGAATTTTTAAAGTTCCACTGACACCCTTTAAAATGCATATTGTTATATATTTTCATATTTAAATCAATAAAGTGAATTGAATGGTAAATAAACTAAAAAACAAAAAACGTTGAAAAAGAAATACTTGTAAAAACAACAGTTATATTTCCCTTCAAGATGGAGTTACTCCCCCCCCCCCCCACCCCCCCCCCCCCCCCCCTTCATGTTAATTTTGCCCTATAGATGGCGCTCCACGCTGATGACGTAGATTCCGCCATGCGGAAATTTCCCTGTTGAGGTACAGATACGATTTATCCTAGACCTACATGGATTTATCATATAACTATTCTGACACAAATAACATGGAGCAAGAATTACTGGACAATGTGATCGAGAATGAGTTCGTTGTACAGCCGTACATGTATGAGCCACGGCCTGTTGCAAAACATCAAGCTTATCAGTCTGAATCTAAAAGTGATGACCGACTTCGACGCTTTGCCTGATTGCAGAGCGAATCGGATATACCGACTGGTAATTATATTTTGTAATCGCGTATGATAATTACGTATTGTTTGCTAATTCATTTAAGTATGACAGGGACGTGAGTAAGTCGAATTACGTTGTCTGTTCTGTAAAAGGGAAACCGTTCGATGACTGTCTTACCCCACCCACCCACCAACGTGACGATGCATCGTCTTTCGTTCTTGTTCTTGTTTAAATAACTGGTAGGCCTAACATGTATGAAAAAGAGTCGAATCGCAATCTATAGATTGTATGTCTGCTGTGACAATCGATTGTTACCCACCCACTAAAGTCACGGCGCATCGCCCTTTTTGTTATTGTTTATTGCCGAAGTATTTGTCACTGTGTTGTGGTTTTTTTTGGCATATATTACCTTCATGTTTTTAGATAAAGTGACCTAGTATATGACTAAATGAATTCTGGTCACCGTAATCAAATGCCTGCAAATTAATTTCTTTTATTATAAAGTGCCTGTCTAAAACATTTGATTTTGAAAAACAGTACTTATTTGAAATATGATTTTGCTTGGTCTACAAAGATTAGTGTTTCTTTCAATTACAGGTGTGGCTGTACCCACGGCATTGCCATGAAAACACAAAATGACGTTCTGAAATGTTGCAGAGATTATGGAGAAATAGCTTAAAGTGGCAGTCTGCATCGCAAAAACTCGTGTGTTTGAAGGAAACTGCCTCACACCTGAGGTTCTTGAAGTGGCGGGAAGTGCAAAATGTTGTTGAAATTTTGAAATGATACTATAACTATATTTGAATATATTCTTACTTGAGAAATAAAACCTTATATTGTACTGTGCTGTATTTTCATTGTTTATTTTCCTCCAATATATTGTATTTATAAGGCCAGCAGTATTTTAGGATCAACGGATGATGGAACAAAATGTTGTTTCCAAATTTATAGAATGATTGCTTTGTAAAAAGCTAGAATGCGCATCAAAAGTAACTGTCGTTAAAAATAAACTCCGTATTCAACATATTTTTTTAGATCTCAGCTATAGTTTTTTTTTTAATAGGGCTCTATCTTAGATATAGTATGTTCTAAAAATAAACTGAAACGCTCAATGATTTCTGACAAACAGTTTATTAATTACACACTATACAAGTTATGTCGGACATCGTATTAAAAGGTTTACACAGTGTATGTGATGTCACTGAGCTTTAGCTTAGATATCCCTATTCTATTTATGTAATCGTCTAATCAACATCAAAACACTCCTAAGAATGTTACACGCATCAAAGACCTACACAAAACAAGCATCGGAAGTACATCCTGTGATATGTTTTATGACTCTCAGCTGCAGTCATGCGGTTCCCTTGATGGGCCAACTTGGTGGGACTAATCAGTGGTTTATGACCTTGTTATGCAATAGCTGCTGACAGTGTGCCGGTGTTTGTTTGTTGTGAATAACCATGTTCGTTTCATTGCATACTCGCAATTTAAGTTACTATGCATGTCACAGCGGATCTATTAGGAAACTACTGTACGGTACTGCATTATCCCAACCAACAATAATAATTAATATAATAAATAATACATGTTCTAAACATAAGTGAATCTGAAAGTGGAAATGTTCATTTATAATTTTCGTAATGGTTTAAATAATGTAAATTTCATCGGTCACATATAGGATCCATAAGCGAGTCACCTCAAAAGCACCGAAGTTAAAACACAAACAAATAATAACGGCATGGGATATTTATCATGTTTCAATTTCCATTTATGGATGAAATGTCCGCTGATAAGTATATGCATATTGTCTTCCTGCAGTTTGCTACAGGATACGTTTCGAGATTTGATAAATAGTCGCCGAAGTCTGAGCTAAAAAAAAAAAATGACATACTTTTACTTTCGTTCAGGGTTCTTATATATAATCACTTTGAACCCTTTGCTCTCGTGGTATTGCATCCAAACGCAACACAGTGAACCATTTTCCAATAGTTATCTAATATAATAATACAAAATAAGTTGTCACATAAAAATAATAAATATATGATGTCTTCCCGAAATTACCATACATGAATACAACAGATGACAACCAGGCCATAAAGTCAATGGCAGAATCTACGTAATCACGCAAAGTGCGCGCGGAAACTACCGAATTGTTCCGAACTTTCACGAAGACAAATTTGTTTATTAAAATCATCTTTTTCTCCTCTAACTAATATTTTTTGTGGTTGGCATCTATTCCTAAGTTTTTTTATTAGTATATCGTATATTTATGTAAATGGGGTATATTAACTTGGCTGGAGATCTTTAATAGAAAATCATTAGAAGCCTGGTGACCTATACTGTTTTTTACTTGTTTTGAAAGAAATGTCATAGGACCTTGACATAAACAAGTTTTAAAAAAAGTTGATTATTAGAACATAATTTTTTATCTTGAATTAATTTTTCGGCAAAAACAAAAGTGGGTGGGGTACGGTCCATTACAATTGTTTTTGTATGATTTAAGATATGTATATATGCACTCGAAAATTAATTGTTGTTTTTCAATAAACGTAATGTTATGAAAACAATTGTGAAAATGTTCAATGACTATATTTTTCCTCTTTTTAGTGAAATTTTGAAGTTAGAAATATGTGCCTTCTTCAATGAAGTCTAGTGGGGGAAAAAGTGTGGTGACATAGCCTTTTTTTGATAATTTTGAATCTAAATTATACCAAAGAAGCTTTAAAAAAGAATTTTAAAAAAATCTCATCACTACGTCCTTTCCCAGCCAACCTCCTTAAGGCGACGTAGAGCCAAAATTAAAAGGCATTACCATTTCTCCAGAATGCAGCTTTATTTAGGACATTTCACGATTAGTTGGTTTGCTATTTAAATTTATAAGATATATATCAAATGAGAGAATTCTCTTTTTTAAAAGCTTAGTCTCTATGCAAGTGGAAAATATATTCATGATCGAAGGAATCCTAAATTGAGAAATGTTTTGAAAAACGAAAGAAATGTTTGCGTGTGATTAATTGCATTTCATTATATCCTGCTTTTGCACAATACATTATGTGGTAAACAGAACGAGCTTAACATACCAGAATGGTTAAATTCAACATCAATTCCAATCAAAACTCCACTATTGGCGAAACCTATCATTGCCAAGCTACTTCGAAGCCAATTTACACATAAACACAGTGAAACGTCATTTAATTTAAAATGTATGAATTGTAGAAAAAAAATCATTATTGTACTTTTCATGATTAACAGCATTAGGGTGACAGGTTTTCATAAGGAAGTTTGCCATTTACGCTATTCGTGTTTTTGTAAACAATATTTAATGTTTGGACTGATATTTTGGATTGTAATAAATAGTTCCTTTCAAACACTGTCTCTTCTGAGCCCTGTATCGTTTCAAGATTTCTAGAGGTTTTTGCTTTCCACTAAGTCAAACAAGCTTAATCGTATATTTTGTACCAAATTGCAAGCAGAAAGTGTTTTTCACATGTTGGAGCAAACGAGTCTTTGCATAAATCGGAAGATTTTAACAGAATTGAGGTAAAGTCACAAATCATCATTAACTACATACAGTGTTCGAGCTAGCTATCGTTGTTGTTGTTTGGAGAATACCGTTAGGGATTATTTTATATACATATTTGTCTCTGAACTATATAACGGCCGTCAAATTTTAATTCGCAGTTCTGTTGGGTTTTTTCTTGATAATATTTGTTTGAGGCGTATGTTTCAAAACCGATTTAAATATATCAAATAAAGCTAGACAAAGACATATCCTGAAAGTTGTTACGGTAAATATTAAATCTAACTAAAGTTACTTGAAATTTCCTAAAACACAAAAACCATGCTGTCCTAGTAACACGGCGTTTATATATATGCCCAATCTAAAGTTGTTTTGACAGTAAAATATACTATTTCTCAACCGATTTTCAAAATTAATGATTTTTCTTAACCACTAATAAATCCACTTCCAATGATATATACAATTCAAATACTGAAACAACTTTGGCTAAAACATTCGACCACAATGAAAGGTTACAAGGAGTCTGATCACGTCTGATAATTTTCTTTAAATTCTTTATCTTAATAAGGGCATTGATTTTATTGATATACCAAGTATATTTTCGAGATAATCGTGTTGTTGATTCTATTCATAAATATTTCAAAAATTCCGAAAATCCTATAAGTAGTTATCAGTACAAATATTTTTTTTAGAAATATGATTTTCAATTACAACAAAATAGAGTCTGACCTTGATATAGTAAATAACACTCCTACGGAATGCAAGTGTAAAATATCTAAATTAAATTATTCCGTTAATGTCATTACTGATAATTTTGGTATTATAGATAAACGTATTTGGCATTCGTTTTCTAAAGGTCCGAAGTATAGATTGCCTTCTGTGATTGATTGTAATGCATGTCGTGGTCAGATCGCCAAATCCATTGAGGAATTTAGTATTTAATAGTGTCGTAGAGAACATACTGACCCTAACTCCCTTTCTACTTGGAAAAATACTATTTTTACAGATACCCGTATTACCTTCTATACGGCTAGCCCCTCCCTACTTACCCAATAGCCCTAGATTTTTATTTCGTAATTTAAAATCGGAAATTCATGAATACCATAATAAGTTTGTTTTAGTTCCTGCTGATAAAGCAGCTAATAATGTAGTTATTGTTTGACGCCTCTATTACGTCAGTGTTTTATCTCAGGAACACGGGAGTACTAATTCGTAAACTCCAGTGCAATCTACTGAAGATAATGCTCGTAATGTTTGTAAAACTAAAAAGCTACTCCATCAGGGCTTCCGTTACAATAAACTTCGTAAAACATTTGCAAAGTTTTATTATATTAACCCTGATCTTCTTTCCAAATATAAAAGTAATTTAAGGACTCTTCTGCGACAGGGACTATCACAACCTGACTTCTATGGTGACGTGATTTACAAACTTCGTAATATCCTTGGTAATGATCACTTTCATACTATCTTTGTTAATCGGTTTAGCAAAAGAGGTAATGACCCTATCATTTTGCAACGCACTGCATGCTTGGTGGTGGACACATTTACAGTTCGCCACTATGCTTTCCTCTTTAATTGTGCGATGACCGGACAGGCTGTGTACCCTATGATGACGTCTACCTAAAGCCCCAAAGGACGGTTACGTTTGATGTTTTTCTGCATGCTTGTCTTGTCGTGCCATCAATGGTTTATTGTCTTGTTGCTCTGGCTTCTGCCAAGTCACTGAGTACCTTGTTGTGGCTTTGTAGGCTATTGTTTTTTGTATTTATATATACACGAGCATCTTTGTGTTTTACTTATATTGCCCATTAATGCTACCTTGTTGGTTAGAGAATAGTTCATGACGGGGATTTCTTTATTTACACTGTCCCATTTTATTGGGATGACAGTAGGGTAAGTGTGAGGTTTGGTGCATCCTAGAACCCGGTTAAAAACCCCAGCCGCCTTTTTGTGCCACTGAACGTTCAAAGGCGGTAGCCCTATTTGTCAAACATGTTTGTGTTTCTGACGTCATATGTCTTCATTCCTTATTAACATTAATTTTTGTCCTTTTGTGTGTTTTTGGGTTTACTGTGAAAGTTGCATTTCCTGTTTGACTTGTATACTGATGTTTACAATTGTCCAGTTCCACCCATTGTGCTTTGCATCATGTATTTAGTATATAAATGTGTTTGTAATTAATAAACCTGTCATATACCTGCTCTTCATTACATATTTGAAATTTAAAAAGTAAATGGCTTCAGTATACATGGTTTTGACTTACATGTTTCAATGTTCATCATGTCTCTGTGTACCTGCTTAATACATGCATTGTCATTAAATCCTTTAAATTTACTTATCCCACCACACACATTATTTCTGTTATTAAGGTCGCGAAAGTAATTTTGATTTAACTATGCATTACTGTGGGGGAAATTAAATATCTCTCTTTGAAATATGTAAAAATTAGCAGACATGGTGGAGCATACAACAAAATAACTCTATAAAATGGGAAGAAGTGCATATTCATTATTCGTAAAAGTAGATCAACTACAAAGCAAAATGTAATTAACGTTGTACAGATTGTCATTCATGAGGTATTTAAGGAACAACATTGTCTTTCTAAAGCCAATACGTATGTAATCAAACTGTCTGTCTGATACGAATGTAAAAATGAAGACCTAATTTAACAAGAAGCAGTCCGAGAGACGGCCATAGTCCCTTTCCGGGTCTTGTGCTCGACACGCCGTCTCATTATGGTGAACATTTGTACCGAGTTATTTCAAAATCCCACAATGCATGACAAAGTTACAGCCCGGACAAGCCTATTTCTGATATTTAACCTCCAACTGTGACCTTGACCTTTGAGCTAAGGACTTGGGTCTTTCGCGCGACACGCCGTTTCATTATGGTGAACATTTGTGCCAAATTATTTCAAAATCCCACGATACATGAACATGTTACAGCCCGGACAAGCCTATTCTGACATTTGACCTCCAAGTGTGACCTTGAACATTGAGCTACGGACCTGGGACTTGCGCGCGACAAGCCATCTCATTATGGTGAACATTTGTGCCAAGTTATTTCAAAATCCCACGATGCATGACAATGTTACAGCCCGGACAAGCCTATTTATGACCTTTAACCTCCAATTGTGACCTTGACCTTTAAGCTACGGACCTGTGTCTTGCGCGCGACATGCCGTCTTATTATGGTGAACATTTGTGCCAAGTTATTTCAAAATCCCACGATGCCTGACAAAGTTATAGCCCGGACAAGCCTATTTCTGACCTTTAACCTCCAAGTGTGACCTTGACCTTTGAGCTACGGATCTGGATCTTGCGCGCGACATGCCGTCTCATTATGTTGAACATTTGTGCCAAGTCCACAATGCATGACAAAGTTACAGTCCGGACAAAAACATGACAAGCGGACAGACAGAGGGACGGAGTGCAAACCTAAAGTCCCCTCCGGTCCGGACCGGTAGGGGACTAATACAGATGTATAATATGACATACCAACATAACTAAAATACACTGAAACTGCATTCTTGCAATTAAAGCACCAAGTATCCTGGAAGTACATGACATACAGAAAAATTAAAATGTGCAAACATTAGATGAGTACCTTTGTTGGGCTGGCTGAATGTAATTGCTACATTGCCGTTTATATAATTGGTTTAAACACTATTTATTCAAAAAATGTGGTTAACAATATGTCAAATAATACATGGAAAGGATCTGAAAACAAGCGTTTGATGAAAGCTTATTAAAATGTATCTCCGTAATATTGAGATATGGCTGACATTAAAATACTTCAAACAATTTGTTTCAATATATTATTAGAGTAACTATTTATTTTAGAGAAAAATATAGCAAAAAAAATAATGAACGTAGACATTTGGAAATCGTCGAGCACAAAAATATGCAAGTTTGGGATTGCAATTGGGGTCACTGAAACCAAGGTCAAGGTCATTGTTACTAAAAATGGTAAAACGGTTTCTGCTCAATAACTTTAGTTGGAAATGAGGTATTGGAACGAAACTTGCTGAATTGGTACCATATTTAGAACGAAAGCTTGAGATTGCATTTGGGGTCACTAAGGTCAAGGTCAATGTCACTGATACTGAAAATAGAAAACGGTTTCCGTCCAATAACATATATTAGGAATGAGATAATGGAATGAAACTTGCTGTGCATGTAGCTTATATTTGCCTTACTAACATATATGTTCTTTCTTTACAATAAATACTGAAAAGGGGATTCCTTAAAAGAAAAAAACACAAACAAGAGAGAAAAAAAAGCAGTCTCGGTTAATTTGAGTCTGTTCAAGAGAGTCCTCATTTACTATGTATGCATTTATGTTTGCGATTTATTTGTCATTTATTTATTCTACACTGTTTATTGTCACCTTAATACTAGAACTTCAACAACTTCATTTATATCACCATTTACTGTTTTTTTGTAAAAAAAAGGAAAAAAAGAAGCTTTTGTTACTTCAATTTCATCTTACCGGTATTGTAATAGAATTTAAAATGGCAAACCTGGTTTAAGTGGTATTTCCACGTTTCTTGTTGTCACTTATTTTGCGAAAATAGTCATCTAGATCATAGATATAAAATGACGTAAGCGTTCCAATACCCTACAGTCAGACGTAAACATGTTCCTTGGACTTAAATTTCGCTCTGGTTTCTGCCAGGTCATTAAAGTTGTGTTTTTGTCTTTAGAGGAGTTTATTTTTTTATATTTATTTTTTTACTTATATTGCTTATAATTTCTGCCCAGTTTTAAGAGGATATATAGCCTAGCGGGAATTTCTTTATATAAACTGTCCCGTTCATTCGGGATGACAATAACGTAAGAGTGTTATAAGTCCAAAACAATGAATATCTTATTTTATTACATTTCTGTGGGTGAACGACTGAGATTTCTCGGTGAAAAATATTCATAATCGCTAAATATTAATAACTAACTCCGAACACGAAAATAACACTAACTGTGACACTGAGTTATGACTTCAAAAACGTGTTGGTGACGTCGACGTCATTCACCGATAACGCTAAATAAAGCGAATAATTCGAGTTAAAATCATACAAATGTAATAAATATATTATTTAACTGCTGGGATCGATTATATGGAAATCCTTCACGAGATGCTAGGCGTGTGGTTCTTTTAACGAAGGAGCGAAACCACGCCTACCATCGAGTAAATAATCTCTATATCTTATTTCTATTCTTACATTATACAGAAATACTGGGGGAAATACATTAAACATCTTCTTTTTTTGCAAATGTTATTCTAAATAAGAACACAGATGTGTTCTGAAATAAAAGAACGTTTTAAACAAAGATGAACCAGACGAATAACACGTTTGTTACTTTACATTCTAAAATATATGAATAAGAGAGATGACTTTAACTGTGACATGGTTAGCTATCCACATCCTCGTGGTACATCATCTCCAAGCTCATTCGTTTTGCAAGAGCGTGTTACGATGACAATGACTTCAATGACAAAGATTAGGGTATTACGTGTAATGGTCTTACAGGGACAATGTCCGTAACTTTAGGTTATAAAGCACAAAATAATTACGTTGACAAACATTACACTATTTTTACACTACATTATTTTTATTATATTACATAGCATTTTGGTGTTGGTGGGTGACTGAGTTGCTGGGTGGGTGGTTTTTATAAGTTCAAATTTCTAATTTTCTTTTTTGAAATAGGAACTAGAATTATTGTATAAAGCTGTGTGAGCTTATTCTACAAGGTTTTCAAATGAACCCAATTGCAAATACTAATTCGACTGTTCCTCCTCAAAGGGAAAATAATTCCATCGAAACTAATCCGATAAATTGGAAGCAAGAGTTCAAATGCAGTTATATTTGCAAAACATGATGTTAGTGAGAATGCTATATTGCTTGACTGCAGCGTATAAAACTTTAATGACATCATTATCTGAATAAATCTCAGTTTTATTAGATTTTGGTGGAATGAAATATAAGTCGCTTGGATTTAACAATTGTCGTAATTAAAAATTCCCGACACATGTCAATCTGATCAAATGGTATTTAACACGTTTTCATTAATCCAATCTATTTAGAGAAATGTATTAAATCCAACACAATACATACATATAGATGCAAATCATTCAGATTCCGCAATTGAGCAAGAAGAAATGTCCATTTAATGATTGACACTGATTCTACAAAATACGATACAAAAGGCGATCAGTAAATATACCATCTACAGAACGCAGTCAACCAAAAATACGCATTAAAACAACAAGCAACAACAACGATACATAGATGCAACGTATGCTACACCACAATCATAACATGGTTGACAACACGGTTATCGCTGTGGTGGTGGTTGGGGGTTGTGGGGTGGGGTGGTTCTTTCCTAGTTACATCCCAATCAAAATGGACAAAGATGATCAATATATATGAATATAAAAACATCATAGAAAGAACAATTAAAGTACAAAATGACTTGGCAGATGTCAGAGCAACAAGAGAACAAAACGTTTAGGGCACAGCAAAACAATATTGACTAATAGGAACATTAAACGTTACCTCCCTTTGTATGAAAGTGACCATTACCATTGAGTGAGTGAGTGAGTGAGTGAGTGAGTGAGTGAGTGAGTGAGTGAGTGAGTGAGTGAGTGAGTGAGTGAGTGAGTGAGTGAGTGAGTGAGTGAGTGAGTGAGTGAGTGAGTGAGTGAGTGAGTGAGTGAGTGAGTGAGTGAGTGAGTGAGTGAGTGAGTGAGTGAGTGAGTGAGTGAGTGAGTGAGTGAGTGAGTGAGTGAGTGAGTGAGTGAGTGATTGAGTGAGTGAGTGAGTGAGTGAGTGAGTGAGTGAGTGAGTGAGTGAGTGAGTGAGTGAGTGAGTGAGTGAGTGAGTGAGTGAGTGAGTGAGTGAGTGAGTGAGTGAGTGAGTGAGTGAGTGAGTGAGTGAGTGAATCTAAACCAAACCAAATCTAAGACGCATTATCATTTCTCCAGAAAGCAGCTGTATTTAGGGCAGTTCAGTATTACTTGGTTTGCTATTTAAATATAAATTATAATATATATTTAGCAACAGAATTTTCTTTCTAGAAAGCAGGGTGTCTATGCAAGCGGAAAATTTATTCATGACTGTAGAAGACGAGTTGACAAATGAACGATTCCTGATAAGAAAAAAAGGTTTATCTGAGATTAATTGCATTTCGTTGTATTCTGCGTTTGCTCACAAAACAAACATTTGGTAAACAGAAAGAGATTAAGATCCCAGACTGGTTAAGTTCAACATCAATCCAATCAAAACTCCTCTATCGGCGAAACCACTCCTTCGACACCACTTCACACATAAACACAGCTAACGGTGAAGTAGTTTAAACTGTATGTATTGTAAAGTTTAGTATTTATGGTACTGTTTATGAATAACACATTAACACAATTAAGGTGACCGGTTTTGCATAAGGAAGATCATTGTAATGTATGCTGTTTGTGGTCTTATCAAAGTATTGTAATGTTGTATATAATTATTTGAACTGATTTGAATTGTAATCAACAGTTCCCTTCAAACAATGTCGTTTCTATTTGAACCCGTTATCGTTTCAAGATTTCTACAGATTTTTGCTTGATTTTATTTTGTTTTCCACTATGTACAACAAGCTTAGCCTTACAGTGCAAGAAATGTGTCTGGTAGAAATTGAAAAAAAACATGTTGTTCACATGCTGAATCAAACGTGTTTTGTTTTTCTCAATGTATCGGGAGATAAGATCTATTGAACAGCATTGGGAGAAGCAACAGTATTCGAGTTAGCTTTTGTTTTGTTTCTCGGAAGTACACATTTCGAGAAAAATAATTAGTGCTTAGTTTATGTACATATTTGTCTATAAACCATGTTACATCCGCCAAATTTATTTCGTAATTTTTGTTTTTTCTTAATAATTATTGTTAGTGGAGCATGTTTCAGTTAAAAGTTTTCTTGAACATTTTTAGATACAATTAACTAATAGCCACAGAAGCTATATATCAGTGAAACAGTTGTTTTATTGGTAAATTTAAAAAATACTTTAAGAAATACATGAAAATGTTGTTTAAAAGCTTTAAATGCAAATTCTGCTCCATCAAAATTACCAAATATTATTTATTATCATTTCTCGTCCGATAGCATTTAAATGAGAAAGACACCAGAACAAGAGACGGTAATTTTTTGGAAAAATCTTTTTTTCCAAATACTTTGTTTTCATCTTTGTTTTTTGCAATTGTTATACATTTGAAAAGATAATAGTCTTACCATCACAACTTTACAATATCAGCTTAAAATGTTTATAAAAACTGGAATTAAATGAGTTTCCTGGAAAATTCCAATTGGAATATTTCTAGTTGGAATTTCCAATTGGAAGTTTCCAAATGGAATATTTCCAATTGGAAACTCTCCAATTTGAATATCTCGAATTGGAAACTTTTATATAGATTGTTTCTATGGTTAATAATATTAAGTACAGCACATGTATGCATGTATATATCTGTTTGTTATGTCATACTGTTAAAACCGGCGTCTGTGTGATAGTATAAGCTGTAATCGAGAGCTCGACATAGTCAATTTATTAACGTCAAGGCTATGGTCAACGATAAATTAACAATAAATTATCTTTTGTTGTTTAAAAAGCCTCGAGTTATATTTTATAAATGTGTCCTGGTACCCAGTTGTGTACCGCAAAGTAATCAGGGAACCAGCTTATTCGCCATTCGGCGGATAAATCTATAATAAGCAAGGTGCGTATATGCAGTTTCGAATCCAGAGTATATATATCCATGACTTGGCTATTTGGAAGAAAAAAATCCTGGATAATAATCATGTTCATTTTATTTTTTACAGGGGTAAACCTTTTGTTTTGCACTTTAACAGTACCTGTCGATGATTGCAAGTTATAACATAAAAAAAGGAACACGGATATATAATAATCTGTTTGCAATGTAGATGGGTATGCCGTACCGCAGGTCTCTCTCGTCCAAGTCACGCAGGTCTCTCTCATCCAGCCACGATAAGCCTTGTAAAAATCGACAACTGCAGCATATAATTTGGCATAAAAGCGGTACCAAATCGGTATCCAACTGATTAGTGAGTGATGTAGTGTATGACTGATGTTAGGAACACATGCAATCTCGATTTTTTAAAAACTTTCGGCGTCCCGTTAGTTTTTCTTCATGACTTGCATTTGTTCAGTAATGTGTGTACACTTATCAGGGTGCGTTTTGGGATTCACATTTTGCGCCATTGACGCAAGAGAAATCATTTTGGCGTAAAGTAATTCAATTCGGTGAAGGTAAAAATAATCTTGCTTTTTCTAAATAGTTAATCCCGTCTGCAAATAAACAAGACTGGTTCATACGCGATATCACATGTAGTTCTAGCGATTATAACGATTTTACGGGACACACTCGCGCTTTATTGAATTTTCTCTCATTTAATGTTTGTTGCTTAGAAAGCAAAGCTAATATACCGGAGGTTTTAGGTTTTATTTCAGATTATGACATTATTGGTTTTCAAGAGACAAAAACGAATCAAATCGACACCATAGATATTAATGGTTATAATTTACATTTCAAAAATCGTTCTAACATATCAAAGATAAGATCAGGCGGTATTACATTAGCATACAAAAACATCTTCACAAATATATCAACATCTTGGACAATCAAAGCTCCGTTATATTGTGGATTGTGTTGTCGAAACTGCAAATAATAGCGATGTATTATGTGGTATTGTTTATATTCCACCATACGGAACCAAGTACTCTGTCATTACGTGGTCCCGCCTTAATTCCATTATTCCATTAAGCGATAGGAAAGCTTATATTAGCAGGATTTTATAATAGATATTTCGACAATCAATAAAACCTGCTTAAAAGCATTTGTTTTACTGAAAAATGCGATAACCTGACGTGTTTAAAATTATCTATTAAATGTTTTAATTTTATAATATGCAAACCTTTTAAAGGGAAATTATGGTTTTATTTCATACCCCAGCCAACCCCGTTTTCGCTTCTTGGGGAAGGGGTTGGACGGGGTATGAAAGTTAATACTTGGACCACGTAGTGAGAAAATCCTTACTACGAAATTGAAAATGAGATTTGCTCTTTTTCGAACATATACGACAGAATTATTCTACTTAGAGACTTTAAATCTAGATCAAACAACTTTCAAGATAGAATAACAATGGATCCTTTCTTGTTTGAGCATATGAATTGTGATGAAATCTTAGACGAGTACAATACTGAGACAATACATTTTGATACTTCACATGTATCGATTGAACGAAACAATAGCGTAATACTACGTTAATGGATACAGTTATTAGACTTTTGTAGAAACAATTGTATATTTATATTAAATGGTAGATATTAAGAAGACCGGTGTATCGGTAAAACTACAAGTAAATATACAATATACAATCTATATAGTAGATAAGAAATCCAATTAATACGATATATTCGTTACAATTACAATAATTACAAATGCTCATTCAGTATGTAGTCATGTTGCATCCTTGTCTTTAAGGTGTTGTAAATAATAACTCATAGGATTTAACCATAGGGAAGACAGCATAGTTTTACACTCAATGATTTTCACTTATGTAACCAAGTACATACAACTTACAAATATTGCATTTCATAAACCATCCACATCAAATATATTATGAGAAAATACAAATAGCAATTAAAATAATATATAAACGACCGGTTAGTTGCGCTGTGTAGAGCATGCATAATATGACATCAATATATTACCATTAATACCCCGACGACTTACGTTAACATAGTGCTGCATCAAGAAGATATTACTTTTAGGAATTTGTTTCAGACACACGTGCAAATAACCTACTATACTGATTAAACAACCTGATCACACCACTATCATACTAATTCATTATAGCATCAAGCACGTGAGCAAACTTATGATGCAAAATTTTGCAAACTGTTTACGTTAAATACAGTACTGAACTGGCTCAATTTTTCAAAGAGGAACTTCAGCATTTATAATTTCTTGTTACAACGTGTACTGTGATTAAAACGACTACAACATCACAGTTGTGTCCTTTAACTAACTGCAACTTTTTTTACGAAACATATTGGTATATATGAAATTAAGTGTGCAGTATATACACAATATATAGCGAAGATTCCCGTGTCGCGTCTTCTTTCGCTTTCAGTACATGAATAGAACTCAATTATTACATAAACATAGCAAAGTATTTCGCACAGTGTTTTTTTGTCATTTTGAAATTCATTCACAACTGTTGTCATATATAAACTATATATAAACAGCAAGTTTGAGTCAAATAATTAAGCGCATCAACTCGTCTGCCTATAATATGTCTGGCTTCAATAACATTCGTTCTTCTTACATTTGGAGGCTAGTTCAAGCCACAATAACATATTTGTTCGTCTTTGAATATTTGCAGATCTATTAAAATATGAAAATATACTAAATGCATGCATACCTTTCCAGATAGAGTAGAATTTAAATAGCTATGCAAACAAAGACAACGTTAACTTCAAACCCAGATTCTTAACATTCATCAGCATGAGAAAGATATGCGTGCACAGTTTACCATTTTTATAAAAAGTATTTGACTATGAACAATTTACAGTTCGAAATTGTTGTAACCTATTTTATCGCTACCATATTATTTATAAAAAAACATCATCATCAAAGTGAATATTTCGCATGTATTCGTACTTCAGTTAATTATCAACCATTAAAATGTTCAGTTCAAATAATATATAGAAAGTTAATCCTGAACAACCTTTTGCTGAAACATGCGACCCAATTTAGATTTTAATTCATATAGTTTTATCCGCACGTTTAGAAGATACGGCGGGTATGCCTTGGATTGTCCCGTCCGTTCGATATTCCGTTCATTTAGTTGAAAGTGGGTGTAAATATTTGGCATAGTGGTTGCTTAGGACGTGTAAACGTGTAAATGACAACGAAGGTATGACTAAACGGCTTGAACGAAAGGACCAGAGGCCAAGGTCAAACAGTGTTTACCTGCAATAAGTAATGATATACCCATACGGTATGGAATGGGTTTTGCGATTAGATGTGCGGATTCTCCTGCCCGCGGGGAGGAGACTTATGGCCATATGGGGGTCATACATGTATTCTTATTGTTTCTTCGCAACCTTAAATCCTCATTCATGTGCTGAGTGCAGTTGTTCATATTTAATACAGTGGTTGCGTAGGATATGTAGATTACATCAAAGATCTCAAATCGTGGTCGAACTCCTGGGTCCAGGGTTCCAGGTTAAGAGGTCAAATTTACTAAAATGAACAGTTAATCCGCCATTTTTAAATAATTGTTAATAAAATGTCTTACATGCTACAAATAATGATATACGCATGGAGTATTGAGTACTATGGTCATAAGGAGTGGATTTGTACTGTTTCCTCGTATCATATACTCCTCCTAGATCTGTGCATATTTGGTTGTAGTTGTTTAAGATTTCTTAATGACAATGAAGGTTTCGATTCCAAAGTCTCACACCCCGGGATCTGAGGACAAGGTCAAAATATAAAATTCACCAAAATGAATATTCAACCCTCGATGTGTTATATGTGTTGATGACACTTCTACATGCTAGAAGTAATTAGTAGTAATTTATGAAACGGATTTTGCCATTTAAAATAGGGATTCTCCTCCCTGATGGCGAATTATTATGGTCATATTGGGTCAACTTGCATGTCTTTTGTTTCCTTGTAACCTCAACTCCCCCAACATTTTATTTTTATTTAGGGTGTTCATATTTGGCACAGTGGTTGCTTATGATGTGAAGACGACAACGAAGATTTCGAATCCAGGATCTGACCCCCTGGGCTAGAAGTTCAAAGGTCCAAAGGTCAAATCCACCAAAATAAAAATATTATGAAAAAAGAAATTCGGAAATCGCCGAACAAGATAACTACAAAATATATTGAATTCTCGGATTGAATGAGACTGTTATGCACGGTAGCGCAACATACTTGCTACCGCTAATGCTATCTAGTCACGGGTTAAAGCTATACAGTCCCTATTTTAACTGGTAATAACTCATGAATATGAATGAGTCAAGTGCGAAGTAGTTTCAAATCGACGAACAACCCAAACGTCGGTATATAAGGCAGA
Source organism: Cyrtodaria siliqua (assembly GCA_037043455.1). Taxonomy (NCBI): domain Eukaryota; kingdom Metazoa; phylum Mollusca; class Bivalvia; order Adapedonta; family Hiatellidae; genus Cyrtodaria; species Cyrtodaria siliqua. The sequence goes on along the minus strand of JAWPHD010000268.1, from coordinate 59,195 downwards.
AATTGATGGGTAAATTTTATTTAGCCTCCGTACAGGTAACATCGATAAATATATAAATAAATAATTACCCGGAACGGGATATGAACCATAGACTTTCGAGGGATGTAAGCTGAAATACTAGACCACGGCTATAATTAGAGCGCATTCACAAACTCATCAAGCGCTAAATAACAAGTCGAGATATGGTTGTTTTGAGGTGAGATATTAGTTTCATATTAATAACACAGTATTACACCAAGCAATATTAATTTACACGTGCGACAAGATGGACTATCTATTTATTGATCCATCCTATTATTTTGCCTCATAATAAGTGGTAGTTAGTATACTATTTTCTCAAGTAGCGTTATAGTTCGATGTCTATACAGTAAATGATTTCCTGCGCTATATTTGCTCGCTTAAATACCCGATTTCAACATTAGCTGGTGAACATGAAGTTACAAATAATGACACGCCTGCAAAGAAGAACTCGATTGATATAGAGACTTTGTAGCTTTTAATTAAGCAGAAATCAACCTTCAATTTGGTATTTTCATACGAAAAAAAGGGCGAAATAAACAAAATTGAATTTGGTTGGTAGCAGAGGTAATACAGCCTGCGTATCATAAGTAACAGTCAAAAGACTAACTTAAAAGATTTAAAGCCTAAAAAAACACCTAAATCAGTTGAAGGGTGTTTAGCACATAGGTTGATGATTAGGCTGTGTAGATGGCAGCCAATGCTGTTCTGCCACTGGGGACAGATGGCAAGGTTAAAAGGTGAACATAATTGTTTTTTGTAACATAAACTTCGTCTACGCCAATTAAAAGAACAAGTTCATATTTGACACCGTTACTAGGATATGTAAATAACAGGGAAGTCTGGATATTTGCGATAGGCCTCTCATTGACCTTGTTCTAGTTTACAATTGCTTTAATGTTACTTCGAGTCATGGCAATTTGATTTATGAATTAAGTCTTCGACATCTGATTCTATTTATATTTAATAAACCTGCATACTATAACAACTTTAAATTATAACATATAAATTGGAAAGTAAATAACTTTGACAAAAAGTGCATTTTCCAATGTTGTTCTGTTAATCCAGACATCGTCATTAAATCCTATAAATTTACATATCCCACCATCAACATTCTGTTTCCTTTTTCTGTTTTTAAGTTGGCGGAAGTAAATTTGAATTAACATTGCATTATTGTCGGCGAAATTAAATATCTCTCTTTGAATTATGGAAATTAGCAGACTGAATGGAGCATAAAATAAAACTCTATAAAATAGACAGTATGCATATTCAAGATTCGTTAAAGTACACTCAAGTGATATGAAAACGCAACACGGGAATTTCCGCTATATATTGTATATACGGCACACTTAATTGCACATAATATTCCAAAGAAATCCCAAGATGTTTTTTTTAAAAAAAGGTTGCAGTTAACTAGAGAAAGGACACAAGTGTGATGTTGTAGACGTTTTAATCACACTACACTTTGTAACAAGAACTTCATCAATGTGTCTTCGAAAAATTGAGCTAGTTCAGTACTGTATTTAACGTAAATAGTTTGCTCACATGATTGAGCCAAACGCGTACTCTGTGAATAATGAAACATTGCAGGAATACTATTTGCTGTATTATTTGTTGTTTAGTATTTTTTCCAAAAGGAAAGGTCTTACGTAGCCATGTACCATTCGATTAAAAGCAGCATATTGTACATACAATATATAGCGGAAATTCCCGTGTTGCGTTTTCATATCACTTGAGTGTAGATCAGCTGATGTTATACGGATTCCTATTCATTAAGTATTTAAGGAGCAACATTGCATTTCCAAAACCATATATTTATGTTATCAAACTGTCTGGGTTAAGAAACAAATGTACACATATAGACATATAGACCTACTTTAATAACGCATGGATAAATTACATATAAATATGTATTACTCATATATATCGGTATTGCATTCTTGCAATTACGGCACATTGAAAAAGTACCAAATATCCTGAAAAAAATATATGACGTAAACAACTACCAAAACATGATGAATGTAACTGCCACAACGTGACAGTTAAATACTTCAAACAAAAATATTTATTTGACCATTTATACATTTAGAGTGTAGTCAATTATGTTGTGTAGTATAGCAAACAGTATATATGACATACATTTCATTATTATATATCATTTATACTACGCAGATTTTATTGTCTGAAAAGCACTCACGTGCAAGACATTAAACGGTTTTCTCTTCGGTTCAATTAGGCGTTGCAGTCAATTGTAATTTTAGGAGGTATGTAGTATTTTTGAGAATAAGGTTGTAATATGTAAGAGGAGTGTATACTGCTTGTTATTTTTATTAATATTATTAAAGAAAACACGTTTAATACTAAATTATAATGAAAGCATTACTGTCTCTTACTTTTCGAGTCAATATAATAACATTACTTTCTACTTCTATTTCAGTCAATGGATAAATTAAAGCTTTCCATCATATTTGGTCTCAGTCATTAGTTCACTGCTTAGTTCACTGCTTAGTTCACTAGTGGGTGAATAACCATTGACCTCAACAGAAGTTGATAGTTGTATACTTCTGTGTATGATGCATCATAGAACCTGCATTAAACCCCAGCGACCGTTTTGCCACTGACCGTACCAATGCGGTAGCCCTATTTTCAACCCTTTCGTGTTTGTGATGTCATATGCTCTACTTCTTTTTAACATTGTAACTGTTGTTTGTTTTAATGCTTTTGTTTGTTTGACCGTGTTCTGTTCGACTTTAAAACCTTCTTGTATGTATCGAGTAGTGTTTGCGTTAACCCCGTTTGACACAGACAAATAGGAGTACAAGATAGTCATAGTCTCTAGTTATCAGCCTGAAGAAATAAAAGTGCACCCCACCCGCCTCGCCAGAAATAATAATATGATTGCAATACGTACATTTGTGTGTACAATAGGGAGGACTCGGGAGCCATCCAGCTTGGATACCTGTTGTTGTTGTTAATTCGTTTTCGAAAGGTAAGACATAAAACAGTGCAGCGTGCACTGGCAAATTCAACACCAAAACAGTTACTTTAATAAACTTTGTACCATAGCTCTAAAGGTTTTCCTTTATTTTTGCTTATGATATAATTTTCATAAACCTGAAGGTTTGAGCCTAAACCGTGTTATAAATGCCGGTATATTTTAGCCGTGTTATAAATGACAAATTCATCACTTATACCATGGTCTTCTCAATTTTACACGCGCGTAAAAAAATGTCAATCAAATATGTAAAACCAGACTATCCGTTATCAGAACAGTTCTCCTTTACATAGGATTTGCCCAATAATATACACAGGCGAGGGGCTGCAATAATCAAAACATGTGTCATGCTCATGCCGCGTGATAATGCTATTTCTTCATTGGATCGAGCCATTCAAACAGCCAGATTATAAACTATATGTCTTGTTTTCGTTAACACACTGTGAGTCTGCCTGCAACATATTTTGGACAATCGACACCTGGTAAACAGAGATAGCATGACCCAATAGTAGACACATATAACAGGAAGACAACTCAATTTCACTTCATCACTCCAAACGAGCTTGACTCTGTGAACTCTTTTATAATTTAAGAGTATTACATTGATATCGACATTAAATATCCATCAATCTAATTATAAAGCGAGAGGTTTTAGAATGCGACGTTCATGTTCTTAAAGAAATTAACCCGCTAATTAACGGCAAAATTACACAACAAAACCTTTATGAAAACTCTGCCAAAGTGTTCAGGTCATATGATAATGTATATCTGCCGATTAAAAATAAATGTTTTTCAACAGGTTCTGATTGATTACTTGAATTGGATTTTATAGTCGCACCAACAGCTAAGGTCAAAAGGCGACTTTCCAGCTTCCATTGGTGGAGGAAGACCCCAGGTGCCCCTCCGGGCAATTTTCGTGCACGGGCGGGCACATGGGTAGAACCACCGACGTTCCGCAAGCCAGCTGGATAGCTTCCTCACATAAAGATTCCAAGGCCCCTGAGGGATCGAACCTACAGCGGTGAGGGGCAAGTGATTTCAAGTCAGAGACGTTAACCACTCGGCCACGGACGCCCCGTTTCAACAGGTTCTAAAAATAACTATGATTGAAAATGGATGTGAGTTGGTAACTCTTAATTCGTCGCTCCAGTTGCGGAGTTTGGCATGGCTGGTTAAACCGGTTGATATTGTGTCTATAAAGTTTGGATTCTTATAATATGTAAGTTATATATATATATATATACATCGTCATCAGTAGGTTTACAAACTGTGTACATATGAGGTAAATTGTGGCTGTTGTTGGCGGGATAGCTTCTTTAAATTGACACACGACAATCTTGAATTATGTATTGAGTATTAAGATGAGCACCTCTATATGTGATTCCAGTATCGTCTTACTCTAAACTCTAAACCTGTTTCACATAATTATATAAATGCATATACCATTTGAAGTATTTAGGTATTCTGTGTTAATATGCCATATATTTAAATTTAGTATTGGTGCAATATAACTATACATTACTAATATTCAAAAATCAATTTCATTGAAGTTATTCAAATATTACTTAACAATGAATTGACTCATAATACCGCCACCTGAGCATTTCCCTATAAAACAGAAAATGTGTAAGTCCGCATTTAACTATTACTGACACGTTCTGTTATATAAAGAACAGAAAGTGAAACTATATGTGTCCTTTAATTGCCCCCATTGAAATACAGCTTCAAATATCTTGCGTTATCTGCGGGAAATAGAACCATTAAGCATACACCCTTAACGAAACAACACTAAGATAACCGTTTACACATACACTCACACTCACTGATGACACACCTCTAATACATACAATACTAATTATTTACGATGTTGATAAAGTATGTAATGCAGGTGAGGGACATATATCACGGATGGACATATAGCACAAAGGGGATTAATCAGATGCTACAAAAACGCTTACCACAGGACAATGGGCTCTAAGAGAGAGGTAATAGGATAACAAGAAAAGCAGATATACAATTAGAACAGATAATGTAGCATTCAAGGACCACACCACAGAAACAAACAACAACTACAAATATGCATAAAAGGCAAAATATTACATTACAAACAAAAAAGGGTTGACAATTTCCTACCGCCTGGGAACGGTCAGTGGCAAAAATGGAGCTTATCACAGGACAATGGAATATAAAAGACTTGCAGACAAAGGGAAGTAATCGGATAATAAAGTGTACCGGCGACAAATGTCATATAAACTGAATTCACTAAATACATAGTCAACATCTTATTAATGTTGTTAAGTACCGCTACCAGAGATCTAGAGAGAATATCTATCTACTGATACTGCAACACCCCCTTTCGAAGGTTATGTGCAGGTTTTCTGCATAGAACCAGTACCAAGCAATGTGGATTGATTATCCTGCTCAGTGATAAATAACAACATGGCCAGGACGAGGATTTAACTCACGACCTTTCGACCTGAAGTCCTGCGCTCTACTACTGAACCACGCACTCCACTCCACATATGCGTCCTGTTCCGCGAAAGATTCAGAACATAAATTATGCTACAATGCCACTACTGTTTTAAAAAGAAGTGTCACACACCTACATGCGCCGCCTACAACCTCTACAACGCATCCACAGTATATCAAGTACATGTCGTCCTTTTCTAAAAAAATACCTCCCAATTGTCGTAAAATATACAAACGGCGTATAGCCAAAACTAATTTAAAGCGCATTACCACTGTTTAAAGGACTCAGCTTTATTTTGGACATCCATTTAAGCCCATATGTATTTGTTTTCCATTTGAATATTTGCCAAATGTATATTAAACGACAGAATTCTCATTTTCGAATCCAGGGTCTCTATGCATGCGCGAAATTTATTCATGGCTTTAAAAGATGAGTTGCCGGAAAATATAAACGTGGTGTTACGGAAACAAGCAATCTGGAATGAGGGTTTAATGAATATGTGTTTACTTGATTTGTACTCTGTGAGAGTTGAATCCATGGATTTGTTTATTTGCATGGTGTTTTGCGTCATTTTCAACATATGTAAGCTTATATATGACGGTCGATTGTTTTTAGTGGTAGAGGCAGACTACCCAGATTTCCTGGGTAAAACCAGTATCGTAAACCCCACGCCATCCGTAAGAATCCCCAGTGGAACCCTCATCGGTGAGAGGCGAGAAGGTTTACAGCGCAACGTCGTTAACCCCTCGGCCACGGAGACGCCTGAAAAGAATATTAACTACACTGGAAGTAAATGTATACATATTTCATTTGAAACATTTAAATAGTACGGATACAGGGCCTAGTAGTGTAATTTGGAATGATTCCTATCATGCTACCAGATCGCTTTAATGGCTTTGGTAAAATGCTTTGAAAGCATTATTTTCTTTATTGTCTTCAAGTTCCTGTGTATTCGGCTGCTCAAGCAATGAATGGCCATTACGTCCTTTACATCTGCATAGTCCACAAGCTAAATGCAATTTCGTCTCTGCTATTAACGTATTGGGGGTTTATTTGACTTTATGTATGCATTAACGTGGAGAAATTAAATAGATTTCCTTGAAATATTGTAATTAGCCAACTGGATGGAGCAAAAAATATAAGAAAGTTTCTATATAACTGGTATATCATCTTCCAAATGTTTAAAAGTAGTTCAACTTCGAAGACAAATAAAATTAACCGTGTAACAAATATGGTTATTACCATAAATATATTGTTTTACTACAGAATCCTCCTTCGAGAACTATTAATTACATATTAAAACTAAGTTAAACCCATGAATATAGCAATATTTGTATCTTTATTTCATCCCCTATATCCAGCGGCGTATGGTCCCAGGATCTAATAAAACAGTATGCCCCGGAGAGCGAAATAAACCAAAAGGAATTTAGTTGGGAGCAGCGGTTATGAAGCCTGCGTATCACAAGTAACAGCCAAAAGACTAAACATGTTTAAACACATTGTTTGCTGCAAAATGTGATAACCTGTTTAAAATTACCTTTACAATATGCAAACTATTTAAGCCCAAATTAAGGTTTTATATCATACCCGAGCAAACGCCGTTTTATCTTCTTGCAGAAGGGGTTGGATGGGGTATGAACGTTAATACTCGGACCACATAATGATGACATAACTATTGTACTACACTAGTGCAAGAAATTGTCAATGATCTAACGTTTCTGACGTTATCCGATGCTATGAGTTTCGTGCCAAACTTAAAGTAAAAAAATATAGGACAGGGAAAGTAGCATTCAAGGAGGACAGTCAATCACAGTCAACAGAAATAAACACGCAAACAGACAAACAAGAAGGCAAAAGTAGTAATAAATGCAAACGACATCACAAACACAAAAGGGTTCACATTCGTTCTAATTTATTATTGTATTACTTAAATTAAAATCATTGGCAGAAAGTATAAAATAAAAGTTATAAAGTCGCACCATAATATATTTAACTAATTTGTCAGCTATTCTTGGCAATTTGACACATATTAATTAGGTAAAACTGAAATTCTTCATATTTTATTAGAATTTTCATTTGTCAATATCTTATGATGTTATTCTCCATGATAAAACGTTTTCCCACTCCACTGTGTGTTTGTATTTGTATTTATAAATTTGGTAGGTATAAACACCTGCTATGTAGGAGAGATATCATTTTAAAATGTTTTATATAAGACAAATTTTGACAAATCATGTGTTGACCCCCTAAAATGTGCTTATATATGTTTAGTGACGTCTTCACATATATCCCATACTTACTCTTTACAATTAACGATCTCCCACTTTATCATTCTTTAAACTTAAAGATTTATTTGATGATGGTCTCACATTTTCTCTCATCAATCTTTAAAATTACAGATTTATTTCGTATTGTCCTCACCTACCCCCAGTTTAATATGTATCATAAGACCTTCAAATAAATGTTGAAATTTCAGACTGATGTTATGCATGTATAAAAGTTTGCTTTACAAATTTATAAAATTAAATTAAAATGTGACTGCAGCTAACGTCAGTTTCTCAAATGGTTAAGGGTTTATTGTATTATTTTTTTAAGTCGTTTCTCGACGGTATTATATTTCGACATCATGACTGTTGTGAAACAAAAGTAAGTGAATTGCTCTCATTCCAGATAATATGAATCGTGAAGAATTATAATATATCATTTGCCATTTCGAAAAGGTAATAATATATATCATTTAAAATATATGAAACAGCATCGTTCATGCCATTAAAAGATGACTCGTCATGGGTCAATGAGGGTTCGTGGACAACCATTCTGAGATAAAAAGCAACGGTTACTGTAAAGTAAACAAAATATGACATTTGGATGAGAATAATCACTTGCTTCACACTCTTTTCTAACTGACAGATTACCAAAACGTATACAATATATAGAAAAAGAAATGCATAATATTCGGAATAAATGTATAAATACATTTTAGAGACGGTTTGAAATACATTGTTCAGTGTTAAACAAAATGATGTTTCAAGCAGAATGAAACTATATGAATAAACAAATTAATTATACCTCAAGTTTACACTCCTGTGTAAAATTCATGGACGGAACTATTTTATTCCCCGATAATGACACGAAGCAATCATGAACGCACGGCCAATCCAGTCATTATTCGGGATTCCGCCACTTTGTATATCGAGGTTCGGCATGTTCAGAATATTGGCATTTGTTTAGCCAGAAGGCAACGGCACAGAAAATAGTGTACTGTTGCTACGTAAACAACATGGCCGCTTGACATACGTTTTGATGTATAAGTTGCATTGAATGTTTGTTTTTATACGATGCAGATGACGGTTATATCACAGTTTTCAAGCATTACTAAATATTGATGGAGTAATCGGCTGACTGAAAAATCAAAATTTGGATAACTTTGATTTTGAAAGCAAATTTGTTTTGGCGGGAATCTAAGGCGCGATGACGTATCTAATATGGAAACCTTTGATTTACATTCGATAAATGCTGCGAAATAGTGTACGAGATGTTGCGATTGGACGCTAAGTTGTCAGTAATATAGTATAACCCCAAAGTGTTTTTCAGTTTTATAAAATAAGTATTGCATCCGAATTATATGAGACTGGATATTGTCAACCTTTGAAAGAATGAAGTCGATCTTGAATTCGCCACAGTCGACATTATTTTTCTTAGGTTGACGATATCCACTGTTTATATAATATCATGTATAGCATGTTGCAATAAAAAAACTTCTTATTATGGTGCGAACAAACCGGGCAAATATATGTAGTTATGTTCCGCTAAGGCTGCTAGAAGGAGAAATTTATAGTTTTAACATACTATTATTATTTTACGATTTTAGCAAGTGGTCCGATATGATACATGTAATTGCGTTTGATTGGTGTAAAATACTGTTTATATATATGATGGATTGATATGCAGTATGCGCTATTCAAGTGCAAAGGTTTTGTGTTGTAACATTTGTTTATCAAAATAATGATTTCTGTTTTGGTATTAAGAGTTAACGTTATTTATGTATTGTTTTCTTTCCGGTAATATATAAAGGCAACTGTTAAGATATAAACAAGTGTTTGCGTATCGTATGAATAAACAAAAGATGCGGTTTCAAATCCACTGCGCTATCCACTGAGCCACGCCAGCTCACCTAACTGTAAGATATGTATATTCACATGTAAAGAGGTGCACAAATAATAATCTACAGTCGGCAAGGTACATAATAACATAACATAATAACAATTTCATAGACTCATGTGAGCTTTTTTAACCAATCACATAGGCTGGACCACTCGGGTGACTTGTGATGGTCTTCCTGCTGGAGGAAAATTGTGGAGCTGGAGACGAGCCAGTTGTCCGACTTGGTGTCCAACTTATAATTCATTTCATGCCTATTCAATCACAGTTTTTTTTAGAACCTGTTAATAAACCTATACTTTTAATTAGCATATATACATTATTATATGCACTGAACACCTGGATAGAGTTTTGGTAAACAGCTTTGTAGTGTAATTTTACTGTTATTTGGCCGGGTTATATTAGTTTCTTCCAGTTACTTGTAATTTTGACTAGTTTTTGTACACTCAGTTGTGTTGTTGGGATGCATCTCTGTAGTGTAAGGAAGCATGCTTTTCTTTCAAGAAAAAAAATCCAGGTTCGATTCCTTGCAGAGACTTGGCACATTTACTGAGCTGTACATAAAAAACTGTACATACAAACATTTGCTAAAATTATTCACATAATTATAGTGTTGTTACTCATTTCATATTATTATACATGTGTTTATTGCAATTATGAATGAATGAATGAAATGAGGTTTTACGTCCCGTTGATACATCATATTAGGTTATATTTGGACAGCAACCTCAGATGAAATGAGTAAATATTTTTGATATTAAACGTGTTACATATTGTGATGAAGCAGGAGAATCAAAACCCACATGGAAGGAAATGTCCAGGAATCGATCGACATGCATCGGTCACTATAGATTGCAGTTTCAAGTATACAAAGGATGAATATATCATGTGTCATGGTTTTCAAGAAGTTTACACATCCATAAACTCTTCCAGCTATATTTTTTTCTTTTCTTTTTTTCACAGCAGTTATACTATTTAATACTTCTTATCTTAAGTCTTTAACTGAAATTTTGGAATTATAAGAATTACCCACAGGTTTTGTTGGGCGCTTTGAGGCAATGATTTTAGAGCTGAGATCCACGCCAAGAATGGACGTTTATTATAATTATATAAATATTTGAAATAAAATACGTTAATCTTAATCCGGTAATCTCAATGATATAAATAATTTTGACAAGATTTTGTACATTGGTTTGCGTTATTGGGACACATCTCTGTAGTGTAAGGAAGCATGCTTTTCTTTGAAGAAAAAAAAGAGATCCAGGTTCCTGGTTGGGAATCTGGCACACTTACTTTAATAGCTGTACATACAAACACTTTTGATAAAACTATTCATCATATAACATAGTTATTGTAAATAGAAATTATACTCATTTTATATTATTAAACATGATCATTGTGATAAAGAAAGAAAAAAGAAAGAAAGAAGAAAGAAAAAAAGAAAGAAAAAAAGAAAGAAAGAAAGAAAGAAGAAAGGAAAGCATGAATGAATGATTGAATGAATGAATCAATCAATCAATCAATGAATCAATTAATGAATCAATGTATGTATGAATGAATGAATGAAATACAGTTTTACAGTTAACACATCATAAATATTGGGACAGTATCCTCACAGGGATCGAGATGAGATTTCCCATCAGACATGAGGTGTGTAGCTCTAAAGCATGGGCCTTATCCACTGAGCTACCGAGGCCGCTGATGATTTGTTTGTTTGTTTGTAACACATGTAAGGTTATATATGACGGTATGTTGTTTGTAGTGGAAGCAGACCACCCACTTCTCCTGGGTAGAACCAGTACTGTACACCTCGCGCCATCTGTAAGAATCGACACTTCCTCACTTACAAGTTGAGCTCCCAGTGGGATTGGAACCCGCAGCGGTGCGAAGCGAAGGTTTACAACGCAACGTCGTTAACCATTATTGCATTTTGAAGCATACCAGGATGAAACCTAACATATGATGCCGACCAATTTTCAAGACGTTTACACATCCATAAACTCTTCTAACTACATTCTTTTCTTTCGCGACTGTTATTATATTTATTATCATTTTAACTGGGATTCTCTTTAATTGAAATGTTGAAAAATAATCGCTAGGTTTCACTTGGCTCTTCAATGCCAAGAATGGAAGGTTATAACAATTACGTAAATATATATCCAAATGTTTAGACATCATACAGCAGCTTCTTTCAGGTTTAATCTTCATTACTTATTTTTTCATATTGACTGCTGTTCACATTTAGTCAAAAGACCAAAAAATATTAAAAAATCAAACAAAAAAACGAGACAAGAAATGTGAACTATATCAATGCGAAGTCTTATTATGAAGGACTAGTGCTATCCTACGTTTTGCACCAGGTTAATTTAAACATTTATGACATTTCCATTCAAATTATATAAACAGTTCAAACTTAAGACCTGTAAAACATACTGCTAACGCCATATTTTGCGTGATTTGAAATTGTTATCATGACTTGAAGCATTTTAAAAATGTTTGATGCGTCTAGAAAAGACTGGTATACCACTTATAAAATAAATACATTTGATGTAATCATTCATCACATAGTTGTAGTGTTAAATAAACTCTTTTCATAATTTTTTTTTACATTAAATATATGATATCTGTGATATGTGGAATGTTTTCACTAGATGATATATGTATAATATCTATATCTTGCAATAAACTAACCCTTATGTCAAAGGTGTACCCAAATGTCTGTGGATTGAAGAACAAATATATACTTGCAGACCATATAAGCATAATTTAACAATATATCAAGTACCATGAACGTCAGTATGGACTTCATGAATGATATCTTTCTTTGTTTAGTTGTTTTATTAATTGATTTACTGATAAAATATCAAGTTCCTATATGCATGCAGCTGACATATCAATCTCGACCGACAAAACAGTATACAATCACTCCTAGAATATACTAGAATTATAATTCGAATATCTCTTCCTCTTTTCCCTTCAAATCAACTGTAATATTAAAGTATATATTTGGAAAACGCAACAAATGCTTCGAAACTATCAGTTATTATATGGAACGAACTGTTTGGGACCGAACGAACAGTTTGGGGCCGAAACGTCTTGATTTCAACTACACATATTTTGGGTTTTATTTTGTTAAAAAGTATAATTTGTCTGTCATAAATAATGTATTTTGTAATAAATAAGATATAGCTAGGTGAAATAAAAATGAATATTTATTTTCACTTATTTCAATGTTCCCCAAAAATATGTTTTCCTGTATCATAAAATACTTACTGCATCCTGTGTGGGTGAGAATAGATATATCAACCTTCGCAAAAATAGTGTCTTCGCCTCAGTTTACATAATTGTCCCCTGGTTGACAATATCCACTGTTTATAAAATATCATGTTCGGCATGCTGAAGAAAAGCATTATTCTAAATAGTCATTGTTACTCTGCGGGTGAACCGAGCATAACAAATCACTAAGTGAACTAGAGTGAGAAATACTCAGTGGTCAAGCTTTTTTATTAATATTTTACTAAATTAGTAAATGTTCACATATGATAACTGCATTTGATTTATTTAAAATACTAAGTGCTTTTGTAGAATGTGATGTATATCCTTGATATTGTATTTCAATATGTTCAAGGTGTCATCACCGATGTTCCTAGGCAACGGGAGTTCATCTCTGAACTGACAATTGTTACATTTTGTTTTTATGGAAGTTTAGAGAATTTGGTCAAGTTCTGCTCTTGGATACATTGCAATGTGTAAAAAATAATTCATCATTATTTTATCAGATACATGATTCTTAGTCAATCGAAATATTAAGTTTCGCAAATATATCGTTTCTGGGCAATGTGCCGGATACATTACATCAATGTATTCCAGATCGTGTTATAATGCACGATAAAAATTAGCTTTGTAAAAGCTGAACTCAACTTATTCATGGTAGAACTGTAGCAAGCATTTTCACTTTCTCAATCAACCCGAGACTGCAATATTTTTTGTATTTATCGTGTTCGAACGATTTCCAGCTTTTTCCTTTTATACATTTATATATCACAGTAGCGTTGACTGTGCAGTGTCATTTCGTAATCTGAGTATTAACTTTCATACTCCATCCAACCCCTTCTCCAAGAAGGGAAAAGGGGTGGGCTGGGATATGAAATAAAACCTTAATTTCGCTTAAAATGTTTGCATACCATAAAATTAAACATTTGTTTCAATAAAATTTGTTTTTAAACGTGTTTTGTTTTCGAAATATCTGTTATAAAATCCTGCAATATAAGCTTTCCCATCGCTTAATGGATTTAAGGCGGGACCACGTTATGGTGGCGGCGGTATAACGTCTCACCATGCTTGCAATCAGAACTGTTATTTATTCCGATCTTTAGAGATCGCTGACTCAGAGCCCGATATTTACAGATATCGGTGGTACATTCTCAAATATGTTTGATTTCTTACTTGAATTGATTCTTTACTTGAATTTCGAATAGGTGGTTTCACTACTCCAGCCTTTATAGGTTTAGAGTATTGTTTAATCACCCTAAGGATATTTCGCCTACTTTTTAATTTAGTATTTTGTCTGTTACCTGTGATACGCAGGTTTCATAACCTCTGCTCCCAACTAAATTCCATTTTTTTTTTTTTTCGCCCATTGTTTTCTCGTTTAGGGAAATCGTTTTGTTAGATACTGGGACCAAACGTCGCTGGCCATGGAATGGTGTGAAAATACCGCATTGAAACTTACTCTGTCACGTTTTATTGGGATGACAGTAGGGTAAGTGTGAGGTTTGGTGAACCCTAGAACCTGGTTTAAACCACCAGCAGCCTTTTTTGCCACTGACCATTCCAAGGCGGTAGCCCTATTGTCAACCCTTTTGTGTTTGTGATGTCTTATTTGGCCTTTTAGTCATCTTTAAATTTGTTCTTTCATTCTGTGTGTGTTTGTGGTTGACTGTCGTTCTTGGATGCTGCTTTTCCTGTTCGACTTTTATATCTATACTTCCATGACAAAAACACATTACGACAGCTAGATAGCTTAGTTTAATACATAAAATGTTAACATTCATATTGTTTATTTATGTATCAATTCAAATAAGGAGTTTTAAATAAATATACCTTTAAACATTTACAAAAACTACACATCAGAACATTTCACACGTACCTCCGGCAGATCACCTTCTTTAACGTCAAGCAGGTCGTGAGAACATTAATCCACAACACTGTGCAACAACAATAGTTTGATAGAAACATTCAGTACTGAAGTAAAACCTTATACTTCTCTACATCATTTCTTAGATGAAATAACGTGTAGTGCTCGTCACAAGTCACACTTTGGATTCGATCGATTTACAATGACAAAAAGTTAACAACACCAATAAAACACAAAGACGAACACAATGAATCGTTATTCCAATAGACATTTAACGACCACGACGTACGTCCCCGTCTTAAGTGACTGGTCTTAATCAAATCGCTGCAGAGCAACATTTAACTAAATATTCATCTCAATTAGGACAGCACGATAGATAAAATAGTCGCTGTTGAAGTTTAGACTGTGCCATGGGATCGATAGAATGTCACATTATTCAGTTTATGTCACAGAGCACTTATATACAAATAAGATTGTGGTTTTGTATACATGAATGAATGAAGAAACATTCCGTAGACATTAGTTTATTTCATTTGTATCATGCAACTTCAACAACTATGAGCATAATACAGATTATAGATATGTTCCAGTTCATTTCTGCATTATTCTAGTTCCGTACATCTATAAAAGGTGAACATAATTGTTTTTTGTAACATAATCTTCGTTATCATTCAATTTAAAAGAACAAGTTCATATGTGACACCGTTACTAGGATGTGTACATAACAGGGAAGAGTGGATATATGCGATAGGCCTCTCATTGACCTTGTTCTAGTTTACAATTGCTGTAATGTTACTTCACGTCATGACAATTTGCAATACGAATTAAGCCTTCGACATCTCATTCTATTTATATTTAATATACCTGCATTCTGTAACAACTGTAAATTATAACATATCAATTGGAAAGAAAATAACTTTGACAAAAAGTGCATTTTCCAATGTTGTTCTGTATACCTGCTTAATCCATTCGTCGTCATTAAATCCTATACATTTACATATCCCTCCATAAGTTTCCTTTTCTGTTTTTAATTTGGCGGAAGTAAATTGGAATTAACATTGCATTACTGTTGGTGTAATTAAATATCTCTCTTGGAATTATGGAAATTAACAGACTGAATGGAGCATAAAATAAAACTCTATACAATAGACAGTATGCATATTCAAGATTCGTTAAAGTAGATCGCTGCTTTTGTACGGATTCCTATTCATTAAGTATTTAGGGAGCAACAGTGCCTTTCAAATACTATATATTTATGTTATCAAACTGTCTGGGTTAAGATACAAATGTACAAATATAAACCTACTTTAATAACGCACTAACGTATGGATAAAATTACAATATAAACATGTATTATTAAAATAAATCGGTATTGCATTCTTGCAATTACGGCACATTGAAAAATTACCGAATATCGTGAAAAAATATATGACACAACAACCACAACGTGACGGTTAAATACTTCAAACAAAATTATTTATTTGACCATTTATACATTTAGAGGATAGTCAATTATGTTGTGTAGTATAGCAAACTGTCTGTACATACACTTCATTATTATATATCATTATTATATATCATTTAAATTACGCAGTTTTTATTGGCTAAAAAGCGCTCACGTGCAAGTCATTAAACGGTTTTCTCTTCGGTTCAATCATGTGTTGCAGTCAATAGTATTTTTAGGAGGTATGCAGTCTTTTTTGAGAATAAGGTTATAATATGTAAGCAACATATTGGAGTTTATATTGTTTGTTATGTATACATAGAGGATCTTACATGAGTACTCATTCATTAGTCAATTTATTAAACGAGTTGGTAAAATGATATAATGCGAGGCTCTTGCATAACTTATAATGTCACATTACGTCAGAAAACGTACATTAACGTGACGTCCATGACGTCATTAACGTTATGTTACACCACTAGTGGAACATCGAAAATATTGAATGGTGTTATTACACTCACACACCGCATGTTATGTGATAAGTATGTTTATTAATATTATTAAAGAAAACAGTGTTACTGTCACTTACTGTTCGATTCAATAAAATAGCATTACTTTCTACTTCTATTTCAGTCTGTGGATAAAGTTTATCATCATATTTGGTCCCAGTCATACGTTCACTGCTGCGTGTCAATTGTATTTGCCTTGGACGAACATTGATAGTTGTATACTACTGTATATGGTGCATCCTAGAACCTGTATTAAACGCCCATCGGCCGTTTTGCCACTGACCGTACCAAGGCGGTAACCCGTTTGTGTTTGTGATTGATATGTTCTGCTTCTTTTTAACATTGTAACTGTTGTTTGTTTTGAACCTTTTGTTTGTTTGACTGTTCTGTTTGACTGTGTTCTGTTTGACTGTGTTCTGTTCGACTTTTAACCCTATTTGTATGTATCGAGTAGTGTTTTCTTTTTGAAACAGACAAATAGGAGTAAAAGCTAGTCATATTCTCTAGTTATCAGCCTGTAGAAATAAAATCCCCCCCCCCCACACCCACCCCGCTAGAAATAATAATACGATTGTAAAACGTACAGCTGTGTGTAAAACAGGGAGCACTCGGGGGCAACCTCCTCCCCACCCAGAAATAATAATACGATTGTAAAACGTATAGCTGTGTGTCAAATAGGCAGGACTCGGAAGCCCCACCCCTCTCTATCCCACACCAGCAATAATAATACGATTGTAAAACGTACAGCTGTGTGTAAAATAGGGAGGACTCGGGATCCCATAGGCCATAACAAAACATTATTCAAACAGCCAGGATATAAACTATATGTCTCGTTTTCGTTAACATCATGCTGTCTTTGGCGAAATGTGTCTGCCTGCCACTTATTTTGGACAATCAACACCTGGTAAACAGAGATAAAGAAGGATAAAAATATCGGACAGGGAAAGCAGCATTCAAGGACGACAGTCAACCACAAAACACAAAAACAAACACCCAAACAGACAAACGAAAAGGCAAAAGTAATAAAAAATGCAAACGACATCACAAACACAAAAGGGTTGACAATAGGGCTACCGCCTTGGAACGGTCAGTGGCAAAGTAGGCCACTGGGGGTTTAAACTGGTTCTAGGGTGCACCAAACCTCACACTTACCCTACTGTCATCCCATTAAAACAGGACAGTGTAAATAAAGAAATCCCCTCCATCATCTAAACTCTAACCAACAAGGCAGCATCAATAGGCAATATAAGTAAAACACAAAATTGCTCGAGTAAATATAATACAAAAAAACAATAGCCTAGAAAGCCACAAGGAAGGTACTCAATGACTTGGTAGAAGCCAGAGCAGTAAGAGAATACACCATTAAGGGCACACCAAGAAAGAACATGGACAAAGATCAAACGCCACCGTCCCAAAGGCGTCATCATAGGGTCCACAGCCTGTCCGGTCATCGTACAATTAAAGAGGAAAGCATAGTGGCGAACTGTAAAAGGGTCCACCACCAAGCATGCAGTACGTTGCAAAATGATAGGGTCATAACCTCTTTTGATTAACTTTTTAACAAGTTTAACAAAGATAGTATGAAAATGATCATGACCAAGAATCTTACGAAGTTTATAAATCACATCACCATAGAAGTCAGTTTGTGATAGTCCTTGTCGCAGAAGAGTCCTTAAATTACATTTATATTTGGAAAGAAGTTCAGGGTTATGATAATAACATTTTGCAGTGGTTTTACGAAGTTTATGGTAACGGTAACCCTGATTGAGTAACTTTTTAATTATACAAAGATTACGAATATTAAAGTCCTCAACTCGAGTACAAGCTCTAGAAAAACGAATAAGTTGAGACGGATACACCCCATAAGAAGTTGCTCGGGGAACATCCCCATCCAAGTGGGGATAATTAACAATGTCAAAATTAAAATCACATGACCCAATACCATATAGGTAGACACATAAGGTAACAGGAAGGCAACTGAATTTCACTTCATCACTCCAAACGGGGTTGACTTTGTTAAAATGCTTTATAATTTAAGAGTATTACATTGACATCGATATTAAATATTCATCAATCTAATTATAAAGCGAGAGGTTTTAGAATGCGACGTTCATGTTCCTAAAGAAACTAACCCGCCAAATAACGGCAAAAGTACACAACAAAACCGTGTATCAAAACTCAGCCCACGTGTTCAGGTCATATGATGATACATATGTGCCGATTAGAAATATATGTTAATTAACGGGTTCTAAAAATAACTATGATTGAAACTGCGTAAAATGAATAGTGAGTTGGTAACTCTTAATTCGTCGCTCCAGTTGCGGGGTTTGGCATGGCTGGTTAAACCGGTTGATATTGTGTCTATAGAGTTTGGATTCTCATAATATGTAAGTTATATATCATATCACATCGTCATCAGTAGGTTTACAAACTGTGTACATATGAGGTAAATTTTGACTGTTGTTGGCGGGATAGCTACTTTAAATTGACACACGACAATCTTTAATTATGTATTGAGTATTAAGATGAGCACCCCTACGTGTGATTCCAGTATCATCTTACTCTAAACCTGTTTCACATAATTATATAAATGTATATACCATTTGAAGAATTTAGGTATTCTGTGTTAATATTCCATATATTTAAATTTAGTATTGGTGCAATATAATTATGCATTACTAATATTCAAAAATCAATTTCATTCAAGTTATTCAAATATTACTTAACAATGAATTTACCATAATAACGCCACTTGAACATTTCTGAAACGTTCTCTTATATAAAGAACGGAAATGGAAACTATGCGTGTCCTTCAACAGCCCCCATTGAAATTCACCTTCAAAAATCTTGCGTTATCTGCGGGAAATAGTCCAATTAAGCATACACCCTTAACGAAACAACACTAAGATAACCGTTTACACATACACTCACACTCACTGATGACATAACTCTAATACATACAGTACTAATTATTTACGATGTTGATAAGGTGAGGGACATATATCACAGATGGACATATAGCCCAAAGGGAATTAATCAGATGCTAAAATACGCTTACCACATGACAATGGGCTATAAGAGAGAGGTAATAGGATAACAAGAAAAGCAGATAATGTAGCATTCAAGGACCACACCACAGAAACAAACAACAACTACAAATATGCATTACAAACAAAAAAGGGTTGACAATTTACTACCGCCTGGGAACGGTCAGTGGCAAAAATGGAGATTATCACAGGACAATGGAATATAAAAGACTTGTGGACGAAGGGAAGTAATCGGATAATAAAGTGTACCGGCGACAAATGTCATATAAACTGAATTCACTAAATACATAGTCAACATCCTATTAATGTTGTTAAGTACCGCTACCAGAGATCTAGAGAGAATATCTACCTATTGATACTGCAACACCCACTTTCGAAGTTTATGTGCAGGTTTTCTGGATATAACTAGTACTAAACAATGTGGATTGATTATCCTGCTCAATGATAAATAACAACATGGCCATACTCACGACCTTTCGATCTGAAGTCCGGCGCTGTACCAATGAACCACGCACTCCACTCCGCATATGCGCCCTGTTCCGCAACAGATTCAGAACATAAATTATGCTATTTACAACGCCATTACTGTACTATATAGAAGTGTCACACACCTGCATGCGCCGCCTACAACCTCTACAACGCATCCACAGTATATCAAGTATATGTCGTCCTTTTCTAAAAAGACACCTCCCAAATGTCGTAAAATATAAAAACGGCGTATAGCCAAAACTAATTTAAAGCGCATTACCGTTGTTTAAGGACTCAGCTTTATTTTGGACATCCATTTAAGCCCATATGTATTTGTTTTCCATTTGAATATTTGCCAAATGTATATTAAACGACAGAATTCTCATTTTCGAATCCAGGTCTCTATGCATGCGCGAAATTTATTCATGGCTTTAAAAGACGAGTTGCCGGAAAATATAATCGTGATGTTACGGAAACAAGCAATCTGGAATGAGGGTTTAATGAATATGTGTTTACTTAATTTGTATTCTGTGAGAGTTGTGAATCAGTGGATTTGTTTGTTTGTATGGTGTTTAACGTCATTTTCAACATATAGTCAGCAACGATCGATACCTGGGGGTAAACCTGACTGGCAACTTGTCACGGAACACTCATGTCGATCGCATTGCTGGAAATGGAACTCGCACTTTAGGCTTTTTAAAAAGAAATATAAAAACAATGCCCTCGTCCGCCCACAACTTGATTATGCCAGTTCTATCTGGGACTCCCACACTCAATCCAATATAGAAAGCTGGAATGGTACAACGCTGGACACAAAATGATTACTCCAAGTGCTCGAGCGTCACAACCATGTTAAACACTTTGGGGTGGCGGTCGCTCGAACAATGTAGGTTAGATACACGTTTGTGTCTTTTTTATAAAATAATTCACGGCCCAGTAGCTGTTCCGATGCCAGACTATATACAAAAAACACAAGCGCATCTCTAGATATTGCCACTCAATGACATTTAAACAAATACATACTGGAGCAAACTTCATTTTTTCCCATTTCTACAGTTCAGTGGAATGCGCTACCTGAAGACATTGCCCTTAAACAAGATTTGAACTCCTTCAAACTTGCTGTAAGCAGTGTCTTTTACACCAAGCCATAGGTCTTGAAATGTTGTTTTTATCCTGATTTTACCATATCACTTTGACTTTTAACCAACTATCACCGTTCTACCCTTACCCTTGCTTTTAATCTTTACTGTTTCTACTAACAGACATAGGCTCGCAACTGCTCGAAGTTACCCGTAAGGGTGTGAAGCAGGACAGACAGACAGACAGACAGACAGACAGACAGACAGACAGATAGATAGATAGATAGATAGATAGATAGATAGATAGATAGATAGATAGATAGATAGATAGATAGATAGATAGATAGATAGATAGATAGATAGATAGATAGATAGATAGATAGATAGATAGATAGATAGATAGATAGATAGATGTAGGTAGGTAGGTAGGTAGGTAGGTAGTTAGGTAGGTAGGTAGGTAGGTAGGTAGGTAGGTAGGTATGTGGGTGGGTGGCTGGCTGGCCGGCTGGGTGGCTGGGTGGCTGGGTGGGAGGATAGATAGATAGATAGATAGATAGATAGTAGATAGATAGATAGATAGATAGATAGATAGATAGATAGATAGATAGATAGATAGATAGATAGATAGATAGATAGATAGATAGATAGATAGATAGATAGATAGATAGATAGATAGATAGATATAATGTTAGTGGTAGAGGCAGACTACCCAGTTTTCCTGGGTAACTACCCAGGAAACCAGTACCGTTAACCCCACGCCATCCGTAAGAATCGACACTACCTCACGTACTGGTCGAGCCCCCAGTGAAAGCCTATCGGTGAGTGGCGAGAAGGTTTACAACGCAACGTCGTTAACCCCTCGACCACGGAGACGCCTGAAAAGAATATTAACTACACTGGAAGTAAATGTATACATATTTCATTTGAAACATTTAAATAATACGGATACGGGGCCTAGTAGTGTAATTTGGAATGATTCTCATCATGCTACCAGATCGCCTTAATGGCTTTGGTAAAATGCTTTGAAAGCATTATTTTCTTTATTGTCTTCAAGTTCCTGTGTATTTGGCTGCTCAAGCAATGAATGGCCATTAAGTCCTTTACATCTGCATAGTCCACAAGCTAAATGCAATTTCGTCTCTGCTATTAACGTAATGGGGGTTTATTTGACTTTATGTATGCATTAACGTGGAGAAATTCAATAGATTTCCTTGAAATATTTTATTTAGCCGACTGGATGGAGCAACAAATATAAGAGAGCTTCTTTATAACTGGAATATCATCTTACAAATTTTTAAAAGTAGTTCAATTTCGAAGACAAATAAAATTAACCGTGTAACAAATATGGTTATTACCATAAATATATTCTTTTACGACCGAATCCTCCTTCGAGAGCTATTAATTACATAATAAAACTAAGTTAAACCCAGGGAAAGATATCTATTTATCCCATAAAATCGTTTTAGGAGTGTAATAAAGTCATCATTACGTGGTCCCCTTAATTCCATAAGCGATGAGAATGGTTATATTAGCAGGATTTTATAATGGATATTTCGACAATGAAACATGTTTAAAAACATTTTTTTTGCTGTAAAAATGTGATAACCTGTTTAAAATTACCTATTAAATGTTTTTTAATTTTACAATATGCAAACTTTTTAAGCCCAAAGGTTACCATTTTAATAAATGTAGTTATTGCATACCTTACTATAAATAGTAACAAATTAATGAAGGAAAAAAGCCTGTACCCTCTTACCCTAGGCCAATATCACTGCATTTCCATGCAAGTGCGCCAATAAGATAAATTGGTACTGAGCCAATAGCCTATATTTGGCGCATTGTATTTGGCGCACTGTGCCAAAAAAGTTATTGGCAAACTGTCAATAACTTGTTTTCGGCCCGCGAATGCGTATGTGTTTTCTTTACTAAATTGGTAACCTTTGAGCCAGACACACTCAAGCTGACTACGAGCACAGCCTGTATACAAAACTCAAATGACGATGTATTCTAGGCTACTACACTCGCATTCAGTATAAACAAGAGGGGCTAACAAAAATTGAGCAGATCCATTTACCAACG
Organism: Cyrtodaria siliqua; assembly: GCA_037043455.1. NCBI lineage: Eukaryota > Metazoa > Mollusca > Bivalvia > Adapedonta > Hiatellidae > Cyrtodaria > Cyrtodaria siliqua. The sequence continues at coordinate 35,788 of JAWPHD010000268.1, read as the reverse complement.
AAGAACTGAACATAAAATAGATCTTTTCTTGGCCATGGTAATATATTTACATTTACTATGATATAATATTGATAAGTTTACTTTGACAATCTTCATCCACCATACGATTTTAAATATATGATGTTTTTTATCTAGTGACTGCAATGAACTTCTGAAATAAATTCACATAAACTCGCGACATTTAGATAACATTTATATGTGCCTCATAATGTATTCTAAAAAAAGTGCATGTTTGCTATTAAATGAATATACTGTCCAATATGAATGATTTGCTTTTAAAATTTATTACTTTTTTTTTTTAGAAAACCCGGAGGCTCTTATGAACGCGGTGCGGCTTAACAGTTCAAGAATATACCATCCAGTTTGGTCTGCGTGGTAGACAAAAAAAACACCATCCTATGGGGATCTAGGGCGGAGGATCTAGAGCTACTTAAGGAAGACATCTGAAGGAATAGATTATGTTGTATTTACTGAGATGGTAATTAAGACACGGAACGGAAATGAGAGTGATTTTTGTATTATGTAAAACCGTGATGGATTATTAAAAGTGAATCGGAACAGAATACACCTTGAATATATATTCACAAAAATTACATTTGAATGTAGAATGTATGCAATAAAAAACTCATTAAACGGCAATGGTATGTCGAAACAGGATATTGCTAAAGCCCTCGTGCCAATATCTCACTAGGTGCGCCAATATCCAGTTTGGGCACACCATTGCCGTTTAATAACTTCTTATTATGTTCCGCTAAGGCTGATAGAAGGAGAAAAATATAGGGTTCAACATATTATTATTATTTTACGATTTTAGCAAGTGGTCCGATATGATACATGTAATTGCGTTTGATTGGTATAAAATACTGTTTATATATTAGATGGATTGATATGCAGTATGCGCTATTCAAGTGCAAAGGTTTTGTGTTGTATCATTTGTTTATCAAAATAATGATTTCTGTTTTGGTATTACGAGTTAACGTTATTGATGTATTGTTTTCTTTCCGGTAATATATAAAGGCTACTGTTAAGATATAAACAAGTGTTTGCGTATCGTATAAATAAACAAAAGATGCGTAGAATAAAACCAATCTTTCAAAATGTTTTACTAATGCATGTACTGATGTCGCCGTACATTTATCAGGGGAACGTATCCTTGGAGGTGCCATTCACAGTTATACGAAAGAGTAAGTGCTACTAACTTGGTACAACGTCAGAGTACGAGTTGCCGCTAATGTAGTTAAAGTATAGCATTAAGATGGTTTATTACAGAAATATATACTGGGAAAATAAAAGCGGTATCTACTCGTTTGCTCTACTAGGAGATATTTCCCAGTACGGATTATTGCTCGGCCTTTTCCGTCAGTGGCGGGAACAATCGGAACTGCCTCGTCGGATTCCGTCACTCGGGAATCCGACTCGGAGAGTACTCGACGCCATATTGAACTATTTTCAAGAAACGATAACTCTTGCGGTAGCGAGCTCTTCAATTATAAAATAAACAATATGTCGACTGCTGACAAACATATTTATTTATTTTATCAGGGAGTAGTCATAGATGTTCCTGACATAATAATTTATATATATTGAGGTAAACAATAATCAATATGATATTCCCGCCAAACGTGTACGTTTCTTAATTTATAACAGCTTCACATCCTCTTCATCTGATAGCAAAACTTAAAACCCGTTCTCCACCCCATTTCACTTTTTGTTTCTATCCTACTTCTGTACTCCCCTCGCGGGTATTTTAAGCAGGAAAAAGTGCATTTGTCGATGAGAATAGTGAGAAACGTTAAAATTAGATAGATACGACTATCTAAGTGAAAAAGTGAAGTAAAGGAGTGTTAATAGAATAAATAAAAAAGAGTTCAATCACAAAAACTTCCGGATCTCAATGGTGATTCAACTGGCTGACTGACTGCCTAAACAGATCTATGTTTGGCAGGACAGCAATACTATGAGGAAGTGAATTCCATAGTGTGACTGTGTGAGGAAAAAAAGTAAATTTGTAGAAGTTTGCATTTGTATGAATGTGTATGAGAGAATTTGGGTGCATGTGTCTGGTCATTCTGATAGGGTGTTGGAGATAAGGAGGCATTGGAATTTCAATCTTATTTATTGTTATAGTTTTAATCTTAACTGCTTAAAATAATTGAATAATTGAGGATTGAACCCGGGGCCTCCAGTTACAAATCCGCCGCGCTACCGACTGCGCAACGCCAGCCCTCTATTGATGTAAGCTATGTGATAAATCATCGTAACAAACTGGGGGAAAATGAATTTTTGCATAAAAAGTTTTAGGGTCGATAGGGCCACCGGAAACACATCTATTTTTATTTTTTGGCCTAATGATTAGATTTCTGTGTTGGTATAACTTGCAGCTGCTCTAGGATAGATGATCGGAGAATATATTTGATACACAAGACCGCCCTGTTTACATCCTTTTCAGACAGACGCGCTAAGGGAAAGTTTCTTGCCCAAGAATCGATGAAACTCAGTGGCGCCTGTAAGGCTTGAAACCGGATCCACTCAGCCACGCCAGCTCACCTAGCTGTAAGATATGTATATTCACATGTAAAGAGGTGCACAAATAATAATCTGCAGTCGGCAAGGTACATAATAACATAACATAATAACAATTTCATAAACTCATGTGAGCTTTTTTAACCAATCACATAGGCTGGACCACTCGGGTGGCTTTTGATGGTCTTCCTGCTGGAGGAAAATTGTGGAGCTGGAGACGAGCCAGTTGTCCGACTTGGTGACCAACTTATAATTCATTTTATGCCTATTCAATCACAGGACTTTTTAGAACCTGTGAATAAACATATACTTTTAATTGGCATATATACAATATTATATGTACTGAACACCTGGATAGAGTTTTGGTAAACAGCTTTGTAGTGTAATTTTAATGTTATTTGGCGGGTTATTCTTCAAGTTACTTGTAATTTTGACTAGTTTTTGTACACTCAGTTGTGTTGTTGGGATGCATCTCTGTAGTATAAGGAAGCATGCTTTTCTTTCAAGAAAAGAGATTCACGTTCGATTCCTGGCAGAGACTTGGCACATTTACTGAGCTGCACATACAAAACTGTACATACAAACATTTGCTAAAATTATTCACATAATTATAGTGTTACTCATTTCAATTTTATTAAACATGTGTTTATTGCAATTATGAATGAATGAAATGAGTTTTACGTCCCGTTGATACATCATATTAGGTTATATTTGGACAGCAACCTCAGATGAAATGAGTAAATATTTTTGATATTAAACCTGTTACATATTGTGATGAAGCAGGAGAATCAAAACCCACATGGAAGGAAATGTCCAGGAATCGATCGACATGCATCGGTCACTATAGATTGCAGTTTCAAGTATACAAAGGATGATCATATCATGTGTCATGGTTTTCAAGAAGTTTACACATCCATAAACTCTTCCAGCTATATTTTTCATATTTTCTTTCACAGCAATTATACTATTTAATACTTCTTATCTTAAGTCTTTAACTGAAATGTTGGGATTATAAGAATTACCCACAGGTGGCAATGATTTTAGAGCTGAGATCCACGCCAAGAATGGAAGTTTATTATAATTATATAAATATTTGAAATAAAATACGTTAATCTTAATCCGGTAATCTCAATTATATAAATAAATTTGACAAGTTTTTGTACATTGGTTTGCGTTATTGGGACACATCTCTGTAGTGTAAGGAAGCATGCTTTTCTTTGAAGAAAAAAAGGAGATCTAGGTTCCTGGTTGGGAATCTGGCACACTTACTTTATTAGCTGTACTTACAAACACTTTTGATAAAAGTATTCATAATATAATCATAGTTACTGTAAATAGAAATTATACTCATTTTATATTATTAAACATGTTCATTGTGATGAAGAAAGAAAGAAAGAAAGAAAGAAGGAAGAAGAAAGAAAGAAAGAAAGAAAGAAAGAAAGAAAGAAAGAAAGAAAGAAAGAAAGAAAGAAAGAAAGAAAGAAGAAGGAAATAATCAATCAATCAACCAATCAATCAATCAATCAATAAATGAATCATATTAATGAATCAATGTATGTATGAATGAATGAAATACAGTTTTACCGTTAACTCATCATAAATATTGGGACAGTAACCTAACAGGGATAGAGATGAGATTTCCCATCAGACATGAGGTCTGTAGCTCTAAAGCATGGGCCTTATCCACTGAGCTACCGAGGCCGCTGATGATTTGTTTGTTTGTTTGTAACACATGTAAGGTTATATATGACGGCATGTTTTTGTAGTGGAAGCAGACCACCCACTTTTCCTGGGTAGAACCAGTACTGTACACCTCGCGCCATCTGTAAGAATCGACACTTCCTCACTTACAAGTTGAGCTCCCAGTGGGATTGGAACCCGCAGCGGTGAGATGCGAAGGTTTACAACGCAACGTCGTTAACCATTAGTGCAGTTTGAAGCATACCAGGATGAAACCTAACATATGATGCCGACCAATTTTCAAGACGTTTACACATCCATAAACACTTCTAACTACATTCTTTTCTTTCGCGACTGTTATTATATTTATTATCATGTTAACTGGGATTCTCTTTAATTGAAATGTTGAAAAATAATCGCTAGGTTTCACTTGGCTCTTCAATGCCAAGAATGGAAGGTTATAACAATTACGTAAATATATATCCAAATTTTTAGACATCATACAGCAGTTTCAGGTTTAATCTTCATTATTGTGATGCTTATTTTTTCATATTGACTGCTGTTCACATTTAGTCAAAATACCACAAAATATTAAAAAATCAAAAGAAGAAAAGAGACAAGAAATGTGAAATATTCAAATGCGTCTTATTATGAAGGACTAGTGCTATCCTAGGTTATGCACCAGGTTAATTTAAACATTTTACGACATTTCCATTCAAATTATATAACCAATTCAAACTTAAGACCTGTAAAACATACTGCTAACGCCATATTTTGCATGATTTGAATTTGTTATCATGACTTGGAACATTTTAAAAATGTTTGATACGCCTAGAAAAGACTGGTATACCACTTATAAAATAAACACATTTGATGTAATCATTCATCACATAGTTGTAGTGTTAAATAAACTATTTTCAAATATTTTTTTTATATTAAATATATGATATCTGTGATATGTGGAATGTTTTCACTAGATGAAATATGTATAATATATATATCTTGCAATAAACTAACCCTCATGTCAAAGGTGTACCCCAATGTCTGTGGATTGAAGAACAAATATATACTTGCAGACCATATAAGCATAATTTAACAATATATCAAGTACCATGGACGTCAGTATGGACTTCATGAATCATATCTTTCTTTGCTTAGTGTTTTATTAATTGATTTACTGATAAAATATCAAGTTCCTATATGCATGCAGCTGACATATCAATCTCGACTGACAAAACAGTAAACAATCACTCCTAGAATATACTAGAATTATAATTCGAATATCACTTCCTCTTTTCCCTTCAAATCAACTGTAATATTAAAGTATATATTTGGAAAACGCAACAAATGCTTCGAAACTATCAGTTATTATATGAAACGAACTGTTTGGGACCGAACGAACAGTTTGGGGCCGAAATGTCTTGATTTCAACTACACATATTTTGGGATTTATTTAGTTAAAAAGTATAATTTGTCTGTCATAAATAATGTATTTTGTAATAAATATGATATAGCTAGGTGAAATAAAAATGAATATTTATTTTCACTTATATCAATGTTCCCCAAAAATATGTTTTCTTGCATCATAAAATACATACTTCATCCTGTGTGGGTGAGAATAGATATAACAACCTTCGTAAAAATAGTGTCTTCGCCTCAGTTTACATAATTGTCCCCTGGTTGACAATATCCAATGTTTATAAAATATCATGTTCGGCATGCTGAAGAAAAGCATTATTCTAAATAGTCATTGTTACTCTGCGGGTGAACCGAGCATAACAAATCACTAAGTGAACTAGAGTGAGAAATACTCAGTGGTCAAGCTTTTTTATTAATATTTTGCTAAATTAGTAAATGTTCACATATGATAACTGCATTTGATTTATTGAAAATACTAAGTGCTTTTGTAGAATGTGATGTATATCCTTGATATTGTATTTCAATATGTTCAATGTGTCATCACCGATGTTCCTAGGCAACGGGAGTTCATCTCAGAATAGACAATTGTTACATTTTGTTTTTATGGAAGTTTAGAGAATTTGGTCAAGTTCTGCTCTTGGATACCTTGCAATGTGTAAATAATAATTCATCATTATTTTATCAGATACATGATTCTTAGTCAATCGAAATATTAAGTTTCGCAAATATATCGTTTCTGGGCAATATGCCGGATACATTACATCAATGTGTTCCAGATCGTGTTATAATGCACGAGGAACATTAGCTTTGTAAAAGCTGAACTCAACTTATTCATGGTAGAACTCAAATTTAATGTGGAACACACGCTTTCTTGACTGAGGGCTTGAACGGTAGCAAGCATTTTCACTTTCTCAATCAACCCGAGACTACAATATTTTTTGTATTTATCGTGTTCGAACGAAATAAAACCGTAATTTTGGCTTAAAATGTTTGCATACAATAAAATTAAACATTTGTTTCAATAAAGTTGTTTTTAAACGTGTTTTGTTTTCGAAATATCTGTTATAAAATCCTGCAATATAAGCTTTCCCCTCGCTTAATGGATTTAAGGCGGGACCACGTTATGGTGGCGGCGGTAAAACGTCTCCCCATGCTTGCAATCTGAATTGTTATTCATTCCGATCTTTAGAGATCGCTGAGCCCGATATTTACAGATATCCGTGGTACATTCTCAAATACGTTTGATTTCTTTACTTGAATTTCGAATAGGTGGTTTCACTACTCCAGCCTTTATAGTTTAGAGTATTGTTTAATCACCCTAAGGATATTTCGCCTCCTTTTTAATTTAGTATTTTGTCTGTTACCTGTGATACGCAGGCTTCATAACCTCTGCTCCCAACTAAATTCCATTTTGTTATTTTCGCCCATTGTTTTCTCGTTTAGGTAAATCGTTTTGTTAGATACTGGGACCATACGCCGCTGGCCATGGAATGGTGTGAAAATACCGCATTGAAGCTTACTCTGTCACGTTTCATTGGATGACTGTAGGGTAAGTGTGAGGTTTGGTGCACCCTAGAACCTGGTTTAAACCACCAGCAGCCTTTTTTGCCACTGACCGTTCCAAGGTGGTAGCCCTATTGTCAACCCTTTTGTGTTTGTGATGTCTTATTCGGCCGTTTAGTCATCTTTAAATTTGTTCTTTCATTCTGTGTGTGTTTGTGGTTGACTGTCGTTCTTCAATGCTTCTTTTCCTGTTCGACTTTTATATCTATATTTTCATGTTCACCGTCATATGCATCCATCTTCGGGATGGCTCAAATTTCTGTCCTATTGTCATTTTAAATATTGAGTTCTGCTCAACCCGAGGCTAGAGGGCGTGAACGGTAACAAACACTTTTCACTACCGTTCATGAACAGTCTCAATCAAGCCGAGACTGAATATGTTTTGTATTTATCGTGTTCGACGATTTCCAGATTTCACCTTTCATATTTCATTTTTACTTTGTTCGTAATTAAATCATTGTTCAAGAACAGTAAATTCAGATTCACTTTTTTGGCATAACATTGGCCCACAGATATATATTGATTGGATATGAAGTACGGCCTGCGTTTCAAATATCAGGCACACAAAACTCCATATGATTTCAACGGCTTAATTAATTAGGTTCGAATCGTTTACTAGCAAATGTCGAATAGTTCAATCGAATATGTGAGTTGATTTCTTTACAGTTTCAACACTCGTTAGCAAACATGCATACAGTTGTACAAATGGCGTATTAGATATTAAGATAAAACCAAAATGTTAAAGTAGACAAAAAACCATTACGACATCTAGATAGCTTAGTTTAATACATAAAATGTTTACATTGATATTGTTTATTTATGTATCAATTCAAATAAAGTGTTTGCTATAGGAGTTTTAAATAAATATACCTTTAACATTTACAAAAACTACACATCAGAACATTTCACACGTACCTCCGGCAGATCACCTTCTTTAACGTCAAGCAGGTCGTGAGAACATTAATCCACAACACTGTGCAACAACAATAGTATTATAGAAACATTCAGTACTAAAGTAAAACCTTATTTCTTCAGCATTTCTTAGATGAAATAACGTGAAGTGCTCGAGCAAGAAAGACGTGACAAGTCACACTTTGGATTCGATCGATTTACAATGACAAAAAGTTAACAATACCAATAAAACACTTAAGACGAACACAATGAATCGTTATTCCAATAGACATTTAACGACCACGACGTACGTCCCCGTCTTAAGTGACTGGTCTTAATCAAATCGCTGCAGAGCAACATTTAACTAAATATTTATCTCAATTAGGACAGCACGATAGATAAAATAGTCGCTGTTGAAGTTTAGACTGTGCCATGGGATCGATAGAATGTCACATTATTTAGTTTATGTCACAGAGCACTTATATACAAATAAGATTGTGGTTTTGTATACACGAATGCATGAAGAAACATTCCGTAGACATTAGTTTATTTCATTTGTATTATGCAACTTCAACAACTATGAGCATAATACAGATTATAGATATGTTCCAGTTCATTTCTGCATTATTCTAGTTCAGTACATCTATAAAAGGTGAACAATTGTTTTTTGTAACATAATCTTCGTCTACTCAATTTAAAAGAACAAGTTCATATTTGACACCGTTACTAGGATGTGTACATAACAGGGAAGTGTGGATATTTGCGATAGGCCTCTCATTGACCTTGTTCTAGTTTACAATTGCTGTAATGTTACTTCACGTCATGACAATTTGCATTATGAATTCAGCCTTCGACATCTCATTCTATTTATATTTAATATACTTGCATTCTATAACAACTGTAAATTATAACATATAAATTAAAAAGAAAATAACTTTGACAAAAAGTGCATTTTCCAATGTTGTTCTCTATACCTGCTTAATCCATTCATCGTCATTAAATCCTATACATTTACATATCCCTACACAAGCATTCTGTTTCCTTTTTCTGTTTTGAATTTGGCGGAAGTAAATTTGAATTAACAATGCATTACTGTTGGTGTAATTAAATATCTCTCTTGGAATTATGGAAATTAGCAAACTGAATGGAGCATAAAATAAAACTCTATACAATAGACAGTATGCATATTCAAGATTCGTTAAAGTAGATCGCTGCTTTTGTACGGATTCCTATTCATTAAGTATTTAAGGAGCAACAGTGCCTTTCAAATACCAGATATTTATGTTATCAAACTGTCTGGGTTAAGATACAAATGTACAAATATACACCTACTTTAATAACGCAATAACGCATGGATAAAATTACATATAAACATGTATTATTAAAATAAATCGGTATTGCATTCTTGCAATTACGGCACATTGAAAAATTACCGAATATCGTGAAAAAAATATATGACACAACAACCACAACGTGACAGTTAAATACTTCAAACAAAATTATTTATTTGACCATTTATATACATTTAGAGTGTAGTCAATTATGTTGTGTAGTATAGCAAACTGTATGTACATACACTTCGCTATTATATATCATTATTATATATCATTTAAATTACGCAGTTTTTATTGGCTATAAAGCGCTCACGTGCAAGTCAATCAACGGTTTTCTCTTCGGTTCAATCAGGTGTTGCATTCAATAGTATTTTTAGGAGGTATGCAGTCTTTTTTGAGAATAAGGTTATAAAATGTAAGCAACATATTGGAGTTTATACTGCTTGTTATGTATACATAGAGGATCTTACATGAGTACTCATTCATTAGTGAATTTATTAAACGAGTTGGCAAAATGATATAATGCGAAGCTCTTGCATAACTTATAATGTCACATTACGTCAGAAAACGTACATTAACGTGACGTCCATGACGTCATTAACGTTTTGTTACACCACTAGTGGAACATCGAAAATATATTGTGTTAGTACACTCACACACCGCATGTTATGTAATAAGTATGTGTTATAGCGTGACCCGGCTAGCTCTATTGTTGCCACACGCCATAACAAGGGGTTGTCATTTAAACAAACGCCAGCTTCCGTAAACATCATTTATTGATGGTATGAATAATAAACATCTCTGAAAGTATATAATACTCAACGTAAATCATCTAAAATATTACACATATGCATTCCATATCACAGATTAAGTAATTACTCAATAACTTACATAAATATGAAGTTTATCAGACATACAATTACTTAATGTATTTAAAACAAACCATACTTAATGCTTTTAACATCACGTATTACACATATATTACAATCTTACTGTTAATGGATATATTAACATATTGCAAAACATACAAATTCCCTAACGCATATCAGCAGTATGAACTACTAAATAATATAGTCGCAATATAGTCACATAGTTATTATTAATACCTACATGTATATGGTACAAAGACTATATCCATCACATCCATCTCTCCTGCCATTCTATTTACCAGCTCGCCACCAGCTCTACATATATCTGTACATAAAAGGTATGAATTAGTTCATGTACCTTTAAACTACATCACAACAAACTGGACACAGACAATCGATTCAAATGTCTAGCAAACATCAATATACAATTCGTGGATCTGTTCATTTAATGATTACTTATAAAATCTACATATCCGACAACGGACGCACGGACGGATCTAATGCCATTTAACTATTATATTCACAGTCTTATAGATGCAAACAGATGCATGGCAATTACAAAGTTACACATAGTTAAAATCACATCTTAATCCCTATGATTTGGTTATTTGTCAATTATCAATCCCTTGATCAATCAGTTGGAATAAATGATAGAGAAATATGACATTAAACAATGACCAAGGAATAAAACAAATATGTTTCCTACCTTCCAAATCCTACATCCATTTCCAAACACTTCCAAATCATGGTACATAATTTTACCATTATATATTAAAACATAACTGTCCTATATTCTTAGGAAACTCTAAGAATATAAATATAGACACTGCAAATATTGCAAGTACATTAAACTGATTAAAATAACTGATCCAAGATGGATGCAAACTATATTTTCAAGAGACTTCTTGACACTTCAACTTTCTTTGCAAGACTAATTTAAAACTACCTATTGACCAATCAGATTTCACCTGGATGTCAGGTGACAATCTACTTTCCCTCTAAAACCTATTCAGCTATGACCAGTACTATTAAAGGGTGTTAGCCTAATAATGTTAAGGTTAGCATAAATTCAACACATGCAATTATTAGTTCCGTAATGCCGATACATATTAAAACAGTAAAAACACACTCTACCACATACTCCCCTCCTTTATAATAATGTCTTCCACGACATTCACTTCTGTGCAACAATTTCCAGAATGGTCTTGATGATATCTTGTTGCACAAAAGGAGGCATGGTGCTCGCCAAAGAGCGCAGGAAGTTAACTCTCTGGATCCAGTCGGGTTGCTCACTAGCTGCTGTAGCTGTGGCAGACATGACAAATTCACCAGAAGTCATCCAACCTGGTCTTTTCCTTTCTCTTGGTTGTCTTGGCACTGGTTTTGGCGTTGCTGGTTTTTCAGGTACGGTCACCTCTTCTGGTTTACCGTCACCATCTCTAGCTAGAGTGTTCCTCTGGCCATCGTCTTCATCATCAGCAGTAGCTGTATCCACAGCTTCCTCAGATGTTACACCGTCAGCTTCACCTGCTCCATTGGAGGTGTGAGCATCCTCATCAGCTGCGTTTGACACATCTCCCGTTTCGTCACCAGTCGAACCGTCATCCTCGTGATGCGAAACGTTATCTTCGTTGACAACAGGTTCATCGTGGTTTTCATCTTCCACGTCCTGAACGACATTGTGTTCAATGTCAGCCTCTGTTGTTCTGCCTGCTGATTTCACAATATACACAGATTCTTCTTCTGAGTCTTCATCCTCTTCCTGATGTGTGTGAACATCAGTCTCAGTAGAATCTGGTACTTTCACTTCTCTTCTACCCAGTCTCTTCGCTGCGATCGGATGATGACCTTCTGTCTTACTGTTCTTCCGATGCAGCCTCTGTATCTCCTGACCTAGGTGTTCTTTGCCATCCTCTATCGATCCTATAGGAAGTAGCAAATTCCTATGCAGGATTTTCGTTCTGCCTTCCCCATTCTCCTGTCGAACTACGTATACTGGTATATCGCTGTTACGTTGATCCAGTACCACGTATACTTCTTCCTCCCATCGGTTGGCTAACTTGTGTTTTCCATCAAACGCCACTATCTTCACAAGCACTCTGTCTCCAGGATGTATCACCGATCCTATTGCCCTCATGTCGTAATTCTTCTTTTGCTCATATCTTGACTTCTTTGCAGCTTCTGAAGCAAGATGGTACGACTGCTTCAACTTTTCTCGTAGCTCCTTTATGTATTTGGACTGTGGCTGCCTGTTCTGGTTGACGTCTAATCCAAACGCTAAATCCAGGGGAAGTCTTGGCTCTCTTCCAAACATCAGAAAGAATGGTGAGCAGCCTGTAGATGTATGTCTGGTGCAGTTGTAGGCATGCACAATAGGTCCTACATGGCTCTTCCAGTCCTTCTTTCTGTCTGGATCTATCGTCCCCAGCATATCCAACAAAGTTCGGTTGAATTTCTCCGTCATTCCATTGCCCATAGGATGGTACGGCGTCGTTCGAGACTTGGTCATTCCAGTGATGTTACAGAGCTCTTTGATCAGATTTCCTTCGAAGTTTGCTCCTTGATCCGAATGGATCCGCTTTGGTAGACCGAAGTTCACTACGAAGTTGTTAAAGAAGGCTTCTGCTGTTGTCTTTGCAGTCTGGTTCTTTGTTGGAATGGCCATGGCATATCTCGTGAAGTGGTCAGTTATCACTAGGATATTCTGGAATCCACCGATGGATCGTTCCAACGATAGGTAGTCCATGGCAACTAGTTCCAGTGGCTGCATAGTCTGGATGTTAACCAGTGGTGCTCTGTGCTGTTCTCTCTTCCTTCTAATGCATCGTCCACATCTGTTCACCCAGTCCTCCACATCCTTGGTAACACCTGGCCAGTACATTCTGTCTCTGATAAGGGAGATAGTTCTGTCCCTTCCAGGATGTCCAACATCGTTGTGGAGACTGATCAACACTTTTCGCACAAACGACTGTGGAATCACTAGTTGTTTCCGCTTCTCTCCGTGCATTTCAACCTCTCGGTACAACACTCCTCTCACTAACACAAGATGGTCAAAAACCTTGGAATATGCAGTGTTATCAGGGTGAAACGTCATTTCCCTTCGTGATGGCTTCCTTCTTTCCCTGACTGCACATATCCATCTTCTTATTGTGGGATTCCTGTCTTGAATTCTTCTCCAATCCCTGTCTGAGAATCCTACAATCCCTTCATCATCATCTTCGATGTCGTGATCGATAACATCTGCGGATAGCGCCAAATTCAATATGTATGGTGGCACAGATATGCCACTACATACAGCTTGAACTGACTCTCTATCGATGTCCTGTCTTGGTAACTTCTCTGGGAGTCTACTCATGGCATCAGCATCTGCATTCTTTACTCCGGGTCGGTACTTGATGGTGAAATCGAAAGTAGACAGTGCTGCAAGCCATCTATGTCCCGTTGCATCTAATTTGGCTGAAGTCAGGATGTATGTCAGTGGATTGTTATCTGTCAACACTGTACATTTATGCGAATACAAGTAGTCCTGAAACTTCTCCGTCATAGCCCACTTCAGTACCAGAAACTCTAATTTGTGGCTTGGATAGTTTCTTTCGCTGTTGCTAAGTCCTCTGCTAGCATAGGCTATCACTCTCTTCTGTCCGTCTTGTTCTTGATACAGAACTGCTCCCAATCCTTGGCCTGATGCATCAGTGTGCAACTCGAATGGCAAACTGTAATCAGCAAATCCAAGGATAGGGTACGATACAAGCTTGTCCTTCAAGGTGGTAAATGCTTGATCTTCCGCTGGTCCCCAACTCCATTTCTTTCTCTCTGGTGTTGTTGACACTTTCTTCTGTGCTTTCGTCTTCTTCTTTGCTGTAGTTGGCATCAGATCCGTCAAAGGCTTGGCAATCTTGGAAAAGTTCTGTACAAACTTCCTGTAATACCCAGCAAAGCCGACGAAACTTCTGACTTCTTCTGGTGTCTGTGGTTGTGGCCAATTCAGAACCTTCTCTATCTTTTTGGGATCTGGCTCTATTCCCTTCTCTGACACTATGTGACCAACGTAGCACACTTTCTCTTGACAGAAGAAACCCTTGGCTAGTCTTTCTACATGCTCCTCGAACGTCTTAGAGTACATGATAAGATCGTCTAGAAAAATAAAGCATATAGTAAGATGTAGATCTCCTAAACAATCCTCCATTAGCCTTTGATAGGTAGCAGGCGAGTTACAGAGACCAAACGGTAACCGCTGAAACTCAAAGAACCCCAAGGGTCCTACTGTGAAAGCAGTCCGTTCCTTGTGAGTCTCCAAAACCTCAACTTGATGGTAGCCACTCTTCATGTCCAATACTGTAAAGTATTTTGCTTTGGATAGAGCGTCTAGTATCTCTTCTACTCTGGGCAATGCATACGAATCCTTGATGGTGCGCATGTTGAGTTGACGGTAGTCTACACACATCCGGATCTGTCCATCTTTCTTCTTTACGAGGACTATGTTAGATGCCCATGGAGAATGCGATCTTCTAATTATTCCAGCATCTAAAAGTTGTTGGAAGATGGTTCCTCACTTCTTCAAACATGCCAGGCGGTATACGGCGAGGTCGTTGTTTGAAGGGAATCTCATCATTCAAGTCAATCCTGTGTTTCACTCTTGAAACATGTCCTATGTCTGTGTCGCTTTGCGAAAATACGTCATAGTACTTTAAAATTACGTCTTCTAACGTCTTGCGTTGTTGTGGTGTGATGTTTTCTGTGTTGATGTTAACAACATCCAACAGTGGCGGGTCCTGGTTGTCCTTCTTGGCTTCCATAGTATCGGGTTGGTCGGTTACAGTCACAGGCTGAATTTCACACATGATCTCATGTGGCTGGATCCGTACTGTCCTCGTCGTTATGTTGGAAATATGTACATCCACCAACCCTGTGTCCCTGTACTTGTATGCGACCAGTGTCGGTGCAACATCAATGTCATCCGGTATGATCGATAGCTTGGATGGATGAAGCATCGCCGATGTCTGATGGTAAGGTATCTCCTTATATAAGTAACCAGGCACAACTATCGTTGAATTTGGCTCTATGGTGACAGGTCTGCTTTCTGCACTCTTCACTATGGCAATGGAGTTCTTATTCCGCCTAAGTTGTTTCTCTCTTAGAGTCAAACAATTGAAAGCCAAGTACCATGGTACATGTAAATCGGCCTTCTGCAGGAACTGGTTTCCATATCTGTTCTTGGTGTCCACCATAAACGCTTGCAGAACGTTGGTACCAAGTAGCAGTGGTATTCTTCTATTGGCAGCAGTCTCCGGAACAACAAGAAGCAAACATTCTTTCGGCTGACCCATGGGTAATCCATCTACAGCAATGCTGGCTCTGATGTACCCCAAGTATGGCAGGTTGTTCCCATTGGCACACACAACTTCTAATACATTGTCCATGGATTGTATATCTACATCATCCAAGTGGCTTCTGTAGAACGATTCCGATACAGTGGAAAGAGCTGCTCCAGTATCCAAGAATCCAACCGTGTCAACTCCATTCACTCTCATGCCAACCTCATTGCTCGTTCCTATAAGCCCATCTGGTATGCCTTGACTGTATAAGTTGGCCTTCCTGGTGTAACCGGTATAGTCGTTGCGGCCATAAGGTCTAAATGCATCCATCTGTGGTGTATGTCTATAGGAATCGGCAACCTTAGCTACAGGTGCCTGTCTCCGACTATGATCCAAGATGACCCTACATCCAATCTTGATATGTCCAACCTGTCCACACCTGTAACAAATCACTTGCTCTTCCTCACACCAATCAACATCACCCTCATACTCCTCACTCTCAACTTGTCGTCTCTGCATCTCATCTATCTTATTCAAAACTCTATTCAACTTTTCATCCCACATCGTAATGTAGTAGTGTTGAACCTATATATCACTTAAACCTATCACGTAATTCAAACACTAATGTCGAAATGCTGAAAGTAAACTATTCAACGTGTGTGTCTTCTTATCCCTATATGAATATTTAATCACACTAATATAATGTCAAAGTCAAAACTCAGTTTTTAAATTAAAATAATTTAATTTAATTCAAAATCAAACTAAGTTAAACATCTATCAAGTAATACTAAATCCCACAATTTATATTACCAAAGTAACCTTATTTCAATTTTTACAAATTCAACAATTTACTTTACCAAAATATATCTAAGTACAAACTCAATAGTTTATAAATAATACCTTGTATGTTATTTGAAATTAAATTTAAAATCAAAAGTTTAACTATTTCAAAAAATTAAACTCCTATAAAGGGAGGTAATTAATTCCAATAATTTAATTCCGAACTAATTCAATCTCCAAACACTATCAAACACAATTGAATGATAAAAGGGAGGTTACTCAATATTAATGTTAGTAACACATATTATATCAAATACACATTTTCATAAAGGATACAGATGCTCTTCCTGAAAAGAATTACCCTGAAATAAAATGCTATCTAATATTCAAGTTAATTCTGATTAGTATACAACAGTGTTAGCTACATGCAAATATACTGGTCAACCTGAATCTCTGAACTCAAAATCAAACAACTCAATATAAACAACCGTTTCTAAAGAACTTTTATGTCTTTGAAACAAAACCTTAAACTCAACTGACTCACTGACCAATCAATACTAACGCCAATAAACCAATACTGACTATCCAATGCACAATAACCTATCTGATATCCAATTAAACCAATCTCCGGACAGATAATTGACAAATCCCTCCCAAAAATATAAATCAGGAAAGATAATTATCTAATCCCACCCGGATTTTTTTTTAATTTAACTCCCCTTCACTGTACAACTGCCATGCTAATACTCAGAGTACATGAATACTCAGACTGTCTGATGTACTCACTAACACTGAAAAATGAATTTAACTTAAAAGTCAAACTCACTCACTATATGGACTATGTAATATAAATTCTATGCATGCTCAGCTCGTCTGACACAAACACAGAATTATATCAATGATTTTACAAAATGTAAATTCATTCAAAATATTGAACATCAAATAAATATCTATTTTACTACAAATGTATATTACCAAATGATCAAATCACACCTGATTTACACCTGTAAATCTATAGTATACAATAGAATATTGGATTTACTCACAGCTGACCATTTATGTAATACCTGTCAAATTAACACCTCAGTGAATATGACCTTGGCTACAATAAGTTATTAAAGGGACTTGTCCTAATGTGCACTTTAAATTGTTTAAAATAAATATTTCACACATTGAAAAAAACAAAACTATCCTGAGCGTCGATTTCCTGCTGAAATACTGTAAACGTCTCTGGAACACTACGAACGCGGTGCGCACTTATCAAAAGTGTATATAGTATGCTAGCAACACATAACACTTAAAAAACTATAAAATACTTCACTGGCTTGAGGCCATGTCACAAATTGGTACATTGTCGTTGTTGGGTCTGGTTCCTACTCGATATTAGGTTCCTACTCGGTATTGGGTTCCTACTCGTTGTTGGAATCCTACTCGTTGGGTTCCTACTCGGTATTGGGTTCATACTCGTTGTTGGGCGCCATTTGTTATAGCGTGACCCGGCTAGCTCTATTGTTGCCACACGCCATAACAAGGGGTTGTCATTTAAACAAACGCCAGCTTCCGTAAACATCATTTATTGATGGTATGAATAATAAACATCTCTGAAAGTATATAATACTCAACGTAAATCATCTAAAATATTACACATATGCATTCCATATCACAGATTAAGTAATTACTCAATAACTTACATAAATATGAAGTTTATCAGACATACAATTACTTAATGTATTTAAAACAAACCCTACTTAATGCTTTTAACATCACGTATTACACATATATTACAATCTTACTGTTAATGGATATATTAACATATTGCAAAACATACAAATTCCCTAACGCATATCAGCAGTATGAACTACTAAATAATATAGTCGCAATATAGTCACATAGTTATTATTAATACCTACATGTATATGGTACAAAGACTATATCCATCACATCCATCTCTCCTGCCATTCTATTTACCAGCTCGCCACCAGCTCTACATATATCTGTACATAAAAGGTATGAATTAGTTCATGTACCTTTAAACTACATCACAACAAACTGGACACAGACAATCGATTCAAATGTCTAGCAAACATCAATATACAATTCGTGGATCTGTTCATTTAATGATTACTTATAAAATCTACATATCCGACAACGGACGCACGGACGGATCTAATGCCATTTAACTATTATATTCACAGTCTTATAGATGCAAACAGATGCATGGCAATTACAAAGTTACACATAGTTAAAATCACATCTTAATCCCTATGATTTGGTAATTTGTCAATTATCAATCCCTTGATCAATCAGTTGGAATCAATGATAGAGAAATATGACATTAAACAATGACCAAGGAATAAAACAAATATGTTTCCTACCTTCCAAATCCTACATCCATTTCCAAACACTTCCAAATCATGGTACATAATTTTACCATTATATATTAAAACATAACTGTCCTATATTCTTAGGAAACTCTAAGAATATAAATATAGACACTGCAAATATTGCAAGTACATTAAACTGATTAAAATAACTGATCCAAGATGGATGCAAACTATATTTTCAAGAGACTTCTTGACACTTCAACTTTCTTTGCAAGACTAATTTAAAACTACCTATTGACCAATCAGATTTCACCTGGATGTCAGGTGACAATCTACTTTCCCTCTAAAACCTATTCAGCTATGACCAGTACTATTAAAGGGTGTTAGCCTAATAATGTTAAGGTTAGCATAAATTCAACACATGCAATTATTAGTTCCGTAATGCCGATACATATTAAAACAGTAAAAACACACTCTACCACATATGTTTATTAATATTATTAAAGAAAACAGTGTTACTGTCTCTTACTGTTCGATTCAATATAATAGCATTACTTTCTATTTCTATTTCAGTCTGTGGATAAAGTTTATCATCATATTTGGTCCCAGTCATAAGTTCACTGCTGCGTGTCAATTGTATTTCTCTTGGGCGAACATTGATAGTTGTATACTACTGTATATGGTGCATCCTAGAACCTGTATTAAACCCCCATCGGCCGTTTTGCCACTGACCGTACCAAGGCGGTAACCCGTTTGTGTTTGTGATTGATATGGTCTGCTTCTTTTTAACATTGTAACTGTTGTTTGTTTTGAATCTTTTGTTTGTTTGACTGATCTGTTTGACTGTGCTCTGTTTGACTGTGTTCTGTTCGACTTTTAACCCTATTTGTATGTATCGAGTAGTGTTTTCCTTTTGAAACAGACACATAGGAGTAAAAGCTAGTCATATTCTCTAGTTATCAGCCTGTAGAAATAAAATTCACCCCACCCCCCACCCCGCTAGAAATAATAATACGATTGTAAAACGTACAGCTGTGTGTACAACAGGGAGCACTCGGGAGCAACCTCCTCCCCACCCAGAAATAATAATACGATTGTAAAACGTATAGCTGTGTTTCAAATAGGGAGGACTTGGTAGCCCCACCCCTCTCTATCCCACACAAGAAATAATAATACGATTGTAAAACGTACAGCTGTGTGTAAAATAGCCAGGATATACACTATATGTCTCGTTTTCGTTAACATCATGCTGTCTTTGGCGAAAAGTGTCCGCCTGACACTTATTTTGGACAATCAACACCTGGCAAACAGAGATAATATGACCCAATACCATATAGGTAGACACATATAACAGGAAGGCAACTGAATTTCACTTCATCACTCCAAACGAGCTTGACTCTGTGAACAATTTTATAATTTAAGAGTATTACATTGATATCGACATTAAATATTCATCAATCTAATTATAAAGCGAGAGGTTTTAGAATGCGACGTTCATGTTCTTAAAGAAACTAACCCGCCAAATAACGGCAAAATTACACAAGAAAACCGTGTATCAAAGCTCAGCCCAAGTGTTCCGGTCATATGATGATACATATGTGCCGATTAAAAATATATGTTAATTAACGGGTTCTCAAAATAACTATGATTGAAACTGCGTAAAATGAATTGTGAGTTGGTAACTCTTAATTCGTCGCTCCAGTTGCGGGGTTTGGCATGGCTGGTTAAACCGGTTGATATTGTGTCTATAGAGTTTGGATTCTCATAATAATTAAGTTATATATCATATCATATTGTCATCAGTAGGTTTACAAACTGTGTACATATGAGGTAAATTTTGACTGTTGTTGGCGGGATAGCTACTTTAAATTGACACACGACAATATTGAATTATGTATTGAGTATTAAGATGAGCTCCCCTATGTGTGATTCCAGTATCGTCTTACTCTAAACCTGTTTCACATAATTATATAAATGTATATACCATTTGAAGTATTTAGGTATTCTGTGTTAATATTCCATATATTTAAATTTAGTATTGGTGCAATATAATTATACATTACTAATATTCAAAAATCAGTTTCATTCAAGTTATTCAAATATTACTTAACAATGAATTTATCATAATAACGCCACTTAAACATTTCTGAAACGTTCTGTTATATAAAGAACGAAAATGGAAACTACGCGTGTCCTTCAACTGCTCCCATTGAAATTCAGCTTCAAAAATCTTGCGTTATCTGCGGGAAATAGTACCATTAAGCATACATTCTTAACGAAACAACACTAAGATAACCGTTTACACATACACTCACACTTACTGATGACATACCTAATACATACAATACTAATTATTTACGATGTTGATAAGGTGAGGGACATATCACGGATGGACATATAGCCCAAAGGGAATTAATCAGATGCTAAGAAAACGCTTACCACATGACAATGGGCTATAAGAGAGAGGTAATAGGATAACAAGAAAAGCAGATATACAATTAGAACAGATAATGTAGCATTCAAGGACCACACCACAGAAACAAACAACAACTACAAATATGCATTACAAACATAAAAGGGTTGACAATTTGCTACCGCCTGGGAACGGTCAGTGGCAAAAATGGAGATTATCACAGGACAATGGAATATAAAAGACTTGTGGACAAAGGGAAGTAATCAGATAATAAAGTGTACCGGCGACAAATGTCATATAAACTGAATTCGCTAGATACATCTTATTAATGTTGTTAAGTTCCGCTACCAGAGATCTAGAGAATATCTATCTATTGATACTGCAACAACCCCTTTCGAAGGCTATATGCAGGTTTTCTGGATATAACTAGTACTAAACAATGTGGATTGATTATCCTGCTCAATGATAAATAACAACATGGCCATACTCACGACCTTTCGATCTGAAGTCCGGCGCTGTACCAATGAACCACGCACTCCACTCCGCATATGCTCCCTGTTCAGAACATAAATTATGCTATTTACAACGCCATTACTGTTCTATATAGAGGTGTCACACACCTACATGCGCCGCCTACAACCTCTACAACGCGTCCACAGTATATCAAGTATATGTCGTCCTTTTCTAAAACGATACCTTCCAATTGTCGTAAAATATACAAACGGCGTATAGCCAAAACTAATTTAAAGCGCATTACCGTTGTTTAAGGACTCAGCTTTATTTTGGACATCCATTTAAGCCCATATGTATTTGTTTTCCATTTGAATATTTGCCAAATGTATATTAAACGACAGAATTCTCATTTTCGAATCCAGGTCTCTATGCATGCGCAACATTTATTCATGGCTTTAAAAGACGAGTTGCCGAAAAATATAAACGTGGTTTTACGGAAACAAGCAATCTGGAATGAGGGTTTAATGAATATGTGTTTACTTAATTTGTATTCTGTGAGAGTTGAATCAGTGGATTTGTTTGTTTGTATGGTGTTTTACGTCATTTTCAACATATGTAAGGTTATATAGTCAGCAACGATCGATACCTGGGGGTAGACCTGACTCTACCCTTACCCTTGCTTTTAATCTTTACTGTTTCTACTAACAGACACAGGCTCGCAACTGATCGAAGTTACCCGTGAGTGTGTGAAGCAGAATAGTTAGATAGATAGATAGATAGATAGATGGATGGATGGATGGATGGATGGATGAGTAGGTAGGTAGGTAGGTAGGTAGGTAGGTATGTGGGTGGGTGGGTGGGTGGGTTATTGGGTGGGTGGGTGTCTGGCTGAGTGGGTTGGTGGATAGATAGATGGATGGATGGATGGATGGATGGATGGATGGATGGATGGATGGATGGATGGATGGATGGATGGATAGATAGATAGATATAATTTTAGTGGTAGAGGCAGACTACCCAGTTTTCCTGAGTAACTACCCAGTTTTCCTGGGTAGAACCAGTACCGTAAACCACACGCCATCCGTAAGAATCGACACTACCTCACTTACTAGTCGAGCACCCAGTGAAAGCCCATCGGTGAGTGGCGAGAAGGTTTACAACGCAACGTCGTTAACCCCTCGGCCACGGAGACGCCTGAAAAGAATATTGACTACACTGGAAGTAAATGTATACATATTTTATTTGAAACATTTAAATAGTACGGATACGGGGCCTAGTAGTGTAATTTTGAATGATTCCCATCATGCTACCAGATCGCTTTAATGGCTTTGGTAAAATGCTTTGAAAGCATTATATTCTTTATTGTCTTCAAGTTCCTGTGTATTTGGCTGCTCAAGCAATGAATGGCCATTAAGTCCTTTACATCTGCATAGTCCACAAGCTAAATGCAATTTCGTCTCTGCTATTAACGTAATGGAGGTTTATTTGACTTTATGTATGCATTAACGTGGAGAAATTCAATAGATTTCCTTGAAATATTGTATTTAGCCGACTGGATGGAGCAACAAATATAAGAGAGCTTCTTTATAACTGGAATATCATCTTCCAAATGTTTAAAAGTAGTTCAATTTCGAAGACAAATAAAATTAACTGTGTAACAAATGTGGTTATTACCATAAATATATTGTTTTACGACCGAATCCTCCTTCGAGAGCTATTAATTACATAAAAAAAACTAAGTTAAACCCAGGGAAAGATATCTATTTATCCCATAAAATCGTTTTAGGAGTGTAATAAAGTCATCATTACGTGGTCCCCTTAACTCCATAAGCGATGAGAATGTTTATATTAGCAGGATTTTATAACGGATATTTCGACAATTAAACATGTTTAAAAACATCTTTTTGCTGCAAAATTGTGATAACCTGTTTAAAATTACCTATTAAATGTTTTTTAATTTTACAATATGCAAACTTTTTAAGCCCAAAGGTTACCATTTTAATAAATTTAGTTATTGCATACCTGACTATAAATAGTAACAAATTAATGAAGGAAAAAAACCTGTACCCTCTTACCCTAGGCCAATATCACTGCATTTCCATGCAAGTGCGCCAATAAGATAAATTGGCACCGAGCCAATAACCTATATTTGGCGCATTGTATTTGGCGCACTGTGCCACAAAAGTTATTGGCAAACTGTCAATAACTTGTTTTCGGCCCGCGAATGCGTATGTGTTTTCTTTACTAAAATTATAACCTTTGAGCCAGAGACACTCAAGCTGACTATGAGCACAGCCTGTATACAAAACTCAAATGACGATGTATTCTGGGCTACTACACTCGCATTTAGTATAATCAAGAGGGGCTAACAAAAATGGAGCAGATCCATTTACAGACGAAGAACTGAACAAGCTTCGAAATAAATCTCTTCTTGGCCATGGTAATATATTTACATTTACTATGATATAATATTGATAAGTTTACTTTGACAATCATCATCCACCATAAGATTTTAAATATATATGATACTGTTTTTTATCTAGTGACTGCAATGAACTTCTGAAATAAATTCACATAAACTCGCGACATTTAGATAACATTTATATGTGCCTCATAATGTATTCTTAAAAAATAAATTCCCTACCTTTAAATTGATTTTATTCACTGAAAAATAAAAGTGCATGTGTGTAGTTTCTTTTACCAGCACAAAGGTAAACAGAAAACATGACAAAGTCAGACAAATAACGTCACTTGATCTAGTTATGACGATTTTATGTTGCGTCACGAGTTGACGCAATTCAATTTAAATCAATGGCGGATTCAAGAGTGGTTTGCTATTAAATGAATATACTGTCCAATATGAATGATTTGCTTTTAAAATTTATTACCTTTTTTTTTTAGAAAACTCAGAGGCTCTTATGAACGCGGTGCGGCTTAACAGTTCATGAATACCACCCAGTTTGGTCTGCGTGGTAGATAAAAAACCAAAACACCCTATGGGGATCTAGGCGGAGGATCTAGAGCTACTTAAGGACGACATCTGAAGGAATAGATTATGTTGTATTTACTGAGAGGGTAATTAAGACGCGGAACGGAACTGAGAGTGATTTTTTTATTATTTAAAACCGTGATGGATTATTAAAAGTGAATCGGAACAGAATACAC
This sequence comes from Cyrtodaria siliqua, assembly GCA_037043455.1. Taxonomy (NCBI): domain Eukaryota; kingdom Metazoa; phylum Mollusca; class Bivalvia; order Adapedonta; family Hiatellidae; genus Cyrtodaria; species Cyrtodaria siliqua. The sequence continues at coordinate 11,059 of JAWPHD010000268.1, read as the reverse complement.
CTTGAATATATATTCACAAAAATTACATTTGAAATTCTGCTGTAAAAAGGAGTATGCGAATATTGCATTCAATAAAACATATCTTGTGACATTTATGTAATAGTCTAAATTGAATTAGACATCTTCCTATAATCTATAAGGAAAACAAATAAAGAAAAAATAAACATGTGTAGAAAAAATATTCATTAAAAGATATTCCTATTGTCTTTTTGTTTCCTCGTAGAATGTTTGCAATAAAAAACTCATTAAACGGCAATGGTGTGCCGAAACAGGATATTGGCTAAAGCCCTCGTGCCAATATCTCACTAGGTGCGCCAATATCCAGTTTGGGCACACCATTGCCGTTTAATAACTTCTTACTATTACATGTGTTACTATATATAGTAACAATCGGCCCGTTTTTCGTGTAATACAGGCATTATCTATGCGGTCATATTACACAAGCACGTGAAACGGCGGTCCAAAATTCCATATGAAGGGCCAAAAAAACCATAAGGCGGGCCGAAAATCCATATTAAATCTAGACTGCGTTACATACATTTAGCATTAAAGTATAGATATTTGTTTTAATAATCGACCACGAACCAGTCAAATCGTGCATCGACACGCGCATCCAACGACAACTGCGTCGGTTGAAAATGGCAGCCAGAATGCTCGCTACCCTGTCAAGATTACCGTAGTGTACACAGGAGATCGTCAGAAGAAGATACAGAGTTGAGGATGGACATTAATGAAATTGTGGAATAATGAAAAATAAGAACGATTCAGTCTAAATCTAAATATGACGTGAAAAAGAAGTGTGACTGGCTCGGAGACGTTGAACTGCTCGAGGAAAACCAACCTGAAGAACTAAATAACCATTACGAAAAACGATGGATCAAGGGCCAAACATTCATTTCTTTTTGAGTCTGACATGCGATAATTTGGAATAGAATGCAGTCCAGTTTCGTATTTTCATGAAAATACCACAGTAATTCGAAGATAGTGCTGACCCGTTTACCAACGAAAAGACGACCATACTATGTACCTAAATATTTCTGGTAACATATTAAATTATGTACATGTACAACTGCGTCGTTATTTTTTAATTTGATCGCACTGTCTTCAACAATCTATTATCAGGCCAGTAGTTACGCTGAGGCAGTTTTTTGAAATCACAGGCAGAAATCACACACACGTACAAACTAATATTCTGAGTGTGGGTGGGATGGAGATTGCTTGTCACATGACCTCATCAGAAAGGGAAATTTCAGGCCTGGCTACGGGACTGATTAATATGAACTCTCGTTCTGGTCTCAATTATCAAATTCATTTCAAATAAAAGTCATACAGGAAACCACAAATGTAACGTTAACGTTATGTGAAATAATAATATATAGTCTCCTTCCTTTTCATCCTTAAATTATATTTGCGAAACCAAATGCCATTTTTGAAATATCTATCCTTCTACAAGCTCAAACGTAAACAGAAAAACTGACAAAGTTAAGGCCGTGGAATAACAACGTCACTTTGGAAAAGAACGTCAACATTATGACGTTGTTCTTACAAGATGACGTCAGTAAGGTTTCAGTGTAATTTTAATTGAGGGGCTGAATTGGTGGCTTGGGAACAAGGTACCGAATTGCCTATTTCATATGGCACATCCTAGTATGATTGAGGCATATTAACGTCATACGTTTATTTTATTCTTGTAAATCAATGACAGAAATGAGTATAAATAAAGAGTCACATTTAAGCAAAAATTACACAAGTAGAACATGTTTTAGTTTTTTCTATATATCCAAAATGTTATTGTTTTGGTTACACATGTAATAAACAGGTCATTAACTGGGGTAGGTGTGCCTCTTTGTGACATTAGCCCTTGATAGCCATATGAGGCCCTCGAGCTAAAGTTCTCGGGCCTCATATGGCTATCTCGGGCCAATATCACAAAGAGGCACACCTACCCCAGTTAATAACCTCTAATTATGTTCCGCTAAGGCTGATAGAAGGAGAAAAATATAGGGTTTAACATGTAATTGCGTTTGATTGGTATAAACTACTGTAGATGGATTGATATGCAGTATGCGCTATTCAAGTGCAAAGGTTTTGTGTTGTATCATTTGTTTATCAAAATAATGATTTCTGCTTTGGTATTACGAGTTAACGTTATTTATGTATTGTTTTCCTTCCGGTAATATATAAAGGCAACTGTTAAGATATAAACAAGTGTTTGCGTATCGTATGAATAAACAAAAGATGCGTAGAATAAATCCAACCCGTCTTTCAAAATGTTTTACTAATGCATGTACTGATGTCGCCGTACATTTATCAGGGGAACGTATCCTTGGAGGTGCCATTCACAGTGTGTTATACGAAAGAGTAACTGCTACTAACTTGGTACGAAGTCAGTGTACGAGTTGCCGCTAATGTAGTTAAAGTATAGCATTAAGATCGTTTATCGCTGGTAGATAACGAAACTGTCTAACTAATGTATTTTGTAATAAATATAATATAGCTAGGTGAAATAAAAATGAATATTTATTTTCATTTATTTCAATGTTCCCCAAAAATATGTTTTCCTGTATCATAAAATACATACTGCATCCTGTGTGGGTGAGAATAGATATACCAACCTTCGCAAAAATAGTGTTCGCCTCAGTTGACATAATTGTCCCCTGGTTGACAATATCCACTGTTTATAAAATATCATGTTCAGCATGCTGAAGAAAAGCATTATTTTAAATAATCAATGTTACTCTGCGGGTGAACCTAGCATAACAAATCGTAAGTGAACTGGAGGGAGAAATACTTAGTGGTCAACCTTTTTTATTAATATTTACTAAATCAGTAAATGTTCGCATATGATAACTGCATTTGATTTATTTAAAATACTAAGTGCTTTTGTAGAATGCGATGTATGTCCTTGTTATTGTATTTCAATATGTTCAAGGTGTCATCACCGATGTTCCTAGGCGACGGGAGTTCATCTCAGAACTGACAATTGTTACATTTACTTTTTTGGAAGTTTAGAGAATTTGGTCAAGTTCTGCTTTTGGATACCTTGCAATGTGTAAAAAATAATTTATCATTATTTTATCAGATTCTTAGTCAATCGAAATATTAAGTTTTGCAAATATATCGTTTCTGTCCAATATGCCGGATACATTACATCTCAATCAACCCGAGACTGCAATATTTTTTGTATTTATGTGTTCGACCGATTTCCAGATTTTTCCTTTCATACATTTTATAGATCACAGTAGCGTTGACTGTGCAGTGTCATTTCGTGGTCTGAGTATTAACTTTCATACTCCATCCAAACATTTCAGCAAAATTTGTTTTTAAACATGTTATTTTTTTCGAAATATCTGTTATACAATCCTGCTAATATAAGCTTTCCCATCGCTTAATGGATTTAAGGCAGGACCACGTAATGGTGGACGTCTCCCGTGCTTGCAAACAGAACTGTTATTCATTCCGATCATTAGAGATCGATGAGCCCGATATTTACAGATATCGGTGGTACATTCTCAAATACGTTTGATTTCTTACTTGAATTGTTTCTTACTTGAATTTCGAATAGGTGGTTTCACTACTCCAGCCTTTATAGGTTTTGAGTATTGTTTAATCACCCTTAGGATATGTTGCCTCCTTTTGAATTTAGTATTTTGTCTGTTACCTGTGATACGCATGCTTCATAGCCTCTGCTCCGAACTATATTCCATTTTGTTTATTTCGCCCATTGTTTTCTAGTTTAGGGAAATCGTTTTGTTAGATGCCGGGACCATACGCCGATGGCCGATGGCCATAAAATTGTGTGAAAATACCGCATTGAAGCTTACTCTGTCACGTTTTATTGGGATGACAGTAGGATAAGTGTGAGGTTTGGTGCACCCTTTTGTGTTTGTGATGTCTTATTTGGCATTTTAGTCATCTTTAAGTTTGTTCTTTCAGTCTGTGTGTGTTTGTGGTTGACTGTCGTTCTTGGATGCTGCTTTTCCTGATCGATTTTTATATCTATATTTCCATGTTCACCGTCATATGCATCCATCTTCGGGATGGCCCAAATGTCTGTATTATTGTCATTTTAAATATTGAGTTCTGCTCAACCCGGGGCTAGAGGGCGTGAACGGTAACAAACACTTTTCACTACCGTTCATGAACAGTCTCAATCAAGCCGAGACTGCAATAGTTTGTGTAGTGTTCGACGATTTCCAGATTTCCCCTTTCATATTTCTTTTTTACTTTGTTCGTAATTAAATCGTTGTTCAAAAATAGTAAATTCAGGTTCACTCTTTTGGCATAACATTGGCCCACAGATATATATTGATTGGATATGAAGTACGGCCTGCGTTCCAAATATCAGTCACACAAAAGTTCATATGATTCCAACGGCTTAATTAATTAGGTTTCGAATCGTTTACTAGCACATGTCGAATAGTTCAATCGAATATGTGAGTCGATTTCTTAACAGTTTCAACACTCAGTAGCAAACATGTATACATTTGTACAAATGGCGTATTAGATATTAAGATAAACCCAAAATGTTAAAGTAGACAAAAACACATTACGACATCTAGATAGCTTAGTTTAATACATAAAATGTTAACATTCATATTATTTATTTATGTATCAATTCAAATAAAGGGTTTGCTATAGGGGTTTTAAATAAATATACGTTTAAACATTTACAAAACTACACACCAGAACATTTCACACGTACCTCCGGCAGATCACTTTCTTCAACGTCAAGCAGGTCGTGAGAACATTAATCCACAAAACTGTGCAACAATAATAGTATCAAAGAAACATTCAGTACTGATGTCAAGCCTTAAACTTCTCTACAGCATTTCTTAGATGAAATAACGTGTAGCGCCGGAGCAAGAAAGACGTGACAAGTCACACTTTGGATTCGATCGATTTACAATGACAAAAGTTAACAGTACCAATAAAACACAAAGACGAACACTATGAATCGTTATTCCAATAGACATTTAACGAGCACGACGTACGTCCCCGTCTTAAGTGACTGGTCTTAATCAAATCGCTGCAGAGTAACATTTACCTAAATATTCATCTCATTTAGGACAGCACGATAGATAAAATAGTCGCTGTTGAAGTTTAGACTGTGTCATGGGATCGATAGAATGTCACATTACTCAGTTTATGTCACTGGGCACTTATATACAAATAAGATTGTGATGTTATATACATGAACGCATGAAGAAGCATTCCGCAGACATTAGTTTAATTCATTTGTATCATGCAACTTCAACAACTATGAGCATAATACAGAATACAGATATGTTCCAGTTCATTTCTGTATTATGCTATTGTTTGGGGCGCTTGTTTCAGCCAAAGTTTTTTTTACTTTTAATATAAAATTAATCTAATACAGTCAGGACGCACGGGAACGTAAACACGTGCATAGACCTAAGTGTTCTACTCATTTCACCACAGTAGTTTGACGCAAAATAGTCCCATTATCGGGTCACGTGCTGTTTAATTGAAATGTGTATGACCTTATGAAACACACTATAAATCGAAAGTGACTGTATTAAAAACGTCAAAAGTGTGCATGTTCATGTGTTATATAATGTTCTTTGATGTAGTTGCTGAATAAATATCTCAAAACTCTTTACTTGTCATTATTGTGATGAACGCCGTTCGTTATTAAATTTTGACGTTTTTTTAAATCCATTTTATTGTCAAAAGTTCATTTTGTTCGCCCATTTGGTGTCATCACAGATTTTCCTAATATTTTGGAATTAGATAGTCCGATACCTCGACTACGTTTTCTGAAAATATTAGGAAAATCTGTGATGACACCAAAATGGGCGAAACAAAATGAACCAACCTCACTAACGGAAAGTTCGTTAATCAGCCCAAATGGCTGAAATATGCGGTGTGAACATTCTGAACCATGTAAATTGACGATCTCGAAATTAGGGATTCAACTGCCCAACAGTGTGTGAGTTATTAAACAATATTGTTTAACATATCACCCAATTAAAACAATCGAACTAACAGTGTTTCGGTAATCTATTGATAACGTATACGATATTTGAAAAATATCCCCTGCGGAACCTCAGGAAAGGAAGACGCCATTTTGTTTAGAAAGTGACACTTTGGGTCAGCGTTTTTTTCTAATTTGAGAGGATTTTATCAGAATATGGCCTACAAGGAATCTTATAAAGTGTTATAATGAGGAGTTTAAGCAAAATAAAATGGTAAGTATCATGTTATGTTGGATACTTTCGTTGTAACTGGTGTTAAATTACGGATTTGCGAACAGCTGATTTTGTTAAAATCGAAGGAATTTTGGCCGCCGGAGGTGCAACCCCAAATGGGCGGTTTGGGAGGCTTTTCGCGAAATATTTTTATTAAAAAGGCGCAAATTTTACAAATCGTTGATTGGTTGAAATTTATATAGTTTTTCACGATTGGTTAATAAGTTTTAAATGCGCTAAAATTGAAAAAATCGGTCTCTTTGCTCCTGCCTGCTTGTAAGGTTAGCCGGTTTTTTCACATTGGGTCGAATTTCCGTTGTTCTTGGTCAAAAAAGGGATATTTCAGTTCATTTTGGAAATATTTGATTTTAAAAAACATATCAATATTTATTTGCGATTTACATAAGTACTATTTTGATTGTTTTGACGTGATATTTGTTTGTTTGGCAATAACTTAAAAACAGTTGGTGTAGTCGTGTTAGGGGGCATCTCACAGTTATTACAGTACGTTCGCGGTGCACAGTTCTGTTTACATTCCACACAGACTGCAACATTCTCCCCCCCCCCCACCCCCCCCCCCCCCCCCCCCCTCATTTTGGTGGAGACTGCTCATTAAACTTGTTTATAGATCTACTTTAGATTAAAATTTGACTATCAGTATTGTTTCATAATTATTTTTTTAGTTATTTATAATTTACAATATATTGTTGTTGTTGTTTTAATGTTCATTTACTGCAGATGCTATAGCCAGTGTCAAAATTCGCAAGTTTTACAATTAGAAAATAGTTTGAAAATTAACATTTTGTTTTTTTCGGATTCTTTGAATGTTACTGTGCTAGAGTAGCTTGTTTGCGTTGATTTTTGTAATATTTTTCTGTTTGTAAGTTTTCATTCCAGAAACTATATATAGGCCTAATTGATTAGTGTTTGTTGTTTAGCTGTATTTGGAAGTAGTAGCCAGTCATTTGTTGTATAGTATTAGTAAACTTGATAGTAAATATTTTCAGGTAGATATTGATATTATTGTTAGTGATTTGCTTAAAGACACGTTTGTTAAAATCTGAGAGGAAATCAAGATGTTTGGAGAAGTTAATTTTGATTTGGATGATTGTTTTGATTTTCCACCATTACCTAAAAGTGAACCACGCATATGTCCAAAAGCAGATGAGATTAGCAGGAGTTCAATTCACATTTCACATGGTTTACATAGTACAAGTTCTTCTGAAAGTAACGTAACCAGAAATTTGATCAGTAAAGAGAGAAAAAGGAAAACTCTGATAAACGAGTACCATTACGATAACACCGTCTACATAGGAAAAAGTAAAAGAAAAATAAGAAATTTCATATATAACAAATCACACAAAAATCCTACGCAAGGTGCAGGGAAAACTCAAAATCTTTTAACTAAAACGTGCACAGAAATTGATGAAAGGCATTGTTCGAATGTTAACTTCCATAATAATTTGTTTGAATTGTTAGAGATTGAAGAAGTTGATTTGAACCAAAATGATGATTCTGAGTGTGATGTAGAGGTCCCATTCCATTCGACTCTTGAGATAGCTAAAAAGTCGAGAAGAAAGAACTCCTATAGAAAATGTAAAGACAAGTCTAAGAAAAACAAATCTAGTTATTACTTTGAATCTGCAACTGAGTACAACAACTTCAAGAAATGTGTTAGTGATAAAGTGAAAACATGCGCCCTTCACAATGATTGTAAAATTGAAGTGAAGTTCCGTTTCAGGTTTATGTTTATTGCGTAAACTCTGTAATTGCATTCAATAGCTGCAAGGAGGTTGTTTTAGTTAAAGATTTGTCACAGTTTGTTGAACGGAGGACAGGCATACCAAAATCTGAACACAATTTCAAAACCCTTTCAGGTTTGCAACTTCCTCCTTATTCTAAATTACAATGTTCGTTGCATAAAAATGTAATCCTTGTCCAAAGCTTAAAAGGGGGTGTACGTCCAAGCAAAAACAAAAAATATCATCCTGAGAAAGAATGTGGCCCTTGCAGCATTTGTTGTTCCGGTGTTTATTATAATCGGTATTTCCATTTTCAAAAAGCAATGAAGACTTTGTCAAGTTTGCAAATGTCAAACCTGATTTCTCTGAAAAAGATTGTGTTTGTAGGGTATGTGTAGGAAAATTTACCACAGACGTTCAAAGTCCCACAATATCAATTCCATCGTCTGCTAAAATTCGCAAACCTGCTTGTTTTCTATCAAAATACAGAAATTGTATTGCAGAATCAACAAGATATGTTGATTTGCCTTTGCAGTTAACGAAACGTTTTTATAATCTAGATGATGAATGTAACTTTGAAAGCCAAGAAAATATTCCAATATGTGATCATCATTATTTTGAGCTGTATAAATCCAAAACAAAAATGTGTGCTGTATGCAGCAATAGTGTTGAATTATGCAAATTGACAAAAGAAAACATTTCTGATTTTGAATTGTGCAAAAGTTATAAACCATCACCGGTATGTGTTGGTAGTCTATCTGTAGAAAATAAATTGTGCAAAGAATGCTTTGCAAATATTGAAAAAAAAAGTGTTTTACTTAAATTGATAAATACTTGGAGAAGTAAAGGAGATATTCAAGAGCCAAATAGAAGCAATATATATGCTTTATCCCATTGCATTGTGTTCTTGTGTAAAGAGTTTTTGTCTGATAATGCTGTTTTGTTGAATGATGTATATGACATTTTTGCCAAATATCAATGTTTGTATTGCTCATACTGGCAAAACGAAGATCAGTCAGAATTGAAGAAAAATGTTTTGCGGTACATTTTAACTAAATTGTCAGAAGTGTTTTCAGGCAATTTATTAACATATTCATCAAATGCAAATCGAAAATTAGGAACAGCTTTGCACTACCGAAAAAATGATGCCATGTTTGCCTTGCTGAATGCACTAAATAAAAACAGTACAAAAACTGTGTCAGCTAGTGATGTGCAAAGTCAAATTAGCACTGCTGGTAAAATTACAGGGGAAGATAATTATACAATTCAAGAAAACAAATGTTGGACAACATTAAGACAAAGGTTAAACGATTTAATCTGCTTAATTATTGATAAACAAAATATTGGCGAAATATCTCTGGAAACCTTTAATCCATATGATTTTGTCACGAGTTACATGGATTCAGTTATATGGAAAAAAAATTACAAATTAATAAATCCAAATTGTGCTGTAAAAGATGGTGAATGTTACCTACCACAACCAAGCACAACTACTACAAATACACATAGTGTGTTGAGGTGCTTAAATCTGATAAGCTCTCTAATGTTCTGCATAGACAGTAGATGCAATATGCCAGTGCACACTCTGATTGCAGAAGTAGTTGATAAGTATATTGGTTCATCAAAAGAGTGTTTACAGATACTTAATAACATGGGTATTTGTATTTCCAAAGATACATTTCAAAGATACCAAAGTGTAATTGCTGCTAAAAGATCGGTTGCTGGGCCAACAATTTCGTCCAGTACATTTTGTTATGTGTCTGTGGATAATATAAATGTGCGTTACAAAAATGCGATGGTTAAAACCTCTGATACAACGCGAGGTTTTGATGGTACATCTGTTCAACTTGTTCATCCGAAACCCAACTAAATATATTGCATGAAAATGAAAAAGGTGATTTTTTTAAAAATTCTTCGACAACTGAATGTGGTTTAGTTTTTAAAAAGATGCCATGTAGTAAAAGTAAATCATTGTTTCGTTCAGCTGTAATGTTGTTATCAAATGATCTTTTATTTCAGGACAGATCTTTCGATGGATTCTGTTTGAATAAATCAATGCATATTAATGAACAATCTCTTGTCAGTGAAATTGAAAAAGAAATAAATCTGTATACTGGTGAGCAATCAGATACGCTGGTAACTTGTAAAAACAAGTCTAATCTGTCAAATAGACTTGCCATTTTATCTTACATTACAGGCAGTGATGTTGCTTTGTTTGAAAACGTGGATGATGTTTTGAATAAAACTGTTTCATATTTTAAACCAAATAGCAAGTCAAGACATGAGTTTAATTTTTTATTGACAGATAATGATTGTGTGATACCAATTGTAAAATTTGATCATTATTATAAAACAGTATCATTTATTTCAGCTTTTTCTCTAGATCAAATATACAATTTTAATCATGATACTGATGAAACAGTAAAGCCTGTAACATTCAATGCAGTTCTTTGTACACTAAATAAAACACGCTTAGTACCAAAGTTAACAAGCAGATCTTTTGTATGTGATTTGGAGTCCTCTTTCTTTGATATGGCTATTAATCAGCCCATGGCTGTGAATGTAGAGACAGAATCGGTAGGAAATGCTACTTTACAGAGTCAGTTAATAGAAAATGTAACCAGTTTTAGCCAAAGTCAGTTGGCACAAAAAGGTGAAATAAAGGATGACATGTTTGTATATTGTTGTAGAAAGTATTTAGTAGATAAGGATACTGATGATGAAATAAAGATTAACTTGTTAGAAGGATTTCAAACTGTTCAGTCAAAAAGGCACGAGCTTAAAACTGATCAAAGCAAAATTGAGTATTTATATGTGCTAGAAGAGAATGCTGATAACAAATATACAATTCAGCAGTTGCTTTTCAAATTGTATGGCTCACTAGGAATCCATAAAAGGTTGAATTATTTAGTTATTGTTGGTGATGGCAAAACATATGACCATCTAGTACAGTTAAAATCAGAATGGAAAAATGAACTAGAGTGGATGTTGCCTTTTATTGGCGACTGGCACACTTTAAAGAACTTCCAGACTGTTATTATGAAAAAATACCTTGACCTTGGCCTTCAACAACTGATTGATTTAATGCATAAGGGTGCACTAGCA